>JARHVA010009170.1:112500-356267 GCA_037957365.1 Torreya grandis
TTTTTATTTTTTGGATCTAAGGGTCATATTAATAGGTAACACCCTCTTCCTTACTTTTCCTTTCTTTTTTTCGCTCACCACAGTCCATAGTAAATTCTAATAAATGAGTCTTCAAACTCTCATATGAATCTAAATTAGCATCTAGTAGAGCTCCTTCTATCTCATATTTATTTTCCTCCATTAGTCTGTAATATTTAATTCTTTGCCCTCCTCCCCAGACATCACTTCTTCATGTATCACATCTCTATTAATGTCTAAAGTTTTATCCTCATCTTCACACTACATATCATTTTTGGCTTTCACTGTGAGATGATCTAGAAGGGCATCCTTCCACCAAGTGTTACCCCTTTTTCTATTAGAAATGTGACATGAACCTTCCATATGCCCTATAAAAAAACATTTTCTTCAACGAAATGGAGCATTCTATTTTTTAATGATAGTGAATTTTTTTTAGTTGTTTTCATTTTTCTTGTTAATTCATATTGAAGATTAATACCAACAATAATTTAATCTATGTTCCAAATGTGTTGAGTAGCATCACATTTTTTTTCTAGCATGCTTATCTTTACCTTTTTTTCATGATTAGACCTAATATTATTTGTTTTATACATCATTTTACCTTAATGCATTTTTATTTCTTATTTGATCTTCTTGATTCTCTATGCTCTTTCTCGAGCATTTTTTTATCACTAACTATGGTTTTTTTTTTTTTTTTTTTACTTATTTAGATTTGGCATTATGCTTTGTTTGTGTACCTATGTTTTTTCTATGACATAAATCTCCACTCTTTGTCATTCATTCTACCACTATTCTTTCTCTTCTTTTCCAACTGCATACTATGATGCTCCATTATTTTTATTTCTTAGTCATTTTTTCTATCTCTACACTTAACCTCTATCTATCTGATCACCCATTTCTGGTGATTTGACTCATTCATTATCATATTTGTGTTTTATGCCTTGAGTTTATTCATTATCATTTAGTGTTCATTTTATTGTCTTTTCTTTGCATCCTTCGCTTTGGTTTTATTCCAAATGTGCTTTGATTTTTTGGTATGTGTTTAGACCAATTGTGCATTAATCATATCTTGCATTATAATACATTATCCAGAGTAGAATGCTCATTACATCAGTATCTTATTATTCTAAGCACTATTGATTTTCATTCCTCTTTTTTTAGTTTCTTTTCAATTTCTATAGATTCGTATTCTCTTAGTTACTTTTCTCACCAAAGAGAAAAAAATCATTTCATTTTATTTTATGTAGTATAATTTTTTAATAATTCTTAGTCTATTATCAATACTATGATAACAAATTTATTCATGTAAGTAAAAGTATCTTCATTTTTAGTACCATGTTGATTACAATATTAAATAAAATAATTATTAACATATTCAATGCAATTATCAGTTCATAAGATACACAAAGAATAACTAGATTATTTTTCAACAAAACTTATAAAATTCAATGAAAGTATCTAAAACTTGATATTTGGTTTTAAATAAATAAATCCAAACTCCTAATTTAATCATTAAAAAAAAAGCTAAAACATTGTTTGCACCATTAATATAAGTTCATAGGTGCTAAAAGATCACTACAAACTAAATGAAGTTTTTTAGGTGCACACCAAGATTGACTTTTAGGAAAAGATTCTCTATGTATTTTACTAGCCATACATCTACTACAAATAGAATCAGTTGGAGTAATTGAATGCAAAACATGCACCATATTTATTTTATTCATAACTACAATATTTTTTTAATTAATATGTCCTTATATTTAATGCCATAAGTTATCATCAATAAAAGAAAGCAATGCATGATTAGAAGAGGAAGAAGATAATTTAGTAAACTTAAACAAGTTATCATTATCTATAAAAGTGGTAGCAATGACTGAAAAATAATGCTTGGATGATTTCACATAACAAGTGTCATTAAATAATTCTATTTTATAGTCTTGATTGCATAATTGAGGAATAAAAAACATATTAAATTTTAAATTATGAACAATTAAAACATCATGAAACTCATCATTAGGTATTTTAATAGGCTTCAACATTGAAAGAAATAAGATTTTCAATACATAATTTATTATTAGAAAGATATAGTTCTAAATAAGTTTATATTTCATGTGTTGAGTAGCACCAGAATCAACAATCCATTCAATGAAAGAAGCATGCAAAACATAAGTAAATATGTTTATGATATGTTATCTAGGTTTCATATGTTATATTGTAAACTTGTTGCTACCCCTTGTGAACTTGGTGTAAAATTTCTTATAGACATGGAAATTGAAAATGTTGATCTTAGTTTTTATAAGAAATTAGATAGAAGTTTGATTTATCTTAATCATACTTGTCCTAATATCATTTTTTATATTATATTTGTTTCTCTTTTCATGTCAAAACCTCAAACTACTCAATTTAAATTTGCTAAAAGAATTTTTCATTATATTAAATGTACTCTAACTTTTGACATCAAGTACACCTTGAATAATAAGTTTTCTTTGGTAGGTTATTTTGATTCTGATTAGATTGGTGATCCTAATTTTCATAGATCTACAAGTGATTATTGTTTCTCCTTGGGTTCTGACATAATTTAATTGAATATTAAAAATAAAAGTATAGTATCTTTATCATCCACATAAGCTAAGTATAAATATTTTAATCATACTTCCAATACATCAATTTAGCTTCAAAGACTTCTTGTAGATTTAGGCTACCCTTGAACTTTTTCTAGCCTGATCTTTGGTGTTAATAAAATTATAATTGCCTTAGTGAAAAAACCCATCTTCCATGCAAGGTCTAAGAACATTGAGATTAAACATCACTTTTAGTGTGAACTTCTTGAAGACAATCAAATTCTTCTCTTTATGTCTTACTCAAGATCAAAAAGCTAATATCTTCACTAAGCCATTATGTAATCAAAAAATTGAATTCTTTTGTAATATGTTAGGATTGAAGAAATTTCTCATCAAGAGGGAGAGTTAGTAATGTTTCCTCCCTTTATTTTTGTTTTTAAACCCCTATATAAATTTTAAGGGAGAGTGTTAGAATTACCCTTGGGATAATTTTTTATACTAAGTTTTCTTCATGTGTGGAGAATTAGTATTTATGTGAATTATTAATTTACATAAATCCAAATTTCATGAGGTGTCACTCACCTGTTTTTTCTTCTTTAGAATTTTGGAGTTACTTGTACAATTAACTCCCCTACCCCCCACCCCACATTTCACACACTTAAATTCTCTTTCTAAGTGAATAAGACACTTGACACACATCTAGGAGGCCTTATAAAGTTATAATAAGAGTATTAGTAACTCCCTCACCCCTCTTCATGCTCTTTTTTTCCTCAAATAGATACTTGAATCTCTCTCTTGTTCTTGAATTCACCTTGCTCCTATAAGTTATATTGTGAATATTTTTTGAATAAGCCTCCTAATTTATCACATGGGTTTTTCTTTGATATGTTTAGTTTCTCACTTTAAAATTCATGTCTCCTTGTGATTTTCTCCTTGAGAGGTAATTTTATCTTCTTTTTATTTTACATTTATGCATTTTCATGTTATTAACAAATGCTTTTGGGATAAATCCTTCATGGTTTCAGAGCCTAGTTTTTATTTTTAACATTATTTTGTGAGTTGTGCAGGCATTTGTTTGGAGAAATATCATTTTTTAATGGGTTGTCACCCTTACAAAAAAATTTAAAATTTATCTCTATTCCTTATATTTTGTTTGGATTTTTTGACTTATAACAAGATATTATACATTTATCATAAGGAGCATTTTCTCATCCTTCAATTGGTTTTTGGAAAGATTCACCATGTAAGTTGTTCTTATTTTTTTATAATCAATAATATTTATTTATATAATTAAAAAAACTCCACTCTAGTGGTTTTGAGAATTCTATTCTTTTATTGATATGAGATTTTTAAGCTATTTTTAGTTTGTTTGTTAATTCATATTAAATATAAATACCATTAAAAACTTAATATTTGTTCCATCTATGTTGAGTAGCATACATTTTTTCCCAGTGTACTTTTCTTTACCCTTTTTTTCCATGCCTAGACTTAATATTCTTTGTTTTCTGTATCATTTTAACTTAATGCATTTTTTATTTATATCTGATCTTGATTTTTTATGTTCTTTCCTCAAAAAAATTTATCACCAATTGTGGTTTTTTTTTTTTTTACTTCTTTGGTCTTGGAACTACACTTTGCTTGTGTGCCTCCATTTTTTCCTATACCATATCTCTCCACTCTATCATTTTTTCTACCACCGATCTTGCTCTCGATACCCATCTACATGTTATAGTGTTCCATTATTTTCATTCCTTTTTCATTTGTTTTCTATCTCTATGCTTGACCTTTTTCTATCTCATCACCCTTTTTGTTGCTTTGAAACATTCATTTTCATATATGTGCTTTGTGCCTTGAGTTTATTATTTAGCATTGCATGTTCACTTTAGTGTCTTCTCCTTGCATCCCATGATTTGTTTTGATTTCAAATGTCCTTGGATTTTTTGTTATGTGTTTAGACTAGATGTGTGTTAATCATATATTGTATTGTAATGTATTTTTTCAGTTATAACACTCATTACATATTTATATTAGCATTCTGAGTAATATTGATTTGCATTCTTCTTATTTTTAGTTTCTATTCAATTTTTGTAGAGTGGTATTCTCTCAATTAATTTTCTCACCAAAGAGAAAAACAATTTCATTTTATTCTATGTAGTATAATTTTTAATAGCGTTTAGTCTATTATTAATAAGGTGTTAACAATTTTTTCAATCATTGGGTTTTACATGTGAGAGGCAAGACAATTAGCTAGATATGATTATGATTACATTTATGGATCTCCCATGGGAGAAAATTGCTTACTTTGTTAATTAATCACATATTATATATAGACCTAGCTTTACATGCATCATGTTTATTACTAATTAATTACATAAAGTATACATATCTTACATATGTACTTGATATGTTCATGTTTTAGATTAAGGTAAAAACAGGTTTTGAAGGGGCCCCGAAACCCTATACAAATCAAGAAAGATAAAACGTTACAAACTGCCAAGGAAGGCAAACCTACTGAAAAATAGTAACAAAACCAGGTTTTAGAAGGACCTCAAACCTCAACAAAACTAGGTTTAACAACCTGAAACCATGCTTAAAAAATATTACATTAGCAACCAGCATAAACCATGACAAAATAACCCCATAAAACCATTGGATTCTCTCTCACCAAGAAAGATGAAGACACGGTCAGATCCAGCAATAGTGATGGCCATACCCAGGATCGATCCCTCAACCCCTGCAAAACGTACAACCCAAAACCCCCCGGTCCCATCGCCACCACCACCCAACCCATCCACCCTAAAGTCTGCAACGATCACCTCCTACACCCAGAGGAAACACCGCCATGGCAATCTAAATATGTTCATGTTATTTGCATGTTGTTATCACCATCCTAAAATCTATGACTATGATTTAGGATTCTTACTTGAGCTTGATTGAATGATTATATTTTATATATTTCACATGGTGGTTGCCTTATATTTGAATTAACAGTATTTTATCTACTTGATTCAAAGTGCTTACTATGTTTTATTAGACTTGATCATTTGATTGTTGGTTCCATTCTTAGCACATACACTAGTCCTTATGATGATAACAACATACTTATCAGGACCCTATGTCATAGTGTGCATTGAGTTTTGAGGGAAGCCATAGATACTTAGAATCATCCTCATCTCATTATTATATTATGCAAGCCTTGTTAATTTTATTTCATGTATAGCACCAATATTTATTTTTCTACTTGTTATTTCTTCTGCATATGTAACTATAAAAAAATTCAAAAACATGGTTTTATATGAGATTACAGTTATTTTCCTAAGGGGTAATCATACCTAAACATAAAATTTATTGACTACATTTATGGACACATATTTCCCGTTAAGTGCATTTTACCCTCACATGTTTCTCATTTAAACATATTATGAGTTTCTTTAAGAATGACTTTAGCATAATTTACCCATGGTGGCATGAAACTCATATTCTCATCATATGCATTATATTTATTATAGATGTATCACTTTAGTAGGCCATATTACTTGCATGGCTTGCCTTATATCATTACTTGGGGATTTCATGTCTCTACCACCATTTACATCTTATAAATTGCTACATTTTCATACATATTATTCACTTGACTATATCTTCCACATTAGTGTAAGTGACACATATTTTTCTATGGGGGATTTGTACCCAAGCATATTCTATATTTATAATGGGAAGTACATATACTTAACTTCAAAATCTATGATTTATGCACTACAATGACATATGATATTTATCATTTTTATATTTATGCAACATTTCCTCCCCATACACATAAATATCCTTATCTTATGAATCACTTTATATTTTTCCTTATGAGAAAGTTGGAAATATCATATGTCATGACGTTTCAATTTCACCCTACATATTGGAACCTATATTACAAATTTAGCTTGCATTATTACATGGATCATGATATCTAGTATAATATTCATGTGCTTTATCATGTTATGCTTATCATTATTGATGCCTACATAGCTCATATATTTACCATCAAGGGGTGGAAACATACCAATAATGGAAAACTTTTAAAAAATCAAAAATGTTGGAAAATTTCAAAAAAAATAAAAACATTGGAAAAAACCAATAATTCAAAAATGGGAAAATTTTAAAAATTCAAACATTCAAGAATCAAAAATAATGAAAAATGCAAAAATAAAAAATATTACTTTATGCAAGATACATATTAAACTATTCTAGAGGTTTTCATATGCATGGTATACACATGATTTTCATGGTATTTATTAAGTGTGTGCTATGTAGATTCATAGGTCACTTGATACCAAACAACAATTACGCACCCACATACTAGAGGACAAAATTTGTTGACAACATAACTGAGCTTGGGGGCATGATGATTTTAGTGGATTTTATATGGTGATATCCATCCTTCTCCATTATCATTTTGATCTAGATAAAATTAGTTATTAAATATCTTGCTAATATTTTATACACTTTGGTGATACATTTATATTTATACATGGATACATTAACTAATTTTGTGAATGTTTGATTTTGAGTGTATGTGTTTTATTATCTGTGTGAGTCATATCCATAGAGGATCATCTTGTCATATTATTTTGTGAGTTGTGTCATGAGATGAGTCATTAACTTGGGTGTGGTCACTAACATTATGTGGTCTAACTCAAATACATTGCATACACTATCATTCTTATATCTATATTGAGGTGTTTATTTTATCCTTACTTTACCATGATATTTACCATGCATCTATAGATCATATTGATTATATGTGTTCTCATTTCTTAATCTAGCCCATATAAAGGTGTTTTTATCATATGGGATATCCTAGTAGCTCTGATTTTTAAATTAAACTTTGCATGATCTAATATGGCTTAACTAGATTGTAATAAAAAATTTAAATGGAGTGAAATTTGAAAAAATAAAAAATCAATTTTTCATGTGTGCAATAACATCTAGGCACATAAATTATCTTTCATTATTTTTAAAACTGAGTAGTGTTTTGTGAAGGACTCTAGCATGGTTAGTAAATAGCAATGACACAAAGGTTTATGGTTGAGGTCACATGCATGAGTTTAAGTAACCTAAGCAAAGAGTATGTTGACAAGAGTGCAATATTTCATGTAATGATAGATGAATAAATCACATAAAAGACACAAGGTGCATGCACACATGGAAGCTTTAGACACAAGCTCATATAAAGGGTTAGAATATTCTAAATGACACAATTATTTGATGGGAAGGACATATCATTGTTATCACTTTGATTGTCATCCTTTGAGGAGTTGTTTCAGGTCTCCTCACCCAATTGAAACAATGGGAACTCTCTAAGGCTATGGGTGGCCTATAAATAGAGATAACTTCTAGAGAGGGATAGCTCCCTTGATTCTACACCTAAGACTAACACAAAACCTATTTAAATTTTCAAAGAAAATGGAAAGAGAAAAATGAAAATAATGGAATAAAAAGGTGATGCACCAAATTTTAGGTCTCTTCCTCTTGACCATGAGTTAATAACAAAGCTAAGACAAGGCTAAGTATACTTACACAACTTAAAATAGATCTCTAGCATAAGTATTTCAATATGTATTTATTAGATGATACATTAGCTAAAAGGAATAATCAAGAGGCCTAAAATGAGGCATTAATGAAGGTATTCCACAATTAACAACTACATAACCACTTGATACATACTATATGACCTACAAGATACAAAATAATTACAAAAAGGTGAGTATGAAGAGGGAAAATTTAAGGTGATTGAACATCAACACTATCATTCATCAACAATTCAATATGAACATAGTAAATGTGATATCAAGAAGGTAAAAACAATTTGCACTCACTTCAAAAGTAATAACAAGGATCAAGTTTAGTAGGGCTTCACCATACTAACTTGGAGGATCAATTTAAAAGACATTCAATGCCAAATATATAAAATAATGGAGGGGAGATAAAGGGTAGATGTGGAGGAAATCAATTAATGCTACCACATTGATTTTTCAATTACAAAACAAAAGTATCCCTCAATAAAGCATCCAAAGAAGAGTTATTTTCTTATTCTTAATGTATTAGGCCAAGTGTTGGTCAAGTTATTAACAAGTTATGGCATATAGATTCATCATGGATCTTGTCTTGTAGTTACAAATCTACTTCTTGAAGGGTAGTTACAAGTTTCTACTTTGACACATAAAACACTTGACCTCCTTAGCATCTTTCTACACCATCCTTAGTCTTTACAATGCATTTTTCATCTTTATGGGGTGGAAATTAGGACTTGTACTTCCTCACACTATGATCTCTATAATTAGGACTTACAACTTGCATGTCTAAGTATGTTTGAATGAAATGAGTATAGTGAAGACAAATTTATCCTTCATCCAAAGTCTAGATTTTACTTGAAGATTATTATAACAACTTGTTAACTATATGTAGGTCATGTATAATATCAAAAAACCTATGTTAATCTTGTATACCATACTCAAGAACTGATATACATAGGTATTAGGTTTCTTAATTTTTTTAAGAGCATGCTTAACTTAAGACAAGACTTCCATGAGGGTACTTGGCTGAGAATAACTTTTGAGATCTCTCTCTAGCTTTCATAGAGGAAAGAATGAGGTTTATCAATACATTTACTCTTTAATACCTGTATATTCATGATATGGAGTGAAAATACCTTGATGAAAGATTAAGAAAGTTGATATATGGCTATATTTAATCTTAGAGAGCTCTCACCACCATGAAGTTAACAAGATGCATGTACAACCAACCCTTTAACACTACCTTCAATCATTTAAATTGGTTTATATATGACTTGAATAAATATTCAATATGATCATATGATATTCTCAAGGATGTCTTGAATATGTTCATACCCCAGATGACCTTAAGAAGGTTTGTAAATTCATTTACCATATGTAAGCAATGAGAGTCTTCATCATAGTTTAGTTTAGTTGCTTAAAAACTAATCATGGCACCTTGAAAGTCTTTTATATGTATATTATACCTCTTCCCATATTTATATAACTCTCTAAATAAATAAAAAATTAGCCAAAACAATGAAATTAGGCCTTAAAAGGCATTTTTACACCATTTGACTATGATTTTACTCTACACGTGCCAAGATTACTACTCTAATAGGTACCCATGAGATTTTTATATGTCATCTAGATGTTTCCAAGACAATTAATGTGTATTATAATTTATGAGAGGTAATTTACAGTCATTGATCTCCTCTTAGGGTCAAAAAGGTAGTTTTTTAGGTCTTCAACTTCTTAACGATTATTCATAGAGTATAGGCCCTTGATTGATTAATAAATGCCAAAAATTTGGAGTAAATTTACCTTATAATTACCCCATAATTGAATTTATTCCCATGCATCTTATCTTTTGACTTCTCACATGATGAAATTAAGCTTCTCAGGCTTTGCAAGCTTGTAGGTGTGCATTTGAAAGACTATATTGAGAAAAAAAAGTTGCCTAGATACTTTTTTATGGTCGTAAATGTTTTAACTAGGTTTTATCCATGATATATCATGTATAAAAGTTATTATACATGTATTTTTTACCCTTAAAACCTTATATAACTTACATTAGCCTATGCTAAGGGTTTGTAGGCAATTTTACTATTTTATCCCTAATTTCCATGTTTTGATGATTCTCTCTTTGTGTCTCCTATAAATAATTTTTTAAATATTATTCATGGTGTAGACATTATAGTTTTGTACCCTATGGATGATTAATTAGGTTTCATTGGTCCTTTTTTATTTAATCTCCTAAATAATCCCTATCCTAAGTTTTAATATATTTACTATTTACTAGCTCCGTAAATCACCTTTTACCCCCCTACCCTCCTAAATCCATTTATAACCCTAGGAATCTACCCCTAACCACTTTACCCCTGTATGGATTCATTATCAATAACTCCATTTATATCAAATCCATTTTTCCCATAGTTGAAATAAAGGAACCAAATTGGGTGAATCAGTGTTGATTCTCTCGATCAACATCAATCCATAAATACCTAGCCAACATTTGAATTCTAGATCCAAAAACTTGGAGCCTAAAATTATTGAAATATTTCTTAGAGAATCAGTTATTTCCTTAGTGACACTCTATTTTAATTTCATTGCATTCAATACATATCCTTTGTCAAGCTCAAGAAACTACTTGCATTTGTGGAGAAGTTTCACTCTGCTTGCAAACAGATGGAAGGTAAGAAATCACATTTTATTTATTTCATTTTCAAATAGTTATTATTCTATTATCTATTTATCTATTTTCTAGAATATCATTTATATCCCTCTGTACTATTTTATTATCCTCTATTATCTAATCAATCTTGTCTATTATCTATTTGTATTAAACTCAATCATAGAGAGAATCGATGCCAATTCATTCTGAATCGAAACCGATTCTACAAATCAGTACTGATCCTATCAGGATCAACATCAATCCATTGTGATTAATTCATAGAACTTGATACCTTAATCATAGACCCATGTCTGAAATCCTTTATTAATTTACTATTATCTAAATATGGCATTTGTTTATAAATGACTCTACCAGGCTTAGTACATGATTTAATCAGTATCACTGATCTCCCCATAGTTTCCCATATTGATCAGAGTGACATAGATTAAGAGATATCTCTATGCACAATCATTTATTCACCCTCTCTTGAAGCTATTGAAGACCAATTACTTTTCATACAAGATGATATAGATTTTGCTTCAGCTTACTAGGAGGAATATTTCATTGACATTGATAGCTTATTTGAGGACTAAATCTTAATTAATATGATTGTCATATATTTTATCTATTTTAATTTCATATGATTTTTATCTAATTAATTACATAAATAGTGGACTAACATCCTTATAAATAAGTGTACCACCTCTTGGAATTGATCTTGTATTAGGCAGTCCACTCATATATTTTATTATTCTATTTTTATCAAGTGTTTACATGTGTGCAGGTTATTCTTCCCAGCCAAAAAGAAGCTCTCACTATCATTGGACTCAAAATAGTGTACAACATCTTCTAATCCACAAATATTCCCCATAAACCTTATTTTCATTTATTTTTTTAGTAAGTAATATCTAATTTAAAGAAAATTAAAAAAACAACTTAAACATTCTGGCATACCAAGGGGGACCCCTAAGGTCTCACTCTTCTTATTAAAGATTCATTTTAAATTTATCTATCTTTCTCTCCCTTTATTTTGTTTGTTGAATTCATTCAAAGAAAATTTAAAAAAAAAAAGAATCCTTTCTAAAAGTTGAAAAAATATGCATCCATTTTTCTTGCTTAGTTGATTCATATATAATAATCTAGGCAATTAATTCATCGTAAACATCACTTTTCTCACGCATAGACCAAATCACATTCATAACAAACTCATAAAAACATTTGACATAATGGAATCGATTGGGATTTCATCACCTAGTGGGAACCTTCTTCCCAATAATCCCACTTGGATTTTACCACCAAGAGGAGAAATAATTCAATACTCTAGTTGAGTATAAACCTTGGTATTTTGATATATTCTAGTTACGCACCTGACACCCTTATGCAATAGTGTGTGAAGTGAGAAGGTAGGCCCCAATACCAGGCTAAGTATCGATCAGGTAACCTTTTCTTTTATTTTATCACACTTTAAAGTTAAAAAGTAAAAAAAAAGTAGGTGTGTCTTTAGCATGTGTATCTTTTAATATTCATTAGATATGAGATAATCAAAAAGAATCTTTTGTGTTCTTCTTTCCTTATTTTTTCCTTTTATCACTACATGGTTTTGATGCGATAACATTTGTAGCATAAAACCAAACGCCCATCTTCATCTTCATCCATGGAAAATTCTCTTAGCCCTCATCTTTCCCTTAAGTCCATAGGGGAAGGCATTCCTTAGTATTACACCTAGGGAAATATTTAATTCACCATTGTATTAGATATCAACCCCATCACACTTAGCCATTATCTAAGCTCCCAAACCATACATATCTCTCTTTTTCTCCATATACAGTTCTCCAAGATTCCATATGGTATGTCTTTGGAGGAAGGTGAAGGGTTTGCCACTTCTATGGTGTCTTCCCATAATAATATTCCTTCAACTAGTTTTAATACCACTACTAAGTAACCCTTAGGCAACCCATCTCTGATGACATCTAATGCTCCATCCCCAATCTTTACCCAAACATAGAATTTTACCACATCTTAACCTACAACTAATCATCCTATTACCACATCACTTCAGAACCTACTCATCTTTATTTCATCAACCCTCCCACCTATTCAAACTAGTTTTCCTTTAGTTACCCAAACATAGCCTCTTCATATAAGCTCATGTAGGTAAACTGTCTCAACAAAATTTCCCTTTGACCACCTAGTACATAGCACCTACACATGCTATGGGGTCTACTTATATCTCTTTACAATCCCCATAGTATGTGGTGGCCTCTCAACCAATCATAACCACATCGGTTGGTTATCCCCTATCTTAGGCTTTTCTACTCAACTTCCTACATATCAACTCACACAACATAATGTTTTTGGGAAGAATCCCTCAATATAATACCCAACTAGATCTCATGATATTATTTATGAATAGGATAGCTAATTTGGAAGCCTCTGCCTCTAGTCAAAATAACATGATAGCCTACGAGCAAAATTTTAATGATCTTATTAACCCAAAAGTTCCTATTAGGCCTTATCTTCCATAGTGGGAACTCCCTACAAAGTTTCAAAACAAAGAAGATTCTTAGCATAACCTTTGCGTGTTTAGACACTCTTGCTACCTTATAATGCACAAAGACATGCTTCTTCTTAGGACCTTTCCTATGTCATTATCTGGACTCACCTTAGATTGTTAAAACTCGATGCCAAAACATTCTCTCTTCTCATTTCGGTAGCTAGCTCAAATATTCCTAGAACATGTTTCTATCAATATTGTAATAAAAGTCACTATTATTGATTTTATGCCATCCAATAGTTTGATAATGAAATTATCACTAAATTTGTGGTTAGATGGAGAAGTGTCATCAATCAACTCACCTTCTCCCTTCCACAACTTGAGCTGATCAAGTTATAGGTATAATATTTTAAAACCTTTGATGAGTCCTTTTCAATGGCCCACAAATTTTAAATTAGATCACTAGAAGAAGGGAAGGTTAAATTATAGATAATAGCAACAAAAATAATACCAAATGAGATGCCAATGTCATAGTTGTAAAGTCAACACCAACACAAACTAAAAACCAATCTAAGCCCTCCACCTCATAGGCACAGTCTTAGAAACCATTGACACACATTCCCTCATGATAATATACACCTTTAATAAAATTTTATGCCTCTATTTTAGACAAACTCTTAAAGGTGTCTCTATTCAAGCTTCCTTCGATAAGACCTCTCAATGATTCTCATCCTAAACCTAGTTGGTTTAGGTAAAATGACTTCTATAAATTTCACTACATAATAGGTCATGACATTATTAGATGTCACTATTTCAAAGGCTTGGTAAAAAATATTATAGATTAGGGATAATTACAAATAGATAATCCTTACACACCTATAAATTAGTCTATAGATATATTTAGGTATCCATTCCCTAATAATGATTCCACGTCAAATTCCATGAAAGCTAATTTGGGATCCACATCAAAACAAGAAACCCATGTAATTAGCACCATCCATGACTAACTTCTACCTAAATAAGTTGATAATAGCCTTATCCCTAAGTTCCTTATAGAAGACAATTTCAAACCATCCAAACTAAGTGTAGACATCCCAAAAACTTTCTCTAGTTTGATGGATCTCATTATTTGGCACCCATTTGAGGAAACCATATCTAAAATCACTCAAGAACTAAAAGAAGAAAAGACTATCGAGGAAAAGGTTTACTTAGAAATTTTATAAGATTCACATACTATTCCTTGCATCATTTACATACCTAAATCTAGCATACCTATTCCCTCTAGTTTATTACTTCCTAAGGAAACTATCATGTTACCTCAAACTCGCTTGATATCAGTTACCCCCATTACTAGGGAGATGCAAAATCCCAGAGAAAGCAAGGGAAAATCCATAGATATCAAAAATAAAAACCTTGTATCCCCAAGAGGAAAATCTATGCATCATCCTCTTATTAGAATTGAACTACCTAAAGAGGACATCCCCACTACCCTTGAGCATATTTGAAAAAGAAAACTATTTCTACCACCAATTCAGATGAGAGCATCTATACTAGGACCCCATCCTTCAGCCAAACTAAAAACTACCATTATAGAATCTTCGACTAAAACTTATGTACCATTACAATGAAATCTTCCCACTATGGTCGTGTTGATCCATAACCCATCAAACCCCTATTATCCACAAGGTTTAGGTGTAAATACTTACCCTAAGCATAAAGTACCCACAGTAGGGACCATTAAGATAGATAGTTCAAAAGGCCAAGGTTCAAAGTCACGTACTTCTTCTCTACCAGTGCCTAAGGGGATTGGAAATCCTAGTCAAGATGCATTGAAGGGATCTTATTCTAAGATCCTTGATCAACTTCTCTAGACCTCCATTATCATGCTACCACCCATAAATCCTATCAACCATCATATTCAAAAAACATCATGATATAGAGAAAACAAGACATGTACATACCATCAAATAGTAGGTCATGACATAAAAAGTTGTAACACATTAAAAGTCATAGTCTAAAATTTATTAGAAGAAGATGACCTCTTAATGGAAAAATTAGATCATGACCATCCCCATAGTCAAACTAATAGGGTTACATCCACCTCAAGAAGTAGCATACCACCCATAATATCAAAATGAGCTACAAAAGAAGATAAAACCTCTAATAAAGTTTAGTATCAATCTTTCCTTATATATGTGGATGATTCTGAGAACATATTGAACCACCCTCTATTTCAAATAGATGTAGTTCACATATCCATGTGATCCTAAGTCCATGGTCATAAGACCCACAATCATGAAAAAGCCAAAGTGACTATTACCAAAGCACCAACTCTTGCCACAAATAGTCCAACAATGCCTACTCCTAAACCTAAATTCTATATTTTAGGAAAATCCCAAAATAATAATACTTCAAAATTCATTGATCTTCGTAAGCTTCTGGTTAAGATTTTCCTATACAAACTTGTCCATAATTATCCACAACACTAGGAGACCATGATAGAATCCTTACGAGCCACAAAGATACAAGTTCATGAACCCCAACCTTTATCATATTTCATTACATCACTTCATAAATATTTATCCATAACCTTTCATGATTTAGAAATACCACCCTTAAAGTTAAATGACCAAGATCCCACACTATTTATCACTACCCAAATTAATCAAACTTGAATCAAATAAATCATGATTGATAATGGTGCTAGTATAAACATCATATCCTGACATGTATTTAAATAATTGCAGCTATCTAAGATAGTTGTAGCTCAATCCCCTACCATTCTAGGAGCCTTCAATGATACCATAATCCCTATATTAGGAATGTTAGTCCTTCACTTTCAAGTAGGCACGCATGTTCTACCCAAATTATTTTATGTAATTGAAGAAGATTTTAATACAACATTATTTTAAGATGTCCCTAGATATGCAATATGCATTACATTCCTTCTACTTTGCATTGATGCATTAAGCTCAAATATGAGGGTAAAATCCATAATTTCTTAGCTGATCCCCATCCATTCAACACTTACAACCTCACCTTTCAACCTAATGAGATCCTAATCTTATTGTAAAGCATTACCCCATCCTCATCTAATAAAGCATCCACTAGCATGAAAATCCCTACATCACAAATTGGTAAGGAATCCATTGATTCCATATTTTAGTAGTTTTCAATTAGAGAGTATCAATTATTGACACTTAATACTCTCCCCACTTCATAGGAATATGGACATTTAGATAAATAGTAGGCATATTGCCTAAATTTGGGGGAAATTATTCTCTTCATCCTACCTTCCTATGCACCCATTTGATCTATGAGGAATTGACCAATCTTATTTAAGCCTTTCAAACCAAATCCATGATAAACTATTTACATCAAAAGTTTCATTCCTTGATAAAACCCCATTTCACTAAGACATACCTACAATGGTGTGCCTAGAAGGGTTTCGGCATAAGACGTTATGAAAATGGCCCACACGAGGTTACATTGGGAGATTTTATAAAACCCCATGAAAATCATAGCCTTGGTTTCAACAAAAATCCCAAATCCACCCTAAATGTTTATCTCATTCTCATCCTTGAAGAGGATACACCATCCCCATCATCTAGCACCCTTTCTTCAATTGATGATGTTGTATCCATTCCTCTAAACTTTTTTTTAGTCAACACCATTACTATAAAAAATCTCATCTATCACCATGATGGAGAGATCTGAACCATTCCTCTATCCTACCTAGACATGATAGGTCAGGATTCTCCCACCATCCCCATTCTTCAGTACCAAGATGATGAGCCTATCTTAACTCATTTGGGTGTAGATAATTCCCATCTCTATAAATCCCTTCCATCATAAACCTCTAGTCTATTAAATGAGGCCACAATTAATGTTAAAATAAGATCCCATGAGACTTCATGAATAGTTAAGGTTAGTAAATTCTTAGATCCCTAAGAGTACCAATATTTCACTACGTTTCTAACAAGTCATAGTGAAGCATTCACTTGGTCCTATATCGATATGCCTGGTATCAATCCTAAAATTATCATCCATAACATCATCACATTCCATGATGCCAAACCTATCAAACAAAAGGTCTGGAAGATGCATCCTCACATTACACTCTTTGTCAAAGAAGAGTTAATTTTATCCAGTGTATAGATTAACTTTAATGGGTATCTAACATCATCCCTATAATGAAGCCTATAGGGGGTTCCTCCTTTGTAATAACTTTCAAGATATTAACCTTGCTTATTTGAAGGATGATTTCCCTCTCCCTAATATTGACCAGTTAGTAGACTTAACCTCTAGCCATGAAATTTTGTCACTTATGGATGGTTTCTCTAGATATAATCAGATCCTTATCACACCAAAATACCAACATAATACTTTATTTATTACTCTTTGGGGGACATTCTACTATCAAGTTATGTCTTTTGGAGTAAATAATGTAGGAACCACCTATCAAAGAGCTATGACTTATATTTTGCATGATATCACCCTTAAAATTGTGTAAGAATATTTGGATGACCTCCTCAGTAAATAATAATTATAAGAATACCACCTTTCCATCCTAAAGGTTATCTTCACTTGTTTAATCCAATTTTGTGTCTATCTAAATTCTAAGAAATGCATTTTTGGAGTATTGATAGGTAATATCCTAGGCTTTATTATCTCCATTCTTGGGATAGAAGTCAACCCTACCAAAATCAAATCCATTTTACAAATGCCACCCCCATCCAATCTTAAGCAGTTACGTAGTTTTCAAGGTAAATTATAGTCTATCTATCATTTTAACTCCAAACTATCTAATAGATGTTAACCTTTCCATCACCTTCTAAGGAAGGATATCCATTTTAACTGGGACTCTAGTTATTAGGAGGCTTTCAACACTCTTAAGAACTACCTTCTCTCCCCACTAGTTCTCACTCCTCCAAAAGAGGGATAGTTGTTCTTCCTATATATTTATTCTACTGATCATGCCCTTGGAGCCATGCTTGCCCATCGTGATGAGTAGCACAAAGAGTATGAAGTTTACTATATCAGTCACACATTTGTTGAGCATGAGAAACATTATTCTCATGCATATAATTTATGCCTAGATATGTTATTTATCACTACTAAACTATGATATTAATTTCTCAATCATAAAACCTACATCATCACGAACATTGATCCCCTAAATTTTATACACTCCAAGCCTTATTAGAATCAATGAATGGCCAAATTGATTATGATTTTAGTATAATTTGATCTAGATTTTATCTATTAAAAGTTAGTTAAATTTCTAATCATTACTGATCAACTTGCTAAGGTGCCTCTTTTTGATAATCAACTAGTTAACTATGAATTCTTAGATGAATCTATAGCCTCCACGTCTTAAATAGATCTTCAGTATAAAATGACTATATTATTTGATGGATCTAAATATGAGCATGGTGGAGGAGACATAATTATCCTAATCCCTCATGAATGGACACTTATCCCTCTATCCTTTAAGTTTGATTTCAACTGCACTAATAATATTGTAGAATATGAGGCTTTAATCATAAGTCTCCAAATTGATTTAGCCTTTTATGTTAAAAAACTCAATATATATGGTGATTCTTATCTTGTGGTCAAACAAATTAAGGGCATATATCAGTTTAATAATGACACCCTTCATAAGTATAAAACCTTATATGATTAGTTACTAGCCACCTTTGAGCACTATGTTATCCAAGCCACTCCTCAGTCAACCAACAAGTTTATGGATACTATGGCTTCCTTTATCCCATCTTTATCTCAAGAATCTATGTTTTTTATCCTCATTCATAGGATTAATCAACCTTCCTTTACCAAAACTGACCTTCCTTCCATACACAGTGTGGAGGAAAATCCATCAGATCTCTAATATTATAGATATTTGATTACCTATTAAGGGGGATTACACCACTAGATCTATCTATAAATGGAAAATGATCTTTCTAGAATTGTGTCACCCTTTTTTCATATTGGGGGGTGTTCTTTATAAGCATGTTTTTGACGGTATTCTTCTTCATTGTTTCTATAATCATGAATCTACCCTTGATATCAAAGAAGCTCATGATGGGTCATGTGGTGGATATATTAGTGGTTACACCATCTCTAAGATAATATTACAGTTTGGCTATTATTATCCCACCTTAAATGAGGACTGTTATTAATAAATTAAGAAGTACATCATGTGTTAGCAACCTGCCAACTTATCCAATGCCCATATTCAAGCATTGCAGGTTACTCAATACTTTTGGCCTTTTTCCTAGTTGGGGCTTGATATTATAGGTTAAATCAATCCTAAGTCTTCCTAGTGTCATAGTTTCATCATTACCACCACTAAGTATTTTACTAAGTGGGTGGAGGCTATCCTCTTATCTTGACCAAAGTAGATAAAATTGTTAAATTCATTAGTCAACATATTATTTTTTTGCTTTTGCATCCCTTATAAGATCATCACAGATAATGAAAAATCCTTTCAGAATAAAAAGGTTCAAGATATTTGTGATTCTTTTAGCAGTAAGTTTGATTTCTCCTCACCTTACTATCCTCAAGATAATGGACAAGTCGAGGCATCTAATAATACTCATGTCAAAATCCTAACTAAAGTTGTTAATGAAGTAGGCAAGAACTGACATCTTCATGTTCCCTTTACCTATCAAACTAGTATTCAAACCCCTATAGGTGCTACTCCTTTCTTCCTAGTTTATGGTAATGAAGTTGTACTTCATCTCAAAGTTTAGATTCCTTTCCTTCTCATCTCCCTAAAAAATATCATTTTTGAGGATGACTTCTATAAAAAATGATTAGCTCAACTCTAACTCTTAGATGACCATTTCTCAGCTGCTCTTGACCATTTACATGTATATTAGGAATGAATAAAATGTGCATATAATAAACATCTAAAATAACATGAATCTTAATATTAGTGGCCTTGTCTTAAAATAAAATCAACATATAATTAATATGGAAAAAAGCAAAAGGGGATAATTTGCTCCACATTAGCCCAGACCATATATCATCACCCATAAATATGGATTTGGGGCATATCACTTGGCCTCTCTTGATGGAAAATCATAATGAGAACCTCTTAATACATTACATCTATGTCCTTTCTACTACTAATAAATGTTAATCACTTTGGTCTACCTATTTTAGTTTCTAGGTTTCATATCCCTATTTTTCTTATACCAAATAATTATATATAGAGACATAGTTATCTAGCAACATTGCCTAGTTTTAACCTTAAATATGACTAGCTTGACTCTATTCATAAGATGATTTAATTGGATAAGCTTTTCCTATAATGGGAAGGAGCTATAAATCATTATTCCCTAAAATCCATACCTATCACTAAATCATTTTGAGAATAAGTATTTTATCTTGTGTATTAAAGATTTGTGAAATTATTCTAAATTACCCAAGGCCAATCCATAATGAAGTTATAAATCTTTGGATCAAAAAATCAAAGTAAAACATCTACAAAATAAAATCAAAATAAATAGACTACTCCCTCGAAGGAGAACCATCTAAATCCACAAAATTTGTACTAATACACAAAATATCAAAAGCATAGAGTACTACCTTGAAGGATAGTTGTTTCAAAACATCATAGACCACTCCCTCAAATAATGGCTATCATACATAACATATCCCTAGGAAGCTTCCTGCATTGATCATCTTTATTTAAATTTAGTAGACTCCCCACGTTGATCAGTCTACATGGATTGGCATAAAAGGATTATAGGTTTGACCCTTAGTATTGGGTATCCAAGATGGAAACATCTTCTTCTTGGAATCCATTTTCTATCAAATCTTAAAATCAGATCCTTAGATCTTGAACTTAGTTGACCTAAAGTTGTTAGGATTATTATTAGAAGTTGGTTAAGGATGCACATGAATTCCTTTTAAGTAGTTTTCTTTGGTCATGGTACAAGCTAACAATGAGCAATAAGCCCTTTGTAAATTAAATTAATTACAAATTTTTCCACCTATATTTACAAATATCATAAATCTAATAATTTACAAATCTATAAACATGAAATCAGTAATTTCTAAATTGCAACCTTGATAATCATAATCCATAATGTAATCCAAAGTCCATAATCATAACCCAAATCATAAATAATAAATTTTAAAGTTTTAAATCCATACTCACACCACATGAAATCTATAATCAAATATACATCCATAATCCATAAATCATTTTTTTAATCAATTCATTTAATCCATAATCAAATAATCAAGGTCACATCCATATTAATTTAATCATAAACATTTTAAACATGGATCCATCTATAAAAATTACATCCACCATAATATAATCGTAATTCATAAATCATAAAATCTATGATCAAATAATCCATTATCACATTATCTAACTCAGATCCATATTGTCTGTAATCCATAAAAATTTTAAAATATAAATCCATCACATGTAAAAAACCATAATCGAATTACATCATCTAAATCCATAATCCATAAAGAAATCCCTATCTATAACCAACTATAATAAATCACATCACCTAAATCCACAATCACATAATCTATATAATGTAAACATCCACATATCCATAATCCATAAATATAAATCCATAAAAACAACATAATCCATAATCCATTATATATATATATATATAATGATCAATGTACATCCCAGTATATATATACATGTCTATGGATCTCTGGCCAGTACAATGAATATAAATGAATGTATAGTCTACTATGTAAACTATAGACTACTCAAGTGAATGCTTGAAAGGTCTCCACCCCCATATCCATCCCCATCTCTATCCATATCCATATCTCTCCTCTAAGAGATATTCCCCAGGCTCACTGACCCTATGTGCATGTGCCTAGAGAACCTGCACTATGTGGCTATATGGTTAGTATAGCATGGAGGCTCTGGTAGATGATTTAGAACAATTTGTTCATAATATCTCATCTCTGTAACAATCTCCCTATACTACTCAATACTCATGATACTTGCCTATCTAGTGCTCAGCCCAACCACCTCTCTAATAATCTATAATGAGGAATCTCTCTCCCCCTCCCTTGATCTAAAAATCAAGATATTTGGATGAAAGATAATTTAAGAAACAATAATAACACAAATTTAATAATGTTATCTCTGAGAAGAGATGTTTTATTGATCAAATTTGTAGATCCAAATATATGCCTATCTCTAAGAAGAGATTTATGATTTCCTTTTTGAGTTACATCTTCATTTATACACATTTTGAAGTTAGGAGGAGGATGTGTAAGGTCACCAATATCAAGGGAGATTAAGTGGTTCAACTTCTATGATTCACAACAATACATAATTCGAGGAATTACTATTTTTAGAAACTTACTATTTTTAGACTTCACTACTAAAATTGAAATTTACGGAACTTCCATTTGGTTTTTAGGGGTCAAAATCCACCAATAAAATCTCCATTCCATCTCACAGTGTTCTCCTTATTATTAGCTTTCCAACGGTTCAAATGTGGAGGAAAACAAAACTATGGTGAAAAAGTTATGGCTCCCAAAAGTTATACCACCAATTGGGGTAGAACCATCACCTAAATTGTCACCTAAAATGTTGCTAGGATCATTCCTCCCTCCTTGAGAATTAATGGTCCCCATTGCATCAAGATTTGTCATTAAGTGTGGTAGTTGTGTTTTTATTTGATTCTTGATGCATACTTAGAATGGACTATGCTTTGTGGAGCTGTGTTAGGCTCGATTATTCACCATTTTTGTCTGACCATCAGTCTATGGATGGAATTCCATGAACTTATTCAACTTGGTAGCTATTTTATTTTGTTTTTGTGTTGTTTATGTAGTCAAGGCTACAACATCAACCCTTTTGGATTTATGTGGCTTGACCACCATGAAAATGAATTTTTTGGCACTAATCAGTGGGATAAATGTAGAAGGTGGTACCTCTAGTACCCTATAGCACTATGTTCCAAGAGTGAGTGTGATCCTTCAAGTTCTTGATTCATAGATTCCATGTCAATCATACATGAATGCCTAACCAAGGAGTACATCACAAACATCCATATTAACCACATCACACAAGACCTCATCTTGGAAAGGTTGTATTGCATATGAGAGAAGACATTGGTGGGTGACACAAAGTTTTCTCCCTGGACTTAACCATCCAATAATATATGGATTTGGGTGAGGCTTCATTGATATATTTAGTATTTTCACAACATTAGTAGAGATTAAATTATTTTGACTCCCACTATCAAGAATGAAATGCAGAGGCTTATCTTTCACCCATAACATAGAGTGAAACAATCTTTCCTTGTCATCTAGCCTCTCCTCTCATGGGTCTATGATGAGACAATAATGGCATTAGGCTTAGCATCTAAAATCTCTTCTTCATCCTCTTCGATTGTAGGTTGTGTATGAGGTAGAGTAGTAGATGTTGAGGATTGTGACTAGAAATCAAGGACTTGATTTCTCAACATTCTTCTTTGGAGTGAGTTCTATATTTGTGGTAATCACACCATTTCCTAGTCTTCCCTTCCTTTTGCTTCCAATTTTGGCCTTGTATTTGATCTTCTTCGTCACTTTTCCATTTTGAAGGATGACTCTTCATATTCATTCTTCCATGCTTCTTCTCAATCTTCATCGTGAACTTGTATGCCTCACTAAGGGTTTCCAAATTGAGGAGTTCCATCTCCCCCCATATATACCATTGTATTCCACCATGATATTTGAGAACCTTATGTTTCTCACTTTATTAGATGCCTAATCTCATAGATAGAGAATGAAAAATGTTAGTGTAATCTTGAATAGACTATTCCTTACCTTGTCAAAGTTATTGCCACTCTATATACATATCATCATATACTCTAATGGGGTAGTATTCTTCCTTTATAGATTCTATGAAATCCTCCCAGGTAGGTTCTACCTCAAGGCTAATATCATCCATATTGAATCTCTTCTTGTACACTTCCCACTGATTTTTGATAGGCAATGATGCTTTCAAAAGAGTAAAAGTGATCTCTTTATCGATGAATTTATTTACAAAAAAATAGTAAGAAAATTAATCCAACCAATTTTATACTACATCAAAATTGATTTTTCCTTCAAATATATGGATATCAAAATTCACCTGAACCTTGAAGGGTGTTGGGGCACTGAAAAGACGTGGGGTTGTAGATAAGGAGCTAGAGTTTCCCATCAAAATTTATTGGATAATTTGGGTAAATTGTTGTAGCATCTATGATTACTACTATTGGAGGGATTCATTCACCATTTCCTTGAAAGCATCAGATGTCTTGATGTTGTCCACCATTTGAGGTCATTTGGAGTGAACAAGTGGATAGTCTATTGGATCTTGTATTTTTCACCCAAGCATCTTGTAGTTTGACCTCATCCTCCAGATCATTCATTCTTAAGAAAAACCACTCTGATACCACTGATCCAAAATTTAGGAGATTTGGATGAAAGATAATTTAATAAATAATAATAACACAATTTTAATAATGTTATCTCTGAGAAGAGATGTTTTATTGATCAAATTTGTAGATCCAAACATATACCTATCTCTAAAAAGAGATGTCTAATTTCCTTTTTAAGTTAAATATTGATTTATACACATTTTTAAGGTAGGATGAGGATATCTAAGGTCACCAATCCTAAGGGAGATTAAGTGGTTTGATTTCCATGATTCACAACAATATAGAATTTGAGGAATTACTATTTTTAGACTACACTACTAAAATTTAAATATAGGGCACTTCCTTTTGGTTTTCAAGATTAAAAACCTATTAATAAAATATTTTCACCATCTCACATCATTACACCTATTCTTATCTTTCCAACAGTTCAAATGGGGAGTCAAACAGGGTTATGGTGTAAAAGTTATGGCTCCCAGAAGTTCTGCCACCAATTGGGTTAGAACTGTCACTCGAATTGTCACCTAAAATGTTTCTCGACTCATCCCTCATCCTTAGAGTGTCCCTCTATACCTTGAACCAATCCTAATCTTCCATAACCATGTCATGACTCAGCTTTAATGATTCAAAATCCACCTATAGAGTGTCCAACTGGGTCTGTATGGTATCACACTCAATCTCCACCATGGTCAAGGCCCCCTATGTTGTAGCTAGTTATCCCTGTAGGGTGATACACTATGCCCTTAGTGTATCTATATACATGATTAGATCTTCCATATCTATCTCCTCTTCCTCTATCTCCTCTTTTCCCCATCCTCTCCCATAATATCCTCATCTCCCATCTTATCCTTAGTCTCCTCTTTAGCCTCCTCTTATGCCTCCATCTCTTCATCCCATCTTCCATGGTTTGGATGCACTACCCTATATTATCTCATTTCTTACTATTTTTACCACCATGATATATATATATATATATATATATGATTAACCCTATATCTTCTACGTCATCACCTATCGATACTCACTCTTCCTCTATAGAGACATCTCTAGTGGTTGGCCCTAGTAGCTCCTGCTCTATCTCATCATGCCTATATACATGTGAGTCCCATGGGATATCCTACACTAATCTAAACTACCATAATACTGAACAAAAATGGAGGTAATCTAATTAATGTGTGTTCTTACCTATCACCAAACACTCCCTTCATATCCCTATCATGCCTACCTCCACTCTAGGCCATGCAAGAAATATTGGATACGATATCCATATGATTTTTATATATCTAAATCCCTCTAAAACCCCTCTTAAATAATCAAGGTCCTTGACAATACCATCTATAAATTGTTAGGCTAGAACAACCTTCCACCATAGGAAGTCCAAGTTGTACTCTATGCCATACCATTATATCCATAAGGTACTAATAGGCTACACTATCCAAATCTACTCATAGGCCCAACACTATAAAATAAAAATCACATCTAGTTCATATCACCTTTGGGTCCTCCAGCCCTAGAGTTCCTTGTAATTATATGATAGCAAAGTATATACCTATGCAAAAATGGTGTAGTGCTCTAGCATATCTACAACAACCCCAGTTAGGCTCTATGGAAATCTACCTCCCCCTGAGTCTAGGAGTGCATAGCATGATATTACTAGCACCATCATCATAAGCATGCCTCTCCCCATTGTGTCATCTCTATAAAGAGGCTAAAAATTGAAACCACTAGCAACAAAACTATTCACATCTACATCATCAATATATAGTCATGTTAGGGTTTCTCCTTGACCCTACTTATCTACATGTACTATGGGTGATCCTTACATCTTCAGTCATGGAATCCAATAGATGTCCTCCTCTATAATGTTCATCTCCCTAGTTGATAGCTAGAAGGTCCTAATCATGACATCTCATCACTCCACCAAAGTTACCAATAATCTTATGTCTCGATAGATGCATCTTTAGTGATACACCCCTCCTAGGCCTATGACCTCTAAATGGGCCCAATGATCATCTCCAAGCTAAACTCATAGTATCTCTAATAATGGTCGCACTTGGTATTACATCTATATTACACTTTGTGTCTATCACTAATATCCCTATAAGCCTAAGATTTCCTAAAAACTCTAACTTATCCTAACCCTAGACTTGATTCTTATCCCTTCACACCTTTATGTGAATCAACATTGATCCCTTACATATCGATGCCATTTAGGTGAAATGCCATTGATTCTTTGTGAATCATCACTAATTCACTGGGGAATCAGTACTAATTCTCCACTACCATCCTCTCATAATTTTAGTCTAATCCTAGCTTATAAAAACCTAAAAACTTAAAAAATTCAAAAAAAATAAAAACTTAATTAAAATATTTTACCTACCTCATCTTATGAGCATTGTCTTCAGCTTAATCCACTTTTGTTATCCTCCATCTCATTTCATTTCACTCTCATTGTTTGAGCTCTCAAGCATCATTTGGGTTTCATAAATAGAAAATGATCCCTTTTCCACATCAGACTTGCTTATATACCCAACTTTATAACAATGTTGATCTATTTTAGATCAACATCATTTGGGTCGATCATCATCGATTCATTTCAGATCAACACTGATTGGACCCTTTTTGTACTACTTGCACTATGACATACATCTAGCCCTAGTCAGATTTTTCCTATTACCTTTCCATATATACCCTATTTCTCAACCTATACCATTTCTAGTTTATGGATTTTGACCCTTTGTTGGTCCCATAACCTACATAAGGCATGCACTCTTTTGGGTATATCCCCCAATAGGTCCTAAGAGTGTATTCTCTCTTGATAATGGCTATCTATAGGTAGTCCACACACCACATAGCACATCAGATGCTTTAGTCAGTGAAGTCCTATCACTTTTTCTCTTATTTAGACTTTATTTAAACCCACCTATTTATAGGTGTGGCATTTTATTATCAAATTTGCCTTTTGACATTTCTTCATGTATTATCCCACATCTTGTCAGTGTAAAATGTACACTTCATGTTATGCATCCACATTTATTAGAGATTATCTTTTATCTATTTATGCCATCTATTATTCCATTTTTCAAACTTGTCACCTAATTTTTATCGTATGCTATCTTCATTTTTGAGTGATAATACCTCCTCACATAAACCTAGGGTAGTGGACCTCTCATGGTTTTTGTCTCATAGCATGTATTCCATACTGCTCCACAAAAAGGGGCAAATTTAGACACTATAATTTCATACCCTATGGATGATTAATTAGGTGTTGTAGGTCATTTTTTATTTAATATCATAAATAATCCCTATCCTAAGGTTTAATATATTTACCATTTATTATCTTGGTAAATCACCTTTTATATTACCTTTCTACTCCCCCTAACCTCTTAAATTAATTTATAGCCCTAGGAATCTACCCCTAACCACTTTACCCCTGTATGGAGTCATTACCAATAACTACATCCATATCAAAGCCCATTTTTACCAATGGTTGAAAGAAAAGCACCAAATTATGTGAATCAACATCGATTCTTTGGATCGACATCGATCTATAAATACCCAACTAACTTTTACATTCTAGTCCTAGAAATTGAGAGCCTCAAATTGTTGCAAGATTTATTTTAGAATTAGTGATGTCCTTAGTGACACTATGATAGAATTTCACTGTGTTCAATCTATATCCTCTATCAATCCCAAGAAACTACCTATGCTTGTGGAGAAGTTTCACTCTTCTTGTAAATGGATCAAAGGTAAGAAATCATATTTTATTTCTTTCATTTTTAGATAGTTATTATTTTATTATCTATTTATCTAGTTTATAGAATATCATTTATATCTCTTTATACCTATTTGTTAGCCTCTATTATCCAATCAATCTTGTCTATTCTCTATTTTTATTAAATTCAATCACAGATACAATTGATGTCAACTTATTTTGAATTGGCACTGATTTTATAGCTTAATCCTAGACCCAAGTCTATAATCCTTTACTAATTTACTGTTATCTAAATACATCCTTTGTTTATAGATGACTCTACTAAGATTAGTACATGATATAATTTGTATCATTGATCTCCTTATAGTTTCCTAACCCTTTTTTTTATTAGAGTGACATAGCTTTCAAGTTAGCTCTCTACACAATCATTTATCACCCTCTCTTGAAGCCACTAAAGATCAATAAGCTATCATATAGGCTGATATATATTTTGCTTCAACTTACTAAGAATAATATTTCATTTACATTGATATCTTATTATAAGACTAAATATTAATTAGCATTGTTATTATATCTTTTATTTATTGTATTTTCATATGCTTTTTATCTATTTAATTGCATAAATAGTGGATTGACATCCCTCTAATGAAGTATGCCACTTCCTAAAAATGATCTTGTATTGGGTAGTCCTCATATCTCTTTTATTAATATATTTTTATCAAGTGTTTACATGTGTGTAGGTTATTCTTCCTAGCATAAAATAAGATCTCACTATCATTGGATTCAAAGTGGTGTGCAACATCTTCTAATCCATAGCTATTCACCATAAACCTTGTTTTGATTTGATTTTTTAAGTAATATTTAAATTTAAATAAAAATTATAAACTACTTAAACACATGGTCCATCACACCTTTCATGACCTCTCAAACTTCAAATTAAACACACAAAGTCAACATTTGTCTTCATTTTCTATGTATAGGCCTGTAGATGGGCATTCTAGGTTAACCACTACAACGTTGCCCTTGGATTGACTCCTCTACCTTCATGACCTTAAATGGTTTTGTAAATAGTGTGGTATATAGTTAATTTTTTTCAGTAATTTATCTCTATTGATAATAACATAGGACTTGTATTCAAGAGGCCTACAATAGGCCATCTTTAAAGGCCTATTTTCAACTTGCTTAAGCACACCTAGTTTTTACTCTAATTGTATCTTTTGAATTTTTATAATTTAGTTTACCTAAATAGATATTTTCAAACTTAGGATTGAGGAGATAATTTATTTTAATAGACTCTAGTTTTTATTTCAAACATTCTTAATGTTTCTTTCACTCCAAAGTGCATAACAAACTACCCCAAAACTCATGTTTTCTCGACATATATAGACCTATACCTTCATGTTTGAATGATCCATGCATTGGATTATTTGATTGAAGATTATGTAGGAATGATTATTATAACTTTAAATAGTCCTCATATTATTTAATTTACATTAATTATCTCTCAAATGCATTCAATAAGATAAAACCAAGACATAGGGGTTTTAAAAGGGTTTTAGAGGTAGTTATCCTCTTAACAATGATTCATAAAGCACAAACCCTTAATCTCAAAAAATTTGACATTAATTGGGAGGAATAGGGGTGTTCAACATCCCCTAAGAGTGTTTGACATGAAACTCTTTCTCCTCCATGAAACATCCTCATGAAAATGACTTTTATGTGTTTGCCAATAACTTGATAGAGAAGCTAAATAGGCTTTTGTCTTTATTGAACTTAAAAATTTTGTATTTTCATTATTTTTAGTTTGAGGAGGTTGGATATGTACATGGAGATGATTATATCACCACATGTCAATGTTCTCTTGGTTGAAGATGCCTGAGCGAACATAAGACTTGCATAATCTCTTCAAAACCTACTTTCTCTTGCTATGTAACTTATTTATTTAGAATAATAACTTGCTATAGATACATATATTATATTTAATGGAGTCATTCTTGGCATGGTGATGTATTTTAACATAAAAACTCTTTTTATCTACCTTTAATATAGTTATTATGCCATATTTGGAATTGAATCAACAAATCAAAAATGTTTCAAAGCGGGTTATACATTAGAAAAGGAGTATTTGACCTCTTTTGTAGGTGTATGGACATGATGGAGTATAATATGAAATTATTCAAGTATCACATGTCCCAAATTAACTTATTTTCATGGTACTAATTCCTCATACTTAATGTTATTCAAGGGATTAGATTACAACATTACAACAAGTAATATATCAAAATAAACAAACCTTAATTTCTTCAAAAATACCTTAATCTCCTCAAAATACTTGAAAAGACAATGTTGATATTTCATTACTTTGATTTTAGGTCATTATGCACTATGGAACACCATGACTTCTTATATGATCACCACCTCCTTGTCTTCGTCATGGATCAATTCCATATTAACTTGAACAAACTAACCCTAATATTTGCTAAGTTACCTTAACCTATGCTAAATTACATTACAAAAGACCTCATTTGAAAGGGGAGTCAATGAAATAGCTAACTTATGGATGGTAAGGGTTATAATTTAGCCTAAGAGGCTAAAATATGAATAGTTACCATGACCACCAAGTTTTGAATTAAACATATAGGCACATAAATATTAATAAATGAAATAAACACATCAGGTTGGTTCTTGTCTGAAAATAAAATTCAAATCTTAAATTTCCGGCCATTACTTCAGTGGCTAGATTGACTAGTGGTAAAATGATCTTTGAGATATTTTCAAGTGTGTGTGGGGGTGGGGCGGGGGGGGGGGGGGGGGGGGGGGGAGGCGCAGGGGGCAGTACAAGTGAATCATTCAATACATTGTATTTATGATAAGAAGACTCTGCCAAAATTTAAAGCTAGGGAGAGACAATCTTACACAAGAGTTACAAGTTAAGGAAGTGTAGGTTTTAGTTTATAAGTTCAATGCCATTGTAATTTAATTAAAGCATCAACTCTTAATGATAATATTTGTGTACTCTACATTAAATTAATAAAATAAATACATTAGTGTTTTTCTATTGTGTGTGCTTAGAGAGTGAGAGGATTATTAGGCTACATGGATTGACTCACTTTCCTTTCATTGGGAACTTGATTCACAACTACACTATATAGTATCAAAGTGGGTTTAAAATCCAGTTGAGTGTGAAGGTGATTTTTTACATAGGATTATAAATAGGAATCTTAAAATAGTAATGAGTGAATTTATAAATAAGGATGCTACCAATGAGAGCCACTGATAGAAGAGGCATAGCTACAAGAATAGTAGCTAGATTAGAGGAAGCCTTGGGCATGTTATGTTTCACACATGCATGCTTAGATGTTTTCAAAGAGGATTGATGGTGAGGATTCATTCTAAGGAATGATGATAGCAATGATGAAGGAGAAGGAAATTATGATAGAGGAGATAAAGAACTATAGGTGAAATTAGAGAAAATTTCAAAGACTAAAATGAAGTTGGTGAAGAGAAAATCTTGAGAGATATATCATTCATTAGAAATGGCATGAAAATAGGCTTGGCCTATTTATTTTAAAGTTTGAACCTAGAATAAATAATTTATTGGATCAATGACATGGAAGAATACTTTTAGTATGAGGACGTTGCTAACCTTGAGCACATCAAGTTGGAACAAACAAAATTTATGGTACATGCATTATTATGGTGGAAATAAGTAAAAAGTGAGTGAAGTCAAAGAGGTAAAGCCAAGATAAAAAAATTAGAATAAGATGGTTTTTAAACTAAAGGTGAAGTTTTTACCAAGAGAATATCAAATGTAATTGTTTAGAAAACTTCAAACCCTAAGATAGAAGGAGATGTTAGTTAAGTAATACACTAAGGAGTTATATAATATTAATATCTAGTTTGGACACCATGAGGTGGATAAGGAGAGAGTCACATGATATCTTAGTGGATTGTAACTTATGATCTAAGAGGACTTAAGTTTTCTTTAGATCTAAACTATTAATAAAACCTATTAGTTTGCACTCAAAGTGGATGAGAAATCTAGTTGAAAAGGAAAATAAATAACATGTAAGGTATATGAAGATCAACATGATGAGGTATCAAAAGAAACAAGTCAATGTAAGGTGTATAATTTGCCTTGATAACTGTGTTGTACCCCAACACACCTCATTTTCAATTTTTAAATAGGGACCCATTATTATTAAGATATGTTTACTCAATGTCCATAGAAACCTTATGAATTATAATATTGATCAAGTGTGCATAAACCTAAGGTTGTTTTAAAAGTCTAAATTTATTGCTAAGGTTTTCAGAAAGAGAAAATCAAAGCTTGGATATTGTTCATGAATTATTTTACACCTTTGATTCTTCATTTTTTATTTTTGAATGTGTATTCAATTTTAGGTTTTTATTTAATTGACTAATGATACTAATGAAGTTATGAAACTTTTTTAGATATTTGATGTGCAACATCCATTCCCAGGATTCTAATTTTTCATTTGGTTACCTGAATCATGAAAATTATTAACATCTTGTTTTTGCACCACCAAAGTATTCTAAGAAATCTTGAGCATCCAGATTAATAAGAGTCATCTATGTGTCAAAATCTTGTAAACCTAGGTTGAAGCTAGTATTCAAGAAATTTTCTAATTCCTTGAGCTCCCAGAACCCTAAGATTACTCCATGTGGAAATATCTTGGTCACTCAGAGTCTATGGGAAGAAACTACTTTATAAATTTCAAAAGGTTTCTAGTCTCCCAAGATCATGACAAGTGGAAGAATCACATTGACCTATGATCCATAGTATCATGGAAGGTTAATTATGTTCAAAGCTCTTGAGTTCCCTATATCATGTCAAGTGGTAGAATCATGTTCACCTAGATCATATCAATTACAAGTACATTATAAAATTTATGTTTTACATGAATTTCCAAAATCGTCCATGTGTCATCATCATGGAATTCTAAGGCCTGGTAGATAAAGTACACTACAAAAAGTTCTATGTTTTTGGATTAACAAGAACTATCTACATGGTGAGATCTTGTTAAGTAGAGAATTTTTTAGTCAAAGGTACATGATAAAAACCCTATTTTATCTAGATTCTCGATATTTGTCCATGTGTAATCATCATAGATATATAAGTCTTAATAGACAAAGTAAACTACCAAAAGTTCTAAGTCTATGGATTAATAATAACCATCCATGTAGTGAAGTCCCATTAACCTAGGACTTTAAAGTCAAAGGTATATGGTTAGAACCCTATTTTTCTACATTTTTAAGAATCATCCATGTGTCATAATCTCAGAAGATCAAAACTTGTCAAAAATAAGGTACAAATGTAAAATATATCATTCCCATAAGATACTAAAATTACTCCATGTGGTACCATCCTATGTACTCAAAGCCTTCTGAAAAAGGTAAATAGTCTAAATTTCAAAATATCCCTAAACTCTAGAGATCATTATAGGTGGCAAGATATCATTAATTCATGGCCCTAAAACCTATAGAACAAAGTTATGAATTTAAAACCTCTGTGTAAACATGATCAGGACATGTGTCATAGTCTCAGAGAGGTGTAGACAGAAAACCTAGGTGAGAGTTGATAGTTGAGCTAAAATTAAAGAAACATGAAATGGACAATTATCAAAAATTAATGATTGAGCATTTGGAATTAATGAAAAATACACCACATGGTAGAAAAGACACCTACCAAAGTTAATTAATCAATTTTAAATCAAAACATGAAGTACAGATAAAATTCATTATTACATTAACTAAATCGGGCATTCAAGTCTCAATATTTGAGCAATATATGTAAAATCTTAAGAACATCAAATCACTTTTCCTTAATCAATGATTTGAGAACTATGAATTCAAGATATCAAGACTTTAAGAACCTTAATTTTTCATTATAAATAATTTGAAAAACCATCTAGCTACACTTATAAAAAAATCTACAATGGCTTCCTCATATCGAGTGGCTACCGTGGTTCCTTCCCAATACTTAATTATAGGAGAAACTTAGTACTTGGACATAGCCTTTGGAAGAGAGGTATTACCATTCTCCCATTACTTGATTATTTGGTATGAAATCTAAGGCATTAGTCCATATTCATACTAGGATTGAATAGAGTAATACATGAATAGATACATGGATGATTTCCTTCTAGTCAAATCAATGGGCCTCTATAATACACCCATAAAACTAGAGGTAATGTTATGCATTAACTTACTTCATGATTTTTTCTTTAATATCACTATTAATGGAGACAGTTTATACCTAGGAATTCATAAGAATGTAGTTAATTACATTGCTAGGGATGATTTTGAGAAGTATTTGTGCCTACCAATGCCTAAAATGACTTACAAATAGGGTACAACCAATGCTTAGATATAACATAACATAGTCGAGCACAAGCTAAAGAAATGGTTAGACAAGGGTAAGAAATTGAAAATTTGAGGGATTTTTTCTTTAATGTCCATAAATAAATTTGTGTCTTGCATTAAGATGGATATGGTCTTGTTGAATAGGTTATATGGGTTTATTAGTATCACCTACATGCATAAAGAGTGGGTGAGTTTAGTGGACATAATTATAACTTCTGATAAAGTCTTGGCACTTGGAGAAGTCATTGATGTCAAACTCAAAGAATAGATGATTAAATGTGATGAAATACCACTTGATAGTATTTTTTACATGATTTTGTATGTAATTGATGTCATCATGGGGACAATGCATATAAGTTATAAGCTATGGGAAACTTCGGATCCATCCATAGAGTACATGAACAATAATTTCTATGATGACTTCTTACTACTACATGTTTATAGGTTCAGGATAGAAATAATAGAAAGAACTAGGGCTACCCATAATCATAATAGAAGGAACTAGGGTTGTCCCTTTGAATATCCCTCATTTTTTTCTTGATAAAATTATAGAGTAGGATATATCCTCCCAAATTTATAAAAATGTGGATAAATATTTATCCTAAAGATCAAGGGTATTATCATAAGGTACCTCTAAGCATTGGTTAGATACAATACACACTAACTCAGATAGTGGAACATGGGGCATTAGAATTAGATTTAAAATATATATTGAGAGAATCCCCTACTTTGGGACTCTCGATCTCACCTATAACCATAACTCATAGTCTTTCTTTTTAAATATCTATGTCAATGACATCTACTCGAATAGATACACTAGATGTTATCCACACTATAAATTCCCTTACTGACGAATAAAGATAGGATCTTAACAAGGTAGTGTCTTCCCTTGCATCTCAAATTATAGTAGTGGACTCTCATGTAATTAATTTACCATCTACTAGTTCAATTTTTTCCCCAATCTCTCCCTATGATTATTTTCAATAATATTATTTGAAGACCCAGTCATAATATCCTCATGCTTATATAAGGAAGGTAAGAAACAAGTTTTTGATTCTTTAAGATTAGTTTCTAATTATTTAGGATTAGTTTCTTATTCTTTAGGTTCTTTTATTAATTTAATTACTACCCAAATAATGGTCAAGCCCAAAGACCATAATAATAAGGTCCATTTTGAGGATTTAGTCATAGTCTCCATCTTTAATCCTCAAGCTCCACCAAGGTCATCCAACCATTTGAATTTATTTATTTCCCAATCCATCCCAATTGAGTCCTCCATAATGATTATCAAAATAACTCTTGGGAAAATAATATATGTAGTAGAAACTCCACCCCATAATATTACTTCATAATGAAGTAGGCTCACTCTTCCACTTCCTCAAATCCTTATCCAAATAAGTGCTTCTATGATACCACCAATTTACACACCTCCTTAAACTATTCTATAGACCACTCAACCAGAAAAATAAGGAGATCTCATTGTACCTACCTCGGTTAAAGAGTCATGAGAAAGGAAGAAGGGTAAGATGGGCTTAGTTCTCACTGAATTTCCAATAATAAGTACCTAGTTTGACAAAAATAGTGATACAATTCAAAGAGTGAGGAATAGGAAGGGAGTAGATAGTAGTATAATGGAGGAGGTAACATTAGAATAAAGGAAAATTTATTTCCCCTAGCTAATAAATAAAATATGAAACCCAAATAACCCCACAAAGTATATAGAGGATTTTTGTTCTTTTATAGTTACCATAAGAGAGGTTATGAAGGATATGTATAGAATTCAGGAGTAGGATAAATAAATATTAATGCAGCTACTAGATCATTTAATATCCTAGAGAAATTGTATATCTTGAAAATAATTAAGACTTATAGGGGTGAGTCATATATTGAATGGGGAAGAATGATATGAGAGGATCCTCGTACAGAAAATTGATAAAAATACATGAAATAATAGATTTATGAAATTAGTTGAAGCACTAGAATGATTATATTGATCACGGACCACTTCAAGGGTCCAACCTACTTTGAGCAAGCTCAATACAAATATTTTGTTTGGGTGCCTTCATTGGCCTCAACACTTAGTTGTATATGAATTCTAATCTAAGAAACTACTACTTCCCATGAATGTGGGACAAAACAAAATGTTCATGGGATGACTTACAAAGCATATGCATCCATAGAAACTACTAAATTTACAAAGTAAAGAGAAGATATATCATGGGCTCATAACATCGACTCCCTCTTAAAAAATCTATCCTCAAAGATTTATATGTGGGAATTGATGTTGAATCTAAAATAGTGTTTCCCATGTTACATCCTCTGGTTGTATTCTATGCCACTAAATTAAAACCTCAGTGATGGATTAGGAGTGAAGTTGGCATGTGCACCTATTCAGGTTTACCTTCAGCTCAAGAAGAATGGATTTTTAATTATCAAGTTATGGTAAAATAATCTACACTCTGATGTTTTTTCCAAAAACTTTAATCAAGCAAAAGACATGAAATACTAGGTGAACTCAGAAATAAGGTGGGAGCTCCAAATTATAAGCAACTAACCCAATCTTTTGAAGAACCTTATAGGGCCCATAGAACTTGGGAGCTAGCTTATGATACCTTTTGATTTTTAGGTAGGATTGCTTGTATGGTTTCAAGTGAAGAAAAACCATATCACCTACTTGAAAATTATCCTTTGAATGATGTTGATTCACCTATTGTTTCATTTGATTTTGTGCCATATAAATATTGTCTCATAGGGTATTGAGGATCTGATCTTGGGTTCAGAGAATCATGTTGACTGATTGAATTGATAAAATATTGGGGGTGTATGGAAGGAGCACTGGTGGTGATTGACCATATACTACTTCATATGAAGTCATTTTTTTTAAAGTGTAGTAGGAGGTATTCTACCACCCTTCAGCAAGAGGGAACCACTTTACCCACTGATGTTGTTCTGAGGTGAAGCAATGAAGAAAATTTTCCAAGACTTTATTAACAATTTTAGTTTGTATATTTTTTTTGGATGATACTCAAAACTCATCTTCATTTGGGTTCCAATGCATCAAAATAGTTCTATCAAAAAATGGATAGTGAAGGTTATTGTTGACGCAGTGGATTTGCACCTGTGGGCAGGAGGCTGAGCTCCTACTTGTCCACATGCAATAATGAAAACTCCCCTCTCACCTGTGGGACCAGTGAAGCTGGAGGGGAGAGTCTCTAGATGAGGGCTAGCTCCCTCTGATGTATCTTTTAGGCCCTGGTTTCTCCTACTGCTAACAAATAAAATAAAAAAGGGGGGGATGAAAAGAGAGAGAGAGAGAGATGCTAAAAATAGAACCTAAGCCTAAAAAAGTAAAAGGTGATACACCAAAAAAGGTTGATCTACTCCACCCAAACATACACTTTCCACTGAGATCTAGCTCCCATACACTTCATCTAACATGAGAAAACCTTCTGCATCAGTGTGTTAGGGGTTCATGGAGATATAGGGAGGAAATAACTACTAGAGGCATTCTGAGATGCACTGCAGCAGCCTATCCACTTCACCTATACTCCTCTAGGGACACTTCTAATAGACCTGTAAAATGAAACTCAAAAGATGCACCAGACATGCTGAAATCATTCTGCAAAAGCATTAATAAAATGACTTAACATACAATCAAGGCATAGACACATACTAAAGATGCAAAACTCAGAATGGAGGAAAAATTCTATGTTTCAATTCAAGGTAAAATTTTGGTAGAGCTTTGCCTTACAACCCCGAGGGATTTTTGGGTAGAGTTTTGCCTTAAGGCTGAGAGCAAATTCCCTTCTCGAATGAGAAGCTTACAATTTATAGAGGAAGAAAGAGGCCATTTTGGCACCCTTTTTACAAGTGACCCATGTGATTTTTGAGCATTGGGATGAGGAAGCCTCCAGAAGATAATGCTGTGTCAGCTCTTGTCAGGATTCAGAATTATGAGCTGCACCATTTTCCTACTCATTAATGCATAATGAAGAAAAATGGGTTGCGTCATTCACTATTTATGCATCTTGATGATCACATGGTAGGTACTATGTCAACCAATAAATTAAATCCTTGAGTTGACACTTTCCCATGCCACTTAGATCACTTTGTCTATTTTTGCATTTTGCTACCTTACCTCTTCTAGCTCCTTATGCTACTCCTTTGGCTCTTTCTACTGAGAGCGCACCTACTTTTGACACGTATCATAATCCATTGCTTGGGAACTTAGAAAACACTTTGAAATGTAGACGTTGACATGTGGAAGCTTTTATCGAGCTGATAATGGGACATGGTAGCATCTGCTTACCTTAGAGGGTCCCTTGAGAGTTAGGCAAAAGTTGACATGTGGCTGCTTCCACCTACTTTTTCCACTTAAATTAGATGCTTTGGAAGTATTTTTTGATATTTCTATGGAAGGCAACATGTGGTCGCGCAACATGTGGTCGCTTCCACAAAGCCTTTAGCTACCTTAGAAAAGCTTTTTGGGACTCCTTTGGTTCCTCACAGATGCTGACACTTGGCATGCTCTGCATAGCTCTTAGCAACTCATTCAGGCCCACCACAGTCTTGTTTGAAGCCAACAAGAGAAACCCACAGATTTTGACACTTGTTAGCTTCCATTGAGTCCTAAAGGGGACATGTGGCACATTTCACTACTCTTAAAAAAGCATGTCAAATTCTTTCATGGTCGCCACTTAGTACCTTCCATGCTCTAGCTTTCCTGGTGTAAAATTTGACGTTTGTGTGCCTGTCAGAAATCATTCAGGTACCTTGAAATGTTTCCTACCCTCTAGAAGGGAATTTGGACCTTTTGGTATTAGATGCTTTGTTGAACCAACCCATTAAACTAAAATTGGTTCAATGGTTCATGTTGATGATGTAAAATTGCGCTAGGTCTTATCCAATCAACAATGGGAAGTTTCAAGCTGTGGGACAATGCGGCTTGAAACAACCTCTAGGTTTTAAAGAAGCTGGTCTCTTCTATTTTATGAGTGTTTGGGAAAAGGGATAGGAGACTAAACAAAAATGCAAAATGTAGGAATAAAAACCTATCTATGGCAATGTGCCTGAGAGTAATCCTAATCCTAACCTAAGCACAGATAACTATTATATGATTCAATTACATTTAAGAGCAGACAGGTGCATGATCCATGTAAATGATTGAAATAATAGAAATAGAGGCTCACAATAGGGGAGTCTTTCACTGAGATACAGGAATTGTTAACACCAACTCAGTGTTTAATCTTCTTATAGATTCCTCTAATCACATAAGAGGCACAGAAGTCACACACAATTATGTAGAACTTCAAACTTCAGAAGATGAGACAAAAGAAAATAACATTTCCAATCACAACACTAGAAAATATATAGAAAAGACTAAATTGAAAATGACACAAATAACACCAACCAAGACATGGAGCTTAAATTTCCTCAATTCATTTGGCCACATAAAGGGCACAAAGACATGCACGAATACATCGACTTTATAACTTCAGGAAATCAAGACAAGAGAAAATGATATTATTGGTCAAAATTATAGAATTCTAAACTATGAGAAATCCCCCCTTTTAGATTTTACAATCCTACTTATATAGCCTTGGACGCATTATTCGATCATCCCCTTTCCCATGTAATTTCACTCTATCCTTCACTCGTAGGGGACAAATCAAATGGTGCATTCAATGCCTTGGATGCATTCTGGTCTTATCAAGAATTTCCCTGACTGTGGCATGGTGATCCATGTCTAGTACCTTTCTTTGTGCCAAAAATTTCTCGTTCCATCAACTCTCTGACCGCTCAACTATCTACTCTACTTCTGATGTTAGGGGACAAATGGACGACATCTTCAATGCTTTTAAGCCCCCAAAAACTTACCTAGTGCACTATTCTAGCTACCAAGAATAACTTCCACCGAACTTCCCTCGACTTTCACTGTAATAGGTAGACAGGCTCTTAGCTAATTTATGAAAACTCTTTCCTTTTGACTAGGAGGCACCGAAGGGTGACACTTGGCTGCTTCCACTTTTATTTATATTTTGTTGAGGAACACTCTGCCCTCAACACCTATCACAGCCTACTTCCTCGATACTTTGTAGCTTTATTTAAACAAAACTCAGTGCATTCTTTGCCTTGGCAATCCTTAAAAAAGGATGGATGCATGTGGCAGTCTTCATCTGTTGACACTCAATGCTTCCTTAGTCTTTTGAAATATGATCTAGGACCCACCATGATCTTCATTTGATAATTAGGTTTGAAGGTGGTCTCTTGGAAGTTGACACATGGCAACCTCCGCTACTCTTGGGAAGAAACATGGCATCTTCTACTCCTCCTTGTGGGGTTATATGGTACCTTCCACTTTCTTTGGAGATGGAGTAGATAGGGACCTGAAAGGTGACACTTGGTAGTTTCTACTGCACTTCGACACTTAAGCAAAATGAAATGATGCCCTTATGCGCTGAATGAAAGCATTAGACCAAAAACCCCTAGATGCTGACACGTGGTGGCTTCTGCTCTCTATGTTGCTTGGCTCATTGAAAATCTTTGTCAAAAGGTGGAATGAAACACGGGTGTCTCTATGTTACACAGATGTTGACACATGGTGCTTTCTACTCTACTATTATTGGGTATGTGGCATGATCCATGGTTTTATGGAAAGCTACAAAAGGGGCCTCGAGAGTCGCCAGTTGTCCATTTTCATCTCCCAAAAAGTGACACTTGGCTGCTTCTACTTGAATCCAATACTTAGGCCAAAATTGAAGTAAAAAGAATGAAAAGGGAAAAAAGGGAAATTGTGTTCTGAAGATGACACTTGGCAGCTTCCGCTGCACCTCAACACTTAGGCAAAAATGAACCTAGCCTCTGCTCTAAAACTCTGTGGCTCATCAAAGATGTGCAGGAACCAAAATTGCAGCGCTTGAATCAAAAATGAATAAGTTAAATACGGTGTAGAGTAAGAAATTACTCTACAATTATTGGTGACCACTAGGACTTTTGAGCCTGCTCAAAAAGATCTGACTCTCGCTCGATCAAAATTTCAAAATTTATAGCTTCAAAAGAGCTATTTGGAAGATAGACCACTCATGGTCAGATAATCCTTTTTTGCTCTGCAACTCATCAAAAGTCAGGTCCAAGCTAATGAGATATTTATGTGAGAAGGTTTGCAAGACCTAAGCAGTGGCTTTTAGCTTGGATTCTAGCTAGAAAATAGGAATTAGAACAGTCTTGACCTTTGGTGTTGAGGAATCATCTTACAAGCTCTAGAAAACCATCTAATCCCTTTGCTTAGCCAATAGCAATGGTTGAAGTTGATCATCCATCAGGACCATCCTTACATCTAGAAACGGGGAAGGCAAGCCTATTAGCACTAGATCTTCAATGTGTTGTCTTATCTCATCGATGCCTTCCTTCATGACATCGAGACAACTTCTATAATTATTGATTGCAGCATTGCGACTAAGCTCTTCATTGATCTGCTTCATGGTAGCCATTCTGTCAAGGATCCCTGCAGCTACCAATACCGCATCCCTTGAGCTATAGAGCTTCTCTAGTAATGAATGAGAGTCCATGACTCTCTTAGAGATTGTGGCTAGAATGCCCTGTACTAGAGTCTCGACCCTTTTGCACAGCTACTGTGCGTTGCGTAAGAAGGTGAAGAGTGGCCTAAGCTAGATAATCTCAGAAGAGATCCTTGCCCATGACGACTCATAGAGCTCCTTCACTATCTGTGTGACTCTGACACCTCTAGGTCTATTGGCCAGCTCAATTGCCAATTGCACTGCCCTCTACTGCTTTGCTTGGAACTGGGCTTGAAAATCCATAGCCTTATTCCATTCTTCCAGCAGCCCTTGCTATAATTGAGTAACCTACAGTTGGTGTCCTTGACTCTTCCCTCCAAGGTCACGTTTTCCCGTCTTAGGGCTGTTGTTGCATCTTTGGCAAGTGCAAGCTCTGCCTTCAATGAATCATTTTAGGCCTGAATTGCCCATTGAGTCTAGAGGGAAATAGTATCTTGCAACTATTTTTTTAGACTAGCTATCTCATTGTCCTTCTGATTTGTTCAGCCAAACTATTATAGTTTACCTTCTCCTAGGCCAAATCAGCCTCCATCTTTTGTAGTCTCCTAGATTTTTTCAAGTAATCTTCTGAGACTACAAAAGTAGACTCGATCAATAGCTCGACTCTATCTTGAGGCCTGAATAGGGACATGTCAATGGCCACTGCGTTCATGGTGTAGTCTTCTGGCTGCATTTGCTCGCTTGGCCTAGCAACGTTGGGTGACAAATGGGTCACCGTCAAATGCTATTGGATGGGGTCAAATTACAACCTCAAATGTGGAACCACTGGTGCTTTATTTTATTTACTCCTCTTCTTCTCCAATCGGGCTTCTCTTGCCTTCATAGCAGCATCAGCCTATGTCTAAAAGGTGGAAGGGGATGCAATGTGTCCCCCTGCAAAGGGAAATCCTTATGGTAGGCCATATTGGAGAGCCATTGGCTTGCTAAGGGTGAGTTATAGGGGCATCTTTTTGGGAATGGAAGGGGGAAAATGGGGTAATATGAGGGCCTGAGGCATTAATGAGGGTGTGACTTGTGGAATGGGAATGGCAGTAGTGGCAAGGGGTGTCAACTGACTAGGTGGAGGAGTTATGCCAGTAGGGTGGGGAATAGGTTGAGAGGGAGGAGGGGAAGGAATACTTACCTACAGGGAAGTTGTAGTGCTCTATGTTGGGTGCTATGAAGGCCCTTCTTCTTCCTCTGGATCTAGTTGGAACTGCACCCTCCTCCTTTTTCTGGGTGTCTCTGCCTTGGGCTGCATTTGTCTCCCTCCTACCTCAGTTGTTAGTGGTGCATGTGGGGAACTGGGGACTTCAATTAATCCTGCCTGAGGGGTGGCCTATGGTGGTGGGGATGGCACACTTCTTTGCTATTCTATGGTAGCTAAAGCTTGCCCTGAAGACTACAGTTGTTGGCTAGGTCCTACTTCAGCTACTTGTTCTTCCCCAAGTGCCGGTGCTGGGCTTGTTTCTAGGCTAGAAATAGGGGATGGATGTCATTCATCCCAAATTTCTTCCCACCTTTCATTTGAGTCCATGCCTCTAAAGGCATGGGTGGTCTAGGAGATTTCTTGCCTATATCTCAAATAGGCTTCAATTTTCTCTACATTCCAGCCTTTGTTTCTCAACGTCCTTCTCAAACTAGAGGTCATCCTAGCCTTTGGATCATACTCCCTCTATTTATCATAGAAGTTCTCCCATGGCCTATTTAGTGGGAGAGGCAGGTCCGTCAACTCAACATAAAAACCAAGGATGTCTTCCACAAGATTTTTCCTGGTTTCCCAATAGGGGTGGCTTTCATGCACAATCCTAGTTCCAATTCTGTTTGCCCTTACTACGCTAGCTATGTAATCCACTGGATCATAAACCCACTTGTCCTTGATCAATAGGAAGCCCAGGGAGGTCAGCTTCCTTAGTAACATGGTCTCAGCTTCTTTGGCCTCCAAGCTTACATTGCCTACCATCCATGGGAGATTATACATTAACCTCTTCTTCTTTCCATAATTTTATTTATTTTCCACCATAGACACTTGCCTAGCAATTTCCAAGAATGCTAACCGAGGAGTCAAAACTTTTGGTAGCAATACTGACTCCCCACAAAATCCATAAACCCTTAAGGTCATGTGATGGGCCCCAAAATAGTAATCACATGGGATGGGACAACTAACCAGGAGGTTTGTGACACTTAGGAATGACCTGTTTATAACAGGCTTAGGGCTGAGGTAATGAAGAACAGGGGTGACAAATAATTCTCAAAAGTCATAGGTGTCACTGGTTTTTGATAAAATATGCATCCATGCAGACACAGGGATAATTCTTTTGGGGTTAAAGGCTGGGTCATATAGGTTCAAGCTCATAAATTGGGAGAAAAAGGTTGGGGTTCTGGTGTAGAATTAGGTAGAATAGAAAGAAGGAATACCTGAATATCCTTTGAGCCCTAAACTAGGTCAGCTGCTCGACCATTGAGAAGGTGAGATGCTCAAAAAAGTCAAGATGGTACTCTTGCGTCTTGTCAACTATTTTTAGCCTGAAGAGGATGGCCATTTGCTCCATGTATACTGCCATGTCATCCTTCATGCCGAAGATGAGAGCCATCATTGACAGTGCATCTTGGCTGGTAGGCGTGAACTGATTCCTTAAAGCAGGGAGCATAGGCACTATTGTGTCACTATCTGCTATTTACAACTCAAACCTCAAGAACCTAGGCTGAGTGTTAACATTTTCCCACATCCTTTGTGCCCTTTCAATAGTAGTTAAGGTGGTAGTGTCATCATATCATAGGGTGAGCATGTCCCTAATAGCTTGAGGGGTGATCTGTAGCATGAAGGGGTCTTGCTGGATGGATTACAATTGTGGATGGAGCAAGTTTGAACATATCTCAATTATATTCAGACATGGGTGCACAGCTGGGACAATGAATTGAGCAAGTTGGTAATTCTAGATCCTCATCTTGAACATCTCATATTGCCTCACTAGGATCTTTGTAGGCACCTTTGGTGTTCCCCTTCTCTGAGGTTCTTGGCACTAGTTCTTTGTAGAATCGGGTCCGTGATTCTGTCTGCATAGTCTCTAACTTTGGATGGGTCACTAGTCTGACCGACTCCCAGGGCTTTGGTTCTTGGGTAACTTCTTGGTGGCTATGTAGGAGCTACAACATATGATCTACTTGCTAGAAACTTGTCAAAATATCTAGGTGCTCATGTTCCTTGTTGGGATGATGGTGCTCCTGCCATTTCTATGTTTCTCATATGGTACTTTGTGCAAGATAAAAATACGCCTGCTGAAACAATTTCACTAGGTGATAACAATCACAATGAGCAAGATATTTTTGGCATGAATGCTTGAGAGTTATAAACTTTAAAATCTGCTAAGGGGGTATTTATGGACCGATCAAGTCCCAAATAGCATTAATTTTGAGCGACCGTTAGCAAATCCTACTCAATCTTCGGGAAACAAAAAGGTAGACATGTTATGTGGTGCAAGGTACCTTGGAAATCTCAAAAGATTTGGGTAAGCATTTATTGTAGCAAGATTTAAATAATTAAATAATTCCTAAGACGTCGACTCTACGTTTAAAATGCTTATTTAAAAGAAAGAGGGAAAGCAAAAAAAACAAAACAAAGTGATGCAGGAATGGAAACTACCTAACTACATTTATGACAAATCCTTACTTCCCTCTGGGATCAAAAATGAACTTTCACACATCTTATTTATGACAAACCAACTTGTGTTGCCATACCAGTGATTGCAACAGATATGTCGTTGATGGAATGTTCACTGCACCAACCACATGGGTCTGCCTGCACTCGAACGAGTTTGAGCAAATCATGTATTCGACATCTATGAACTCTTCTTGTCGTTGGATGCCCATCGAATGCTAGTTCTTCATGCTACCAGGTGTCATCAAGAAATCATTGGCTATTTATTATTCACTCTATGCCTTTTGATATCCATTGTCTCTTGGCTCATCTCCTTCAAATTCTAGCTTTATTTCATCATCATGCTCTGTGATGACTGCATCCTCTTGAAAGGATGAATCTAAAATCTGGAATGCTTTCTGCATACTCAGATGAGTGTCACCGTCATCTTCTCCATATCTGGCCAATTCATAGCCTTCCTGAAGGATAGTGTCACCTATCTCAATGGCTTGATCAAGGGAGTGTCCATGTTCCTCTGTATCTTCTTGCAAGACAAGGAAAAAGTCAGAAATGATCTCTTCTTCATCTAAAGTGAAGGAAAAATCTTGTGGCTTATCCTCTTGCTCATCAAAGGGGGAATCTATGGTGATTTCCTTCTCATTTGTACTTATGGAATTCTCTTGACTAGCCATGAATTGAGCGTATTCTTCTACGTACTCAGCTGCTTCCTTCAAAATATACTCTTCTTCGAAAGGGGGTGAAGAAGGTTGTGATGAAAAACAAGAAGCTTTTTAAGTAAGGGAGGAAGGGACTTGAGGGGAAAGTGAGAGTTTGGGGTCCTCTTGACTTGCTTCTATCATAGATTTTGCATTATTAGGGAAATGATCTTGACAAGCTTGATCTTGTTCATGAACAGGGGTGGCATATGTTTGATATGGGGTTTGTGGTGGTGGATATGAAGTTTGGCAGACTTGGTAAGGTTGGTTCTCATGAACGCTTAGTCTCTCTTCTATAAACGCAATCAATCCACACACTTCTAACATCTCATATGTAAGCTCTTGCCAATTTGCCCTTTCAATGGGATCCCACTCACTTTTGATCAGGTCTAGTGCTTCCCTCACTTGATAGATGACATGACAAGGTATTTCTTTGCCATATTCCCTTTTGCTGTCAAGCTCTAACACATATTTTTTAAATCCCAGCAATGCTATTTTGAAAGTGAAAATGAGGTCAGGTTTAGCATAAAACTAGTATAGCTTATGATCATATGCATCCTTGTCACTTGACATAATTCTGGGAGAAGTTTGTCCTTGATTAAACATGTTTGAAGGATAAGAAGACTCATAGCTATGCGTAACAGAGTTATACATACCAAAAGATATTTCTTGATGATATTGCTTGATTGGCTGATGACTCAGAGTCATTGTTGGTGATGATGAAAAACCTCCAAAGGTTAATTAACTGAAGAACCACCAAAATTCTTCAACTTTTTGAAAGATTGGTCCCATCAGGCATGCCAAAAATTGTTGATGGTGTAAAATTGTGCTAGGTCTTAGCCAATCAATAATGGGAAGTTTCAAGCTGTGGGACAATGTGGCTTGAAACAACTTCTAGGTTTTAAAGAAGCTGGTCTCTTCTATTTTATGAGTGTTTGGGAAAGGGGATAAGAGACTAAATAGAAACGCAAAATGTAGGAATAAAAACCTAACTATGGCAATGTGCCTGAGAGTAATCCTAATCCTAATCTAAGCACAAAGAACTATTATATGATTCAATTACATTTAAGAGCAGATAGGTGCATGATCAATGTAAATGATTGGAATAATAGAAATAGAGGCTCACAATAGGGGAGTCTTTTTTTGAGATACAAGAATTGTTAACACCGGCATAGTGTTCAATCTTCTTATAGATTCCTCCAATCACATAAGAGGCACAGAAGTCACGCATAGTTATGTAGAACTTCAGACTTAAAAAGATAAGACAAAAGCAAATAACATTTCCAATCACAACACTAGAAAATATATAGAATAGACTAAATTGCAAATGACACAAATAACACCAACCAAGGCATGGAACTTAAATTTCCTCAATTCATTTAGCCACATAAAGGGCACAAAGAGATGCATGATTACATCAAATTTACAACTTCAGGGAATCAAGACAAGAGCAAATGATATTATTGGTCAAAATTAAAAAATTCTAAACTATGAGAAATGCCCCCTTTTAGATTTTACAATCCTGCTTATATAGCCTTTGATGCATTATTCGATCATCCCCTTTCCCACACAATTTCCCTCCATCCTTCACTCATAGGGAAAAAATTAGATGGCGCATTCAATGCCTTGGATGCATTCTGGTCTTATCAAGAATTGCCCTAATTATGGCATGGTGATCCATGTCTAGTACCTTTCTTCGCACCAAAAATTTCTCATTCCATCAACTCTTTGGCTGCTCAATTGTCTACTCTGCTTCTGCTATTAGGGGACAAATGGACGGCATCTTCAATGCTTGTAAGCCCCCAAAAAACTACTCGATGCACTGTTCTAACTACTAGGAATAACTTCCACCAAACCTCCCTCGACTTTCACTATAATAGGTAGATGGGCACTTAGCCAATTTATGAAAACTCTTTCCTTTTGACTAGGAGGCACCAGAGGTGACACTTGGCCGCTTCTGCTTTTCTTTATATTTCGTTGAGGAACACTCTACCCTTGACACCTATTGCAGCCTACTTCCTCGATACTTTGTAGCTTTATTTAAATAAAACTCAGTGCATTCTTTTCCTTGCCAATCCTTAATAAAGGATGGATACACGTGGCAGTCTTCATCTATTGACACTTGGCACTTCTTTGGTCTTTTGAAATATCATCCGAGACCCACCATGATCTTCATTTGGAAATTAGGTTTGAAGGTGGTCTCTTGGAAGTTGACATGTGGTGACCTTCACTGCTCCTGGGAAGAAATGCGGCATGTTCCACTCCTCCTTCTGGGGTTATATGGTGCCTTTCGCTTTCCTTGGGGATGGAGTAGAGAGGGACCCGAAAGGTGACACTTGGAAGTTTCCACTACACTTTGACACTTAATCAAAATGAAATGACACCTTTATGCACTGAATGAAAGTGTTGGACCAAAAACCCTTGGATGTCAACACGTGGTGGCTTCCACTCTCTATGCCGCTTGGCTCATTGAAAGTCTTTGTCAAAATTTGGAATGAAGCACGGGTGTCTATATGTTATGTAGATGCTGACACATGGTGCATTCCACTCTACTGCTACTGGGTATGTGGCATGATCTGTGGTTTTCTAGAAAGCTAAAAAAGGGGCCTCAAGAGTCGCCAGCTGTCCATCTTCGTCTCCTAGAAAGTGACACCTGGCCGCTTCTGCTTGAATCCAATACTTAGGCCAAAATTGAAGTAAAAATAATGAAAAGGGAAAAAGGGGAAACTGTGTTCTAAAGACGACACTTGGTAGCTTCTGCTACACCTCAACACTTAGGCAAAAATGAACCCGGCCTTTACTCCAAAACTTTGTGGCTCATTGAAGATGCGCATGAACCAAAATTGCAGCGCTTGAATCAAAAATGAATAAATTAAATATGGTGTAGAGTAAGAAATTACTTTACAGTTTAATGGTTTAATGCTGCGCACCGAGCTGATTGAACCATTTGCTTTGAATTTCTCCTGAATTCCTTCTGTTGAACCTAACATTAAACCAATGCCTTAAACCGCTTATTGAATTGGTTCAATGGTTTAACATTGCACACTGAGCCCCTTGAAACAAGCTGATGAATCGATGAACTAATGGTGTTGAACCGATGGCATTGAACTTATCTATTGAATTGATTCAATGATTCAAAGTTGCATGCCAATGAATTGATGCCATTAAACTGACTGAGTGAGCTGAATGATTGAAATCATTAATTAAACCAAGGCATTGAACTCAAAATGTTGAACCTGAAGCTTGATGAACTCAAGTGGTTGAACCAAGTGCTGATTGAACCAGTAAACCGTTGAACTTAGCGGTTGAACCAAGTCGAAGCATTGAACCAGTTCAAGAACTAAGGCTGATAAACTTATGAAACCTAAAATGAAATGGCCTAGAATAGTAGGGGCAGAAGGGGACCAATTTTTGGCCTATTGGGCAAAAAATGGTCAACAAATTGGTGACTCCTAGGGGAAACATTTAAAGAGCAGTTGCCTTGTAGTCCATTGGGCATGGCGTCAGATGTAGCTTGAACAAAAATTAGAAACAACCCAAAATATCCAAGAATCAAACATGAAGCTTTTACCTCAGATAAAAGGGAAAAACACACACAAAGCTAAAAACACTACCTGTGTAAACTGCACTTAGGGGAAGTAGGAAAAGAAACTGAAAGCAAACTACTATATACAGCTAACCAAAAATGTTTTCCTTCCTCCTAAATCAAAAGGGAAACTTCTTAAGTCTCCTTCCTGGCAAGAAGACTTATGGTGCCAGACAAGTGGCTAAATGAAAATGAGATTTAGTGACCTGCTCCTCTTGCCTGTCACCTTGCTTGCCTTGTATCTGAGTGGATTAGAATCGAACATGCTTCTAACATATATGTGCTCTACTTGTCCTTGGAAGCTTGTTGGATGATGGTCCCTCATACTGGTGCTCTTCACCAAGAAACCAATGGTTACTATCTCATCACCATAAGCCCTTTGATCTGTACATTCCTTCTACAATGCATCATGGTCTGACCTATTTCCTTTTGCTTCATTGAAGGCCATGTCAAACGCATCCTCTAATTCTTCTTGACCTTCTTGAAGAAGGTTGACTATGGTGATGTTTGAAATTGACTCACAAAAAGATTGCTCATCCCACAAAACATCACCTCTTTGTTCAAAGCTTTCTTCTTCAAGGCTTTCCTCAAGGAAGACCAGCCTCGGCCTTCTCTTCCTCAAAGATCAGGATCTTTAAATTTTCAAAGATATCCTCTTGATCCTCCTCCAACTCAATCTCCTCAGCATAGACATTCTCCTCATCGAAGCAACAAGGAAGTTCATCGAACAAATGGGGAGAGAGATCACCATGCTTTTGTTCCTCCTCATATTGCTAGAACATCTGCATGTATGCATGCCTTTCATCTTCTCCATTACTGATGAGGTATTCACAAGGAGCCTCCATGATGATTCTGCCTTTGTTTCCACTCATGATAGCCTCTTGTGAAATTGTAGATTGGATCTTTTGCTCTTCACTCACCTCCTACAAAATAGGTTCCTTCTTGAGAAGGGGTGAAGTGGGAAACCCATGCAAAAGAGGAGGCAGTCCTTGAGATAGAATCGAATGATTCTCCTCCTTCCATATGGCTAACACTTCATCAATATTAGGTGTAGCCTAATATCTCTCTTGGAAATGTGTAGGTGGGGTGTGTTTAGACATGGAATGTGTCATTGGGTTTGAATCATTCATCACACACTGGCTGAGGAATCTCTCTTTAGATTCTAACTCTGCAATTCTCCTGGCTAGATCCTCTTAGAAGAGCCTTTCCTAGAAGTCACCAGCATCATCATGAGTAGGAGAAGTCTCATCTTCTTCAAGGTTTTGAGAAAAACTTTGCTTCTCCTCCTTCCTACCTCATGATTCTACTATTTTCCCCCAGTTCAGGATCTCCAAATTAGAATTTTGCTCCTATGAATAGGCAACAACTTTGTTTTCTCCAAGGTCTTGGGGATCCTCCACAAGGTCTAGAAGTTCTATCTCTCTTTCATGAAGCAGACTCATCTTAGCCTCTAAATCTTCAATTTGCTTGGCTAGATTATCCTAAAAGAGTCATTCTTGGAGGTCACCAACATCATCCTCTTCAAGGCTCTAGGCTAGTTCCTGGCATTCCTTCCTCCAACTTGGGATCTTCACATCATGATGAAAGACTTGGGGAAGTTGAGGAATGCTAGGAAAAGACTGTTGATGCACTCAAAGAGTATCTATAAAAGGGATGTGCTGGCTCATGGTATTCCCCAAATGGAAGATTCATAATATAAGGAATTGAGAAGATTGATCTCCATGGGGGTTACTTTGATGCCTTTCAATGCTGGAAAGCTAGGCACATGAGATTGAGAGCAGATGCATTAGATGAGCTGGAGTGAGCAAGTGTTATCTGATAGAAAGGATTTGGTACACAAGAGGGGGTTTTCTTTAGGATAGGAGGGGGAATGCAAGGCTGACTGCCTCGAATCAATGGATTTTTCCATATTGCTACCTCTTCCTCCATGGATTACAAGGCCTGAGCTTGCCTAAACAAGCACTCCTCTTTATACATCAGCTCCTGCTGATATTCATACTGCTCCTCTAGTCTATCAATCTCTATCATCTAATTCTCAAAATCTAGGGCCACTTCTCTTATCATTAAAGGGCAACTTGGAGGGCTACTTGAGGTGAGTACATGCAAATTCTAAGTCTGATCGAAGTCATATGAGGGAAAACAAGACCCATGATTTTGTGTAAAAGAATTATACATACATAAAGTGATTTTTGATGGCACCAAGCTACTTAACCAGCTGATTCAACTCAGAGTCACCATTGGTGTTGATGTAAAAGCCTCCAAAGGCTAGTTAGTTAAAGAACACACCAAAAATTCTTCAAATCTTTAGACACAACTTGTCATAGTTGGTCCCACCAGGCATGCCAGAAACTATTGATGCAGTGGATTTGCACCCGTGGGTAGGAGGCCGAGCTCCTGCTCATCCACACATAACAATGGAAACTCCCCTCTCACCTGTGGGACTGGTGAAGCTAGAGGGGAGAGTCTCTAGATGAGGGCTAGCTCCCTCTAATGTATCTTTTAGGCCCTGGTTTCTCCTACTGCTAACAAATAAAATAAAAAATGGGGGGATGAAAAGAGAGAGAGAGAGAGAGAGAGAGAGAGAGAGAGAGAGAGAGAGAGAGAGAGAGAGAGAGAGAGAGAGAGAGAGAGAGAGAGAGAGAGAGAGAGAGATGCTGAAAATAGAACTTAAGCCTAAAAAAGTAAAAGGTGATACACCAAAAAAGGTTGATCTACTCTGCCCAAACATACACTTTCCATTGAGAACCAGCTCCCATACACTTCATCTGACATGAGAAAACCTTCTGCATTAGTGGGTTAGTGGTCCATGGAGATACAGGGAGGAAATAACTACTAGAGGCATTTTGAGACGCACTGCAACAACCTATCCACTTCACTTATACTCCTCTAGGGACTCTTCTGACAGACCTATAAAAGGAAACTCAAAAGATGCACTAGACATGTTGAAATCATTCTACAAAAGCATTAAGAAAATGACTTAACACAAAATCAAGGCATAGACACATAGTAAAGATGCAAAACTTAGAATGGAGGTAAAAATGCTATGTTTTGATTCAAGGTAAAATTTTGGCAGAGCTCTACCTTACAACGCCGAGGGATTTTTGGGTAGAGTTTTGCCTTAAGGCTAAGAGTGGATTCCCTTCTTGAATGAGAAGCTTACAATTTATAGAGGAAGAAAGAGGCCATTTTGGCACCCTTTTTACAAGTGACCCATTTGCTTTTCGAGCATTAGGATGAGGAAGCTGCCTAAAGATAATGCTGTGTCATCTCTTTTCAAGATTCAAAATTATGAGCCACACTGTTTGCCTACTCATCAATGCATAATGAAGAAAAATGGGTCACACCATTCACTATTTAACCTCTTGATAATTGCATGGTAGGTACTCTATCAACCACTGGAATAACTCCTTGATTCGACACTTTCCCAAGCCACTTAGATCACTTTGTCTATTTCTGCATTTCACTACTTTGCCTCCTCTAGCTCCTTCTGCTACTCCTTTGGCTCTTTCTACTGAGAGCACATTTGCTTTTGACATGTGTTGTAGTCCATTGCTTGGGCACTTATAAAACACTTTGAAATGTGGATGTTGACATGTGGTGGCTTCCATCGAGCTGATAATGGGACGTGGCAGCATCTGCTTACCTTAGAGGGTCCCTTGAGAGTCAGGTAGAAGTTGACACATGGCTGCGTCCACCTACTTTTTCTACTTAACTTAGAGGCTTTGGAAGTATTTTTTGAGATTTATGTGGAAGGTGACACGTGGCCACTTCCACAGAGCCTTTAACTGCCTTAGAAAATATTTTTGGGACTCTTTTGGTTCCTCACAGATGCTAACACTTGGCATGTTCCACATAGCTCTTAGCAACTCATTCGAGCCCACCACAGTGTTGTTTGAAGCCAACAAGAGAAACCCACAGATTTTTACACTTGTCAGCTTCCACCGAGTCTTGTAGGGGACATGTGGCATGTTCTACTACTCCTAAAAAAGCATGTTAAAGTCTTCTACAGTTGACACTTGGTGCCTTCCACACTCTGGCTTTCCTGGTGTAAAATTTCATGTTTACACACCTGTCAAAAATCATTCAGCTACCTTGAAATGTTTCTTTCCCTCCATAATGGCATTTGGACCTTCATCTGTCAGACGCTTTGTTGAACCAACCCATTGAACCAAAATTGGTTCAACATTTCAATGCTGTGCACCGAGATGATTGAACCGTTTACTTTGAACTTCTCCTGAATTCCTTCCGTTGAACGTAACATTGAACCAATACCTTAAACCACTCATTGAAATAGTTTAATGGTTCAATGCTGCATGCTGAGCCCCTTAAAATAAGCTAATGAACTGATGAACCGATGGCGTTGAAATTATTCGTTGAACCAGTTCAACGGTTCAAATCTACGCGCTGATGAATCGATGCCGCTGAACCGATTGAGTGAGCTGAATGATTGAACCCACCAATTGAACCAAGGCATTGAACTCAAAATGTTGAACTTGAAGCTCGATGAACTCAAGTGGTTTAATCAATTGTCGATTGAACCAGTGAACCATTGAACTTAGTGGTTGAACCAAGTCGAAGCGTTGAACCGGTTCATGAACCAAGGCCGATGAACTTATGCAACCTAAAATGAAATGGCCTAGAATAGCAGGGGTGGAAGGGGACTAATTTTTGGCCTGTTGGTCAAAAAATGGTCAACAGCTACATCACAATCTGAGACAATGGAAAAAGGAATGCCATGAGCATAGAAAATATGGTCTAGGAAAATTTATGTGACTATGGAGGTGGTATAAGGATGGCTGAGGGAAAAATAATGACTATTTTTGGAGAGGTGATCAACCACAACCATGATCAAATTTTTTCCTCTAGATTTAGGGATCCCTCATTGAAATCCATAGAAATATTAGTCCAAATCTTGATAGGGATGAGTGTTGTTTCACCCATGTTGTGTTGGTAGGTATCATATTTAGCCACCATCTATTGAATTACCTTTTTCATTACCTTCCAAAATAATTTGTGTCATGCCCACTCATAAATTTTGAGAAACCCTAAGTGCCTTGTGGATGGAAAAACATGAAGTTCATACAATAGAGCTTGCTAAAGATTTGTGCTCTGGGCAAGAACCAAATGACCCTTGTATCATAGAGAAGCACCATCCCATGAATAATGTGGTACATTTGAGGTTATAGTGACTAACTATTGAAATATTAGAGATAACAAGGAGTCCTTGACATACCCCTACTATATAATGTCCAACCAATTTGGAATAGTCATGGAAATAGATGAAAGGGAAGTTTGGTCTATAAATTTGAAAGATAGATCATCAACCACAATATTTTCCTTACCCTTATTGTAAGTGATATCATAGTCATATCCCATGAGTTTTATGACCCATTTTTGTTGTGATGGGGTAGAGACCTATTGTTCTAGGAAATATTTCAGACTCTAGTGATCAATTTTGATACAAAAATGATTTCCTAATAGGTATGGCCACCACTTCTATACTGCATGCAAAATGACCATTATTTCCTTCTCATAAGTAGAGAGTACTATTTTTTTTCTAGAGAGGGATTTTATAGTGAATAAAATAGGTCATCCTTCTTGGAGGAAAACAACACCAAGTCCATTACCACAAACATCACTCTTGATAGTGAAGGTCTTGAAAAAATCTAGCTTAGCTAGAATAGGTATAGTACACATAGCTTGTTTTAATGTTTCAAATGCACACTCAAAATCTTATATCCAAGTAAAAGCATATTTTTTCAACATAGTTATTACTAAAGTTGCAATATTCTCATAATCCTTAACAAACTTTTGATAGTTTTTAGTCAATCCCAAAAAACCATGAAGACTCTTGAGTGTCTGAGGATGTAGCCAATTTGTCATGGTAGCTATTTTTTTAGGATCCACCCAAACCTTTGGTCTAACAAAATATGCCCAAGATAATCTATTTCATCTTGGCCAAAAGTAAATTTTGATTATTTTTGACAAAGATGATGGTCAGAGAGAAGTTTTAGTACAAGCTCTAGATGTTGGAGGTGTTCAAACCATGTTTTACTATAGATGAAGATATCATCAAGGAAGACCAAAATGAATTTATACAAGTACGGCCAAAATAATTTATTCATAAATGCCTATAACGTTGAAGGAGCATTAATGAGGCTAAAATCCATGACCAAAAACTCATAATGGCCATCATGTGTGTGAAAATATATCTTAGGGATATCATCCTCATGAAGTCAGATCTGGTGATATCTAGAGTGGAGATTCAACTTGGAGAAAAAATGTGCGCCATGAAGCTCATCAATAATAGGGATCTAGAGATTATCCTTGATTGTGAGGTGATTAAGTTCATGGAAATTAATGTAGAGGCACCATGAACCATCTTTGTTTTCAAACAAGGAGAACTGGGGAAGAATATGTACTAGTATTGGGGTGAATAATTCCTTGCTTCAATAAGTCTCGAATGAGCATCTTGATCTTAGCCTTTTGCTAAAATGGGTAGCGATAAGGCCTGATGTTAGGAAGAATTTTTCTATTAAGGATTTGAATATGGTGGTCCTTTGGTCATGAAGGTGGTAATCCTACTAGTTTGGTAAAGACATGTGCATACCTCTGTATAATGGTTTGTAGATCAGAGAGAGTAGAGGAAACTATTAATGGTTGTATTTGAATGGAATGGAGCTAAGAAATGACATCATGTGAATTATTTTTTAGAATATTTTCCATGTAATATGAACTTATGATGTTAAGAGATCTTAGTTGTAAGCCTTTCAATGTGTGTTTTTTCCCATTGTCTAAAAATTGCATCCAAAGTTCAACAAAATCTCATAAGATGGGTCCAAGTGTGTGTAACCATTGGGATCCACAAACATCATGTCTACCTAAGGGAAATGAAAACATGGTGGATTGCAATTTATAATATCCAATATAGATATGCACATTGTGACACTTCCCTTTTCAAGTTAATGTGCCCCCATTGACAATCATGACTTCAAAGTTGGTGTAAGGATGGATAAAATAATTAGCCTATTTGGCAATCCAAGGGTTAATGAAGCTATGAGTGCTACCCAAATCAATAAGTATTGTGAGAGGGAGATTATTTAATTAACCCTTGACTTGCATGGTTTGTGGGGTAGTGACTCCTACTAAGGTATGGAGAGAGATCTCGTGGTGGTCTTCTTGAGAAGTAGGTTCAATAATTGGTTGAGCTTATTTTGGATCATTTGATGTATCCTAAATATCTTCTCGATATTTAGTTATGGGTGGAGATTCCACATCCAACATTTATAGATTTTTCTTGGCACATCAATGTCCCTAAGTGAATTTATCATCATAGTTATAATATAGTCCTTTTTCTCTACAGGCTTGCAACTCTATTTTAGTTAAACTCTTGATAGGAGTGGTTCTAGGGGGTGACATTGTTTGAGATCATTGTGGATCTATATTTTTGAAGGGATTAAAATTGGATTTGAATCATTATTGAGCTATGATTTTATCCTATAATAACTTAGCCAACCCTAAGGATTCCATTATCTTGTTAGACCAAAATATTTTTGATTTTAGATCGAATTACATCTTTTATTCCACTAACAAAGCAACTCCTGAAGAATTCATCAAACAATCCCTCTATGTGATTGGCCAATTTTTCAAATTTTATTTGATATTCTCTCACAGTTCTTATTTGGTGAAGTTTAGTGAGTGATCTAATGAAGTCATCAAAAGCAGTAGGGTCAAACCATTGTAAAATGAGGGTGAAAAAATTAGTCCATATGGGTTCATCATGAGCTTTGGTATACCAACAATACCATTGAAGGGCTTCTAGTTTTAAATGAAAGGATGCAAGTGGAACCTTGTTAGTAGCAAAAGTATTATGCAAACTAAAATATTCTTCTACCTAATAGATCCATCTAGTTGGATCTATACCATTGAATCAAGGAAAATTAAGCTTTGATCGATGATAATTACTGAAACAAGAAAATGTAGTGTCTAAAGAAGACTCTAGATTTATTTTGTTATTCATGGTGGTATGTTGAAGACTGAGGTTGGAAATTTTTTCATCAAGATCTTTGATGTGGATCTTGAGGGTAGAAATTTCATCCTCCATGCTTTTTTATATTGTTCAGGTTCCTACCATGACTCGAATAACATTTTTTTATTTTTGTAATGGATAGGAAAACAAGAGTTAAGACACGTTTAGTAAGAAAAGTTTTGAATTTGGGAAAAAATAGGAGTAAAGAGGCTTTTAATAATGTTTTTGCATAGTGGGAGTATGATTAACGAAGGTTAGGGAAATTTTAGGAGTGAAAATGGAAAAAATAGAAAACTGGTCAAAGAGGGACAAGGGAGTAGAATGAGATGATGAACACAGTGGAAAAATTTCAAGGCAAATAGACAAAAATATAAGTATGGAAAAACCCAAAAAAAGAGAAAATTGAGATTTATGGGAATTAGGAGTGGAATTAGGATAAATGACCTCAAGGAAGAAAATGTAGGGAATGGAATTTCAAGTGTTGAGGTAAAGTTTGAGGATCAATGGGGATAAAAATGGAGAGATATTGTAATTTTTTAATGATTTCTTTTATTTGTTTTCTATCTAGTGGTAAGTCTTCTATGAGTCTATTGATACTCTATGGATGGTTTTTGGATTTTTATTTCTATCAAATATTTATCTGTAAGTCCTTTGATAGTTTGTAGATACTATGTTGATTGATTTTTTTGAGTCAATTGAAAATATTCCAAAACTAAGAGAAATAGGCCTTAAGGTTCAATGGTTGCCTAAGGGTGTTAAAAATATCACTCTGGCCACCAATGCCATCTAAGTGAGTATCGCTCTCTAGAAATGTTTTGTCTATGGATTTATCTCTCAGTAATAGCTCTTAGTTTTCCTCTTGGATAGGAACTACTTAATCAGGAAGGGGTCATTGATCATTTCATTGGAAAGTCCTCTCAATGTGTTAGCTACTTTAGGGTTCCTATGGTACTCTTCATAATGAGTTTTAAGGATTTCACCCAAGCACTTCCCATAGTTATGTAATCAGGTTTTTACCCTGACCTAAAATAGATTATTATGTTACTAAAAGTTACTTAAATAAATTATGCATTAGAATAGATTTATTTTCGAAAAATGATTTAAAGGAATTATACAAAAGAACAAAGTGAAAACTTTCTAAATGAAGAAAAAAATTGTGGCCCTGAAAAGCACTCTGATACCAAATGAGAGGATCTTCCTGCAACTAATTAATAAAAATACATGAAATAATAGATTTATGAAATTATCTAAAGTACTAAAATGATTATATTGATCATAGACCACTTTGAGGGGACAACCTCCTTTGAGCAAGCTCAATATAATAAATTTTTGGATGCCTTCATTGGCCTCAAAACTTACTCATATACGAATTCTAATCTAAGAAACTACTACTTCCCATGAATGTGGGATAAAAAAAATGTTCACAGGATGACTTACAAAGCATATGCATCCATAGAAACTACTAAATTAACAAAGTAAAGAGAAGATATATCACATTTTCATAACATGATAAAATTTTGTAACTAGTTGAAATAAATTGAGAAGAGACTCAATTTTTTGGTTCAATACATAAGATATAATACATATAGTCATTTGAAATTAATGACTACACAATATGTAGCTTGGGATATAAACTATGTATTCCAAAGAGAGATGGGGCTTTTCATTGGCATGCTTAGATGAAGCTTTGGTATCCTAACTATCAAAATAACAAAATGAGGCCATAGAGATTTCAAAAGATATGAGGTTCACTAACATAATATATTCTATAAGGTAGTTGATAAATAATCCCAATTTTGATGCACATTTCAAATCCAATGTTGATAGTTTCAAAGTGAAGGTAGAAGGTATCATGTATAAAACTAGTTAAAAAATCCTACAATTTATCAAATTTATGGAAGACAAAGTGACCAAGGTAGAGGCACTCAGAGATGGGTTTAGTTCCTCTAAAATTAAACATCAAATGTTGATGAGTAAAGTTGGTAGGATATCTAAACCTTTTATGAAGAATTTTTATATTATAAATAAAGAATTTGAGGTTTCATATGCATTATTTGAAAGACTAAAGGTTGTTAAAGAAGCTACCAAAATAATGTCTACTGCCTAAACAACACTCACCATGATAATTCAACCATAAGTTCCATTTCATCATGAAATGTATATTCCTCTTTAGTCTACTAATGTTTCATCGATAGTAATAACTAGTCCTTCACACATAACACCTCTTACTACTTTGGTCACCATATCGAGTGCATAATATTCTTTTTCTTAAAGAAGTGTCAAGTTGGCACCATAGTTAAAAGGAATATATATTTTATCATGTATTATATTGTTACAAAGACTTATATCTTCATTCTATTTTGGGTATGTATATGTTTATATTATAATTATATAGTTTTGGTCGATTCTTCTATTGTCTATCTTATCCATGCATATTATGTATGAGTTCTAAAATTGAACTTGTAAATTTAGAATTTTCTTGGAGGATGAGACAACCCATCCCTAATATTATATATACTTGTATCCTTTTAATTCAAAATATGGGAGAATTTTGGCTATTGGAATAAATAAAAACTTCTAAGGATTCTTCTACAATTTGTCTTTATCTGCAAATCTGTTTCTCATCCAAATTTGTGAATCTTTAAAGAAGTTACATAATTCTAGTATTTTAATATTTGGGTTGTGTATAAGAATAATTTTTATTATAATTATTCATATTGTGTAGTAGATAATTTGAATACTTTGTGTGTAATAATCATAAAATCCCTTTGTAGATGTGTAATTATAATCTCATAAATACAATAACCTTTGGTTATGTGCAGTAAAGTTCATTGTATTCTTGTTTCCTTGGACTCATAACTACATTTGATTGTCTATGTGATAACAATGACTTGCTAAAAATATTATTTCTCTAATTACATGTTGTTGAGCATTATCATTGATTGTTGAGTTTTGGTATTAATGTTGTCATTAATGTCAAAAGGTTATTGTAAAGGTGCATGGTTAAGTAAGCTCTGAGGTATGTGTATGATGAGTTATTTTTTCAAGCATAGTAAGTGTTAATGTTATATGAGAGTAGTGATATAATAGTATAGTTTGAATAATTTTCTTATATCAGACTGAAAAACATCATTGAGACTAGAATGAATGAGTATAGGTCAGTAGTCAAGTGTCAATTAACTTTCAAAGCTTTACCTAGACCTCATGAAATGGTATGTGCAAGTAACATGATGAAATGAGTGAGCTACAAAGAAGAATATATATACTCTAAAGATTTGTAATCAAGCTATGAATATATATGTAAGCAGATCTAAAGATGCTTTGAATGATCCATGAAGATGTGAATTATCTAAATAATTCTTGATAGTGTTTTATCATGAGAGAGGTTGTTTGAGTTTGTGCATGAAGTGTTGAGGGATTTGAAAATGATTAAAAGGTGAGATCCAAATATTTGTGTATGCAGGTCTAAAGATACTCTAAATGAGATACAAAGATGTGCTTATTAAAGCTCTAAAGAAGAGTGAGTATATGAGGTTTATTGAGCATACACAAGAGGCATTGAAACATAGGAGAGTTTCAAGGTGAAGCCTATAGGGTGGATAGAAGATCAAAATCAAGGCCTAATGAGACTTGCAAGTTAAGGCATAAAAAGCAAAAAGAGAGATGGTGGATAGATGAGTTATCAGGATTAGTTTCCATGACATGGGTGAGTAGGTGAGAATTGATAGAGGTGAGTCAAGTGTTTTTTATCATATGCATAAATTTTCAGGTTATGGTTTAAAAAAATAGGCTTGAAAAGTGCTTCAAGGTCTCTCAAGTACACAAAATGAAGAATTATCTACCTAAGAATGTTTTTTAAGTGCTTATTGGTATGTGTAGCATATGCATGAGGATATAAGTTTTTCATGGTAGATGATTAAGGGTTCTAGGTTAAATTTACAAGCATTAGTTTTTGGAAAGAGGAGCTAAGTTTTATGAATGATTGTTAAGATTGTAAGTTGGTCTAAACCCTCAAAGAACCTTAACATTGACCTGACGTTGAAGATATTATTCTAAAGAGATCATAATAGTTTGATATGGATATACAAGTGATTGGAGGTTGAATTAAACTATCTCAATCATCTCTAGGTGTGATTGGTTTCTTAGGTGAATGAGCAGACCCTACATGAAAGTTCTTATTTTTGGAGATTTGTTGTAGTAGGTAGAGTTGATGGAGTCAAAGTTAATAAGTGGATGAAGATAAAAGTGTGAAACTTTTAGTTATTGTTAATAAAGGTTTTTATATAGGTTCTTTATCTCAGGTATGCAAATTTGGTGATCTAATATGGTTTAGAAAATTAGGTAAGAGTATATGGTTATATAGAAGCATAGAAAAGAGGATCTGATTGGGTGTAGGTGGTAAAAGGGAGCTTGCTAGTTTTAGGTATGATAGTGAACTATCAGTGATTAAGGGTAACCATCGATGGTTAGGGGTAACCATCGATGGTTAGGTAATCATCAGTGGTTGGGGTAACCATATATGGTTAGGCTAACCATCGAAGGTTGCCTATAAGTTAATTAAGGCTAATATTATAGGTATGAATCATGAGAGGTGGGTGAGGTCTGTACTAATTTCAAAGTTGAAATATGACAAATAAATATGGAAAATAGATGATTGTCTTATCAGGAAGGTGGATTAGATGGATAGTTGAGGTAGATTGATTGATGTAGAAGTCAATCATAACTCTAATAGAGTAATAGTTCTTGGAGTGGTTATGGCAAGTTGGGCTTACCATATTGCTAATGCACCAAATGATGATTGACTAAAAAAAGATATTATGGATACTAGAGCTCTTGATAATAATTATAGATGGATTTTCCCTTGTAGCTATCCTCTTCTTATAGGTGAGGGAAAGAGGCTCAAGTGGGAGTGTAACTAAGTGATCTAAATATAATTCATCCATGTAATGCATCATGAAAGGATTTAGATATCTTATAATTAGAAAAGATAAGGTGGTTGTTTGCATGGTGATTGCATGTTAAGGTTCCAGTCAATAGAGCCTAACCATCGATGGTTAGGATTAACCATTGATGATTAGCCTAACCATATATATTCAAGACAAAGAGGCCAAAATAGGTAAAAAGGGATAGTTTAAGCTAGTTATGTCAAATGGGTATAAATGGGTTTATGTAATGGTAAAAGGTCTAACCATCGATGGTTAGGCTTAACCATTGATGATTAGCCTAACCATATATATTCAAGACAAAGAGGCAAAAATAGGTAAAAAGGGATAGTTTAAGCTAGTTAGGTCAAATGGATATAAATGGGTTTATGTAGTGGTAGAAGGTCTGAGGCGTTATGACAATTAGAATCGTACATGTAGATTTATGGTGTCTATATTTGCCCCTTTTTGTTATGTGGTTTGAATCGATAAGTTGTAAAACAAAAATAAAAGCTAGGTAAGGTATAGATCAAGGTTGATCTAAGAATGGGAGGAGGTGTTCCCCCTTAGATCAGGAAGTGATGAGACAAAACCAAATAGGGTCAATGTTTGAAAAAGTGGTAGGTGGAGCTAGTGAGTGAGACATAGAACCTGTGCATAAAAGTGACTAAGTGTGATAGTTATGATCATGTAAATACTAAAGTTGCTAGTATTAATAAAAATAAGGTTGGTACAAAGAATCCAATTAACCAATGTTTGTTATAGGCATGGTATTGGGATACACTTATTAGTCTCCAAGGTAGATTTGAGTGTTTTGGTGGGTATCCAAGGCAAGAAGTTCTCCTAATAAAAAACCAAATGGGTCAATATACGATAGGTATCTGAGGTAGGAGGTTCTCCCAAAAAGACATAAATGATCTGGTTATTGTATTAGGTGGTGCAAAAGTACTGAACATGGCAAGGTCAGTTGGTGTAGTCAAAATGACCCACATAAAGTTGGTTTATACCCAAATTTTGCTATTATTCAAAAGAAGGTAGTAAAACTATAAATATGGGATGTGGTAGAAATACTTGATAAAATTGCACACATTATATCAAAATATTATGGAGATCTCCTCTTTGGCTTGGGATGATGACTGAGAAGGTGGAATGGATGGATAGTTGAGGTGGATTACTTGATGTAGAAGCCGATTGTAACTCTGATAGAGTGACAGTGCTTGGATTGGTGATGGAATGTTTGGCTTGCCAAATTGATAAAGCACTTGATAATTATTGACCTACAAAAGAGATTTTGGATACTAGAGCTCTTTATAATAATTACAGATAGATTTTCCCTTGCAGCTCTCCTCTACTTATAGGCAAGGGCAAGATGTTGAAGTGGGAGTGTAACTAGGTGATCTAAATATAATTCATCCATGCAATGCTTTGTGAAAGGATTTAGATGTCTTATATTTATAAAATTCAATGTTGTAGTTTGCATGGTGATTATATGTTAAGGTTCTAGTTGGTGGAGTCTAACCATTGATGGTTAGGTGTAACCATCGATGGTTAGCCTAGCCATCAATGGTCAAAACAAAGAGGCCAAAATAGGTAAAAAGGGATAGTTTAAGCTAGTTAGGTCAAAATGAATAGAAATGGGTTTAGGTAAGGTTAAAAGGCCTAAGGGGTTATAAAAATTGGAATCATGCATGCATATTTCTAGTGTCTACATTTGTGCCTTTTTGTTAAATGGTTTGAATCAACAAGATACAAAACAAAAATGGAAGATGGGTAAGGGAAAAGTCAATGTTGCTCCATGAATGGGAGGATGTGTTCCCCCTCAAACCAAGAAGTGATGAGGAAAAATGAAATTAGGTCAAGGTTTGAAAAAGTGGTAGGTGGAAATGGTGAATGAGACGTAGAACCTGTTTATAAAAGTGACTAAGTGCACTAGTTTTGATCTTGAAAAGACTAAAGTTACCACTGGTAATGAAAATAAGGTTGGTACAACAAATAAAAGTGACCAATCTATCATGGGACTACTGTAGGCATGAAAATGGGATACACCTATTAGTCTCTATGGTAAATTTGAGTGTTTTAGTGGGTATCTAAGGCAGGAAGTGTTCCTAAGAAAGTACCAATTGGGTTTATGTGTGATGGGTATTAAATATAAGAAGTGCTATAGAAAAGACACAAATGATCTAGTTGTTACACTAGGTGGTTCAAAAATAGTAAACATGGCAAGGTCAGTTGGTGTGGTCCAAATGACCCATTCAAAGTCATTGTAAAGCATACAAATAGTTTGGTAAAAATGATTGACATTGAGGTGGACATGGGAAAATAGATAGGTTGGGGTGTGGTTTAGATAATTCCATATGCACTAAAGAAGTAGACATTGCCTACATAGTTTAGGGGATATAGGATCCCACAACAACTTCAGGCCAAATGTAGTTCTTGAAATAGGTCAAGGTTGGTAGATAAAGGTAATCTCCTGGCTGATGTTGTAAAATATTATGGAAAAAGGGTGATCTTCAAAATAGTCAAATGTTTATTGGTTTATGTTTGGCTGGAGAATAAGGTGCTATCCAATAGTTGGTGGTTTGTAGATAAAGGTAATCTATAATGGGTTACATTCAAAAGGTAATTTCAAGTTGTGGAGAAAGGTGATCTCCAGTGGTTGGTGGTATTCAAGTTGGTTGCCCAATTTGGGGTACCACTTGGTTTGGTAAAAAGGTGCCACATTTCTTGGCGAAATAGTGTAAAGTGGGTAGTTATGGGAAATTAAGGACTCAAAAATAGAATACCTATATTTTTATAAGTTCCTATGAAAGTATAATGAGGAGGCTAATAGCTCTGATTGGCAAAGACCATAATGGCAAGATGGGTGGGCTTATAAACATAAACCCTTCATGTTTTGCTTTATTATTAGTCAGTATAAACAAGTCTATGTCATATAAAATGTAGACTGATTGATACAAAAAGTCTATTCTTGAGAGGCAATTGCATCTTCCAAGATTATTTATTTTATGAGAGTCGATTTCAGCTTTCAAAATTCTATTGTTATTGCTTGTGGGTCTATTGCTTATTATGATTTTTCTTAGAGTGTTGAGGAAGTTGATCAATGCAGAAAGCTTCCTAGAAAATTCCAGCTTTGACAAATGCTTTACTCAGCCATCCTTCAAGGGAGTGGTCTAAGTTTATGTGTTCATTTCAAATGATTTTGATAGCTATCCTTCAAGGGAGTAGTCTACCTTACATTGTTGAATTTTGAATAAGTTTTTAATAGTTATCCTTCAAGTGAGCAGTCTGTGAATGTTAAGAATGACCATGATTGATTTTTGACTTTTGATATTACCTTTTGATTATGTTTGATTTTGCTTAACAAAGACTTGTTTAAACATGATCAATGGGTTACATTTATGAAGGAAAAAATAAGAGCACAAGAAGGTTAAATAAGTTACAAAAGATTTAGGCGACAACGGCCATGGGAACTGATCTCAAAAAGATGAAAAGGATCATGAGAATCATGCCATGGGTAAATCCTTGGTACCCATAGTTCAAGATTAGGATATGATTATGATTGATATTGAATGTGGTATTTAGTTGTAGTCAGTTGCCCCTAAAATAGGATGATGAATGTGGTTAAAAATAAGAGATGAGCTTAAGTTAGACACAAGGTGACCAAGAAATTGGTTTAAAAAAATATGACATGAATGCAAAGTATTTAGGGGTTTAAGTTTTGATATGCCCTAGATCCATGTTTTCATACATGGTTGATGTCAATCAAGAGAGTGGATATCCCCCAGTTACTTTCCAACACTTGATGAGATGTGGAAAATATTTAGGTTGATAAAAAAAGGTGAGGTTGGTTAGGTGATAGTTTGGTGGAGAAGGGTAATCTCCAAGGGTTTATTGGGTGGTGGAGAAGAGTAATGTCTAATGGTTGGGGGAGAAGGTGACTCCCAAATATGCTGGGTGGTGCCCAAATGGGTTTCCCCAATTTGGCATACCACTTGGTTTAGGTTGGATTGATGGAAAAAGGTAATCTCCAATAGGTTGGTGAGAAGGTGACCCCCAAATAGGTTGGGTGGTGTCTAAATGGGTTGCCCCAATTTGGTATACTACTTATTTCAGGTTGGTTTAATGAAAAAAGGTAATCTCTAATAGGTTGTGGAGAAGGTGACTCCCAAATATGTTGAGTGGTGTCTAAATAGGTTACCCCAATTTGGTATACCACTTATTTAAGGTTGGGTTGATGGAGAAAAGTAATATCCAATAGGTTGGGGAAAAGGTGACTCCCAAATAGGTTGGGTGGTGCCCAAATGGGTTGCCCCAATTTAGTATACCACTTGGTTTAGGTTGGGCTGGTGGAGAAAGGTAATCTCCAATAGGTTAGGGGTAAGGTGACTCCCAAATAGGTCGAGTGGTGACCAAATGGGTTTCCCCAATTTTGTATACCACTTGGTTCAAGTTGGGTTGATGGAAAAGGTAATCCCCAATAGGTTAGTTTGGTTGGTTGATAGGTTGAGGAAAAAATTCTAAGGGTTACTTTGGTTAATTGTTAAGGTATGGTTTGGGTTGATAAATTGTCAAAGCCATATAAGGGAAAAGTTTTCCTAGTTTAATGTTTCCATGGATGGTTAAAGATGGGAAAAAATAATCAAAATGTAAGGTGTTGTTTAATAAGAGGGTTTAAGAGGCATGGAAATAACTTCATCCACTCCCAAAATAGGGTGTTAGTTATTAGTTTTTATTGGTTAGTAGTTTAATTTTGTAGGTAGTGGTTCAGGCGAGATTGCCTTTATGGTGTTATGGCGAGGAAAACACTATTGGGTCAGATTTAGGTAGGTTTGAGGTACAAAAATTATGTGGGGAACATCATCCTAAAATAGAGCTGAGGTGGACAAGAGTGTCAAATTATCCCAATGAGGGAGCTTAGGTGAGGTGTGGGTAGCTTGGATACAAGGGGAGCCAAGATTCAATAAATCTCAAATAGAGGGTTAATGTTGATTTGTGTTGATAGATAAATTGCTTATGGTTGGATTAAAATTTGGGCTGATCATAGTTGATTGATCTGGTTTATAATTTGGTTTTATTGGTTGAGGGAGGTAGGATTGGTAGTTGATCTAGTTTGTTGGTTGGGTTTTCTTATTTTTTTGGTTTGTTCGGTAAGGTAATATGACAAAGATTTGACCCTATTCAAAAGGGAATCAAACCAAAGACAATGTCATTAGGTAGATGAAAACTAGCATATTATAGAAGAATTGAATGGGTTTGGTTTTAATTAAGGTTGGGTTATATTTATTTATAGGTGAGGTATTTCAAACTTGGTTTGGCTCCATTAAAAGGGGAAGTGGAAGAGGTGGGTTGGTTTCCTTAGTGATAGTTTTAAAGGAAAGTTAAGAAGGCTCTTCTTGGTCAACAAGTGGGTGGTTTGATGTTTATTCTTCCTTAGTGATGATTTCAAAATGAAGTTGAAAAGGGTGCACTTGGTTAACATGTGGTTCGATTGGGGTTTCTATTATGGTTCCCATAGTTATAGATACAATAAGGACTAAATCTAATGAATGGACCTTATTGTGTTGAGGGCTTTGGTCATGGGCTTGTATAATAATGGGTACAAAAAGAGGTTAAATGATTGATTAATTGAATAAATTCAAGGCTCGGTTGTGGATGCCATAGAGAATATTATTTAGAACCTCCTTTTGATCGATAAGGTTTTGGATGATCATCTTAAAAGAACCACATCTGTCTATCACATATCCATTTGTGTGATCATACATACAAAACTCATTATTTATGAACCAAATGGGTTTTGGAAGAGAAGCATTGATGGGTTTTATTTGAGGGAGCCTAATGATCGAATCCCTTAAATTTTTTTTAAGGATCAAGGCATATGATTCCTCCAGTGGGGTATACTGACTAGGAAGGGAGTGTAATAATATATAGGTTGTGAGCTAATTGGTTGGTTTGGTAAAGTTGGTTGGTCAAATAAGTTTGGTTGATTTGACAAGTTTGAGTAATTTAATAGGTTAGGTATGCTTGATAAGGTTGGTAGGCTAAAAAAAATTGGTCGATAGTTATTGGTTTAATTTGGTGAGGCTAGTTGGTTTAATAATATTAGTGGGTTCAAAAATTTTGGTTGGTTGGATAAGGTAGATAAGGTGGGTTTGTTTGAGAGATTGGATAAGATTGAGGTATTTTATATATTTGACATGGTTGATATGTTGGGTAGGGTTGATATGGTTAGGTGGTTTAAGAATTTTAGTTGGTTCAATATGATAGGTTGATCATTATTCATTATATTTGATGGGGTTGATAAGGTGGGTTGATAGTAGCTAGTTTGATAGTTTTTGGATTGATAGTTGTGGGTGGTATAACTAGGGGGATAGACCATGTCTTGGTTTTGAGATAATAAGGTTACCATAAAGGAGGTATAGGTGATTGATATGATGGTTGAGGTAGGTAACAAATTTTTTTTTGTAGTTGAGGTAATTGATATGATGGCTAGGATAGGTAACCAAGAGATTGGTGAGGCTAAGATAGATGAGATGGGTTATGACAAGGGTCTAATAAGGGTTGAAAGGTTATTGGTTGGCTGAGGTGATGATCAAGTGGCTGTTGAAGGATTATCAATTGGTTTTAGTTGAGGTTTAATTGATTACTGACAAGGTTGGGTTGGTTATAAGTGAGGTTATGTTGATTTTAGGTGAGGTTAGGTTGATGATAGGTGAGGTCATGTTGGTTATAGGAATGGTTGTGTTGATTGTAGGTAAGGTTGGGGGTATAATTAGCTCTTGATGTAAGGTAGCATTCTAAGGCAAGAGGGTTGTCATTAGGAGTCTAATGAAGTTAGGATCTCCTGGAGGGACTATAGATCCCCATTGAACAAGGCAATGGAGGTGAGGTAGGTGAATGTAAGATGGTATAAGGTTACCAAAAAGAGTTATATTTATCACAACTCAAACAAATAAAAAGCAAGAAAATGATCAAGTAAATTCAACACACACTAAAGTACATTAAATCCTATAGTTAGTTTTAGTCTCACTTTTGGCTTATGCCTTAGTTTGTAAGAATGTATGATAGAAGTTAGCTTGTATATCATCTACTATAGAAGTATTCTATGGTTAGTTTTAGGTTGTTTAGGTGCTAAAAAATAATCTATATTAGAATCAATATGTGGCTTGGTATTTGGGCCTACCCCCTCACTTCATGATCCCATAGTGATAAGAGTGTCAGGTGCTTAGCTAATATATGTGTGTGTGTGTGTGTGTGTGTGTGTGTGTGTGTGTGTGTATATATATATATATATATATATATATATATATATAGACTTTATACTCAACCAGAGAGCTAAGTTGGTTCTCCCCTTAGTAATGACCTCCAAGTAAGATTGTTAGGAAAGGGTAGGGTGAATGATAAGTGTTGAAATCCTAGTCAAGCCTTGTCTCAAATTATTTTGATGTTTGATTGATGAAAGTGGTTTGGCTAGTGTGTGCATCAAAAGTGGTGCTATGATAAGATTACTATGATTTAATTAAAAATGAACTAATATTAAAAGCAAGTAATGAATGTAGTTGATTTCAAGCCCAAAATAAATTTCAATTTCAATTATGAGCATAGAAAGAGAGAAGAGCATACAAATGCAAATAAAAGCATGAGTAAAGACTCTAGGTCCCATCAGATGTGCTAAAATGTTTATACCCAAATTTTTCTATTATTAAAAAGAAGGTAGTAAAACTAAAAATATAGGTTGTGGTATAAATACTTAATAAAATTTCACACATTGTATCAAAAAATTATGGAGATCTCCTCTTTGACTTGGGATGATGACTTGCATGTAAGAAAGTACTAAAGCAAATTTGTTGGTTAGACAAGTAGCTAGGTGAATTTCCTAGATGTAGCTAGATCTCAAAAGTGTGAGTTTCCTTAGGGGATGTCAAACCACTATTTTATAATAATTAAGTTGATAAAACAAAAATAAATTACTTGCATTAATAATCAAAAGGTACTAAAATTGATAACAAGAATTGCTTGATGAAGAGATGTGGTAGAAATGATCAAATTAATGATAATTTGATTAGTGTTAGTGATAATAGGCTGAGGTATGGTTCATAAAAATAGGAAGAAGTATGTGGTTAGGTAGAAGCATAGAAAAGAGGATATGATTGGGTGTAGGTGGTAAAAATGAGCTTACTAGTTTTAGGTATGGTAGTGAACTATCAGTGGTTAAGGGTAACTGTCGAGGGTTAGGGGTAACCGTCAGTGGTTAGGTAACCATCGGTGGTTAGGCTACCCATCAGTGGTTAGGATAACTATCGGTATTTTCTTGTAGGTTAATTAAGGCCAATATTTTGGGTATGAATATTGAGAAGTGGGTAAGGTCTATACTAATTTCAAAGTTGAAATATGACAAATACATATGGAAAATAAATGATTGTCTTATCGATAAGGTGGCTTAGATGGATAGTTGAGGTGGATTGCTTAATGTAAAAGCTAATCATAACTCTGATAGAGTGATAGTTCTTAGAGTGGTGATGGCAAGTTGGGCTTGCCAGATTGGTGAAGTACTTGATGATAATTGACCTACAAAAGAGATTTTGGATACTAGAGCTCTTGATAATAACTATAGATGGGTTTTCCCTTATAGCTCTCTTCTTATAGGCAAGGGAAAGAGGCCGAAGTGGGGGTGTAACTTATATTTTCTAAATATAAAACATCTAAATCCTTTCATGAGGTATTACATGGATGAATTATATTTAGATCACCCAGATACACTCCCACTTCAGTCTCTTGCCCTTGCCTACAAGAAGAGGAGAGCTACAAGGGAAAATCCATCTATAATTATTATCAAGATCTCTAGTATCTAGAATATTTTTTGTAGGTCAATCATCATCAGGAACTTTAGAAACTAGTAAGCCTAACTTGCCATCACTACTTCAAGCACTGTCACTATGTTAGAGTTATGATCAGCTTCTACATCAAGTAATCCACCTCAACTATGCATCCATTCCACATTTTAGGTAAGACAATAATCTATTTTCCATATTTATTTATCATATTTAAACTTTATTTATGAGCACAGATAGAGAGAATGGCATACAAATGCAAACAAAAGCATGACTAAAGACTCTAGGTCCCACTAGGTGTGCCAAAATGTTTATACCTAAATTTCACTATTATTCAGAAGAAGGTAGTAAAACTAGAAATATGGGTTGTGGTATAAATACATGATAAAAGTGTGCACATTGTATGAGAAGATTGTGGATATCTCCTCTTTGTCTTGGGAGGATGACCTGCATGTAAGAAATCACTAAAGACATTTTTTTGGTTAGACAAATAGCTAGGTGGATTTCCTAGTTGTAGTTAGATCTCAGAAGCGTGAGCTTCCTTAAGGGCTATTAATTCACCATTTTAAAATAATTAAGTTGATAAAATAGAAAGAAATTACTTACATAAATAATCAAAAGGTAATACAATTGATAACAATAATTTCTTGATAAAGAGATTTGTTAGAAATGATCAGATTAATGATAAGTTAATTAGTGTTAGTGCTAACAGGCTGAGGTATGGCTCAAAAAATTAGGTAGAATTCTATGGTTAGGTAGAAAAATAGAAAAGAGGATCTAATTGGGTGTAGGTGTTAAAAGGGAGTTTGTTGGTTTTAGGTATGATAGTGAACCATCAATGGTTAAGGGTAACCATCGATGGTTAAGGGTAACCATCAATGGTTAAGGGTAATAATTGGTGGTTAGGTAACCATCGGTGGTTGGGCTAACCATCAGTGCTTACCTGTAGGTGAATTAAGGTCAATGTTTTGGTTATGAATCCTAAGAGGTGGGTGAGGTCTATAATAATTTAAAAGTTGAAATATGAAAAATAAATATGGAAAATAGATGATTATCTTACTGGGAAGATGGATTGGACGGATAGTTGAGGTAGATTTTTTGATGTAGAATCCAATTAAAACTCTGATAGAGTGATAGTGCTTGGAGTGGTGATGGCAAGTTGGGCTTGCCATATTATTGAAGCATTTGATGAGATTGAATTGAAAAAGATATTTTGAATACTAGATCTCTTGATAATAATTATAGATGGATTTTCCCCTATAGCTCTCCCGCTCTTATAGGCAAGGGCAAGAGGTTTAAGTAGGAGTGTTACTAAATTATCTAAATATAATTCATCCATGCAATACCTCGTGAAAGGATTTAGATGTCTTATATCTATAAAATATAAGGTGGTATTTTATATGGTCATTGCATGTTAAGGTTCTAGTCAATGGAGCATAACCATCGGTAGTTAAGCTTAATCATCGATAGTTAGGATTAACTGTTGACAATTAGGCTTAACCATCGATTGTTATCCTAACTATCGATGGTTGAGACAAAGATGCCAAAATGGGTAAAAAGGGATAGTTTAAGTTAGTTAGGTCAAAATGGATATAAATGGGTTTAGGTAAGGGTAAAAGGAATGAATGGTTATGAAAATCAAAATCATGCATGCAGATTTAGAGTGTCTACATTTGCCCCTTTTTATTATGTGGCTTGAATCAACAAGCTTCAAAACAAAAAGCTAGGTAAGGTAAAGGTCAAGGTTTTTTTGAGAATGGGAGGGGGTGTTCCCACTCAAACTAGGAAGTGATGAGGTAAAATAAAATTGGGTCAAGTTTTGAAAAGTGGTAGGTGGAACTGGTGAGTGAGACCTAGAACCTACACATAAAAGTGACTAAGTGTGATAGTTTTGATCATGAAAAGACTAAAAGTGTTAATGGTAATGAAAATATGGTTGGTGTGAATAAAACAAGTGACCAATGTATTGTTGGACTGTTATAGGCATGGCAGTGGGATACACTTGTTAGTTTCTAAAGTAGATTTAAGTGTTTCAATAGGTATCCAAGGCAAGAAGTGCTCCCAAGAAAACACTAAATGGGTAAATATATGATGGATATCTGAGGTAGGAAGTGCTCTTGAAAATACATAAATGATCTAGTAATTTCACTAGGTGATACAAAAATATTGAACATGGAAAGTTCAGTTGGTGTGGTTAAAATGACCCACACAAAGTCATCACAAAACATGTGAATAGTTTGGTAAAAATGATGGATGTCAAGGTGGATGCAGGCAAATGGGTGGGTTGTGGTATGGTCAAGATAACTCCATAGTCACTACGAAAGTATACATTACCTACATATTTTATGGGCTATAGGATCCCATAATAAATTTAGGCCAAACGTTGTTCTTGAAATGGGTCAAGGTTGGTAGAGAGAGGTAATCTCCTAGCTAGTGGTGTAAAAGTTTGTGGAAAAATGGTGATCTCTAAAAAATTTAAAGGTTGATTGGTTTATGGTTGGTTGGAGAATAAGGTTATCTCTAATAGGTGGTGGTTTGTGGAGAAAGGTGGTCTCTAATGGGTTAAGTTCAAAAGATAAAGTCAGGTTGTGGAGAAAGGTGATCTCTAGTGGTTGGTGTTATTCAAGTTGGTTGCTTGGGGTACCACTTGGTTTGGTAAAAAGGTTCCCCATTTCTTGGTGAAAGGGTGTAAAGTGGATAGTTGGGGGCATTAAGGACTCATTAGGTGAATATGTACATTTTGACAAGTGGCTATGAAAGTAGGAGGCTAAATGTTCTAATTAGCAAAGACCATCATGGCAAGATGGGTGGGCTTATAGACATAAACCCTTCATGTTTTTCTTTATTATTATTTTTATGGTTAAAACAAGGTAAATTGATCACATTATGTAAAGTAAGCTCAAAATCCCTTTATTTGATATAGGGTAAAGAGGTAGATGGGTGAAAATGGAATCTTCTTGTAAGACTAGCATGCCTCTTCTATATGTTAGCAAAGAGTTTGTATAAATAATTTTATGTCATATAAGTGTAGACTAATCGATGCAGTAAGTCTACTCATGATATATGATTGCATCTTTCAAGATTATTTATTTTATTAGAGCTAATTACAACTTTTTAAAAAAAATTGGTATTGCTTGTGGGTCTATTTCTTATTATGATTTTGCTTATAGGGTTGGGGAAGCTGATCGATGCGAGAAGCTTCCTATAAATTACTACCTTTAATAAATGCTTTATTCACCCATTCTTCAAGGGAGTTGTGTAATTTTATGTGTTTAGTTTAAATGATTTTGATATATATCCTTCAAGTGATCAGTCCACCTTACATTGTGCAATTTAAAATAAATTTTCAATAGTTATTCTTCAAGGGAGTAGTCTATAAATGCTCAAAATGACCCATGATTAATTTTTGACTTTTGATATTTTCTTTTATTTTTGTTTGATTTTTATTGACATATACTTTCCTAAACATGATCAATGGGTTACCTTTATGAAGGTAAAACTAAGATCACAAGAAGGCTCAAAAGGTGAAAAAGGATTTAGGTGATAATTACCATGGGAACTGATCTCAAAGAGATAGAAAGTACCATGAGAATCATGTCATGGGTAGAGACATGGTAGCCATAGTTCAATATTATGCTATGAGTATCATGGATAATCACATGATTTAGTTATAATCAGTTGCCCCTAATATAGGATGATGAATTTGGTTGAAAACAAGGGATGAACTTAAGTTAGACACAAGGTGACCAAGAACTTGGTTTAAAAAACATGACATGAATAAAAAGTATTTAGGGGTTTACATTATATTATGCCCTAGATCCATGCTTACATACATGGTTGACATCAATAAAGAGAGTGGATATCCCCCAATTACTTTCTAGCAATTGATCAGATGTAGAAAATATTTGGGTTGACAAAAAATGTAAGGTTGGTCAGGTGATAGTTTGGTGGAGAAGGGTAATCTCCAAATGTTTGGGGGAGAAGGTGACTCCAAAATAGGTTGGGTGGTGTCCAAATAGGTTTCTCCAATTTGGTATACCACTTTATTTAGGTTGGGTTGATGGAGAAAGGTAATCTCCAATAGGTTAGGGAGAAGGTGACTCCCAAATAGGTTGGGTGGTGTCCAAATTTGTTTCCCTAATTTGGTATACCACTTGGTTCAAGTTGGGTTGATGGAGAAAGATAATATCCAATATATTAAGGAGAAGATGACTCCTAAATAGGTTGGGTGGTATCCAAATGGGTTAGCCCAATCTGGTATACCACTTGGTTTAGGTCGGGTTGATGGAGAAACTTAATCTCCAATAGGTTGGAAAGAAGGTGACTCCCAAATAAGTTGGGTAGTGTCCAAATGGGTTTCCCTAATTTAGTGTACTACCTGGTTTAGGTTTGTTTGATGGAGAAGGTACTCTCTAATAGGTTAGTTTGGCTATTTGATAGGTTGAGAAAAAAATGCCAAGGGTTAGTTTGATTAATTGTTAACATATGGTTTGGGTTGATAAATGGTCAAAGCTATATAAATAGAAAGTTCCCTAGTTTAATCTTTCCATGGATGGTTAAAGATTGGAAAAAAATGATCCTAAGGTGAGGTGTTGCTTAATAAGATGGTTTAGGAGGGGTGGAGATAACCTCATCCACTCCCAAAAGAGGGTGTTAGTTGTTAGTTGTTAGTGGTTAGTAGGTTAATTTTATAGGTGATGGTTCAGGCGGGATCCCCACTTTGGTGCTATGGCAAGGAAAACACTGTTGGGTCAGATTTGGGTAGGTTTAAGGTCTAAAAATGATGTTGGGAACATCATCTTGAAATAGAGGTGGGGTGGAGAAGAGTGTCAAATTTTCTCGATGAAGGATCTTAGGTGAGGTGTGGGTAGCTTGGATACAAGGGGAGCCGAGATTCAATAAATCTCGAATGGAGGGTTGATGTTGATTTATGTTGATAGATAAATTATTTATGGTTGGATTAAAAGTTAGGTTGATCACGGTTGATTGATTTGGTTTAGAGGTTGGTTCTATTGGTTGAGGGAGGTAGGATGGGTGGTCGATCTAGTTTTTTGGTTGGGATTTTTTGTTTGTTTGGTTTTTTTTTATAAGGTAAGGTGACAAAGATTTGATCCTATTCAAAACGGAATTGAACCAAAGACAATGTCATTAGGTATATGAAAACTAACAGATTATAGAGTAATTGAATGGGTTTGATTTTAATTGAGGTTGGGTTGGATTTAGTTATAGGTGAGGTGTTTCAATCTTGGGTTGGTTCCATTAAAAGGGGAAGTGGAAGAGGTGGATTGGTTTCCTTAATGATGGTTTTAAATGAAAGTTTAGAAGGCTCTTCTTGGTCAACAAGTGGTTGGTTTAAGGTTGATTCTTCCTTAGTGATGATTTCAAAAAGAAGTTGAAAAGGGTGCACTTGGTTAACAAGATGTTTTATTGGGGTTTCGATTATGGTTCCCATAGTTATAGATGCATTAAGGATTAAATATAATGAAGGGACCTTATTATGTTGAGGGCTTTGGTCATGGGCTTGCACAATAATGGGTGCCAAAAGAGGTTCAATGATTGACTACTTGAAGACATTCAAGGCTAGGTTGGGACAATATAGAGAATATCATTTAGAACCTCCTTTTGATCGATAAGTTTTTGGATGATCATCTTAAAAGACCCACATCTATCTACCACATGTCTACTTGTGTGATGATATGTACAAAACTCATTTTTTATGAACCAAATGGGTTTTGGAAGAGAAAAATTAATGGGTTTTATTTGAGGGACTCTAATGATATAATCCCTTAAAATTTTCTCAAGGTTCAAGGCATATGATTCCCTTAGTGGGATATACTACCTAGGAAGGGGGTGCACCAATAACTCTTGACGTTTTGAGCTAATTAGTTGGTTTGGTGAAGTTGTTTGGTCAAACAAGTTTGAGTGATTTAATGGGATGGGTATGCTTGATAAAGTTGGTAGGCTATAAAAATTTGGTTGATAGTTATTGGTTTGATTTGGTGAGGCTATTTTCTATAATATTAGTGGGTTTGAAAAATTATATTGGTTGGATAAGGTAGATAAGGTAGGTTTCTTTGAGAGATTGGATAAGGTTTAGATATCTGATAGATTTGGCATGGTTGATATGGTGGGTAGGTTTGATATGGTTGGGTGGTTTAAGAATATTGGTTAGTTTAATATGATAGGTTTATAGTTATTGGTTGGATTTGATGGGGTTGATAAGGTGGGTTGATAGTGGTTAGTTTGATAGTTGTTGGATTATAGTTGTGGGTGGTATAACTAGGGGGATAGACTAAGTCTTTTTTTCAGATAAATAAGTTTGTCATAAAGGGGGTATAGGTGATTGATATTATGGTTGAGGTAGGTAACAAAAAGTTTTTTTAATTTCAGGTAATTGATATGATGGTTGGGATAGGTAACCCAAAGATTGGTGAGGCTAAGATAGCTAAGGTGGGTTATGAAAGGGTATAATAAGGGTTGAAAGGTTATTGGTTTTTTGAGGTGATGATAAAATGGTTGGTGAAGGGTTGTTAATTGGTTGTATTTGAGGTTGAATCAATTGCTGGTAAGGTTGGGTTGGTTATAAGTGAGGTTAGGTTGATTTTAGGTGAGGTTAGGTTGATTATAGGTGATGTCATGTTGGTTATAGGCATGGTTGGGTTGATTTTAGGTAAGGTTGGGGCTATAAGTGGCTCTTGATGCAAGGTAGTGTTCTAAGGCAAGAGGGTTGTCTTTTAAGAGTCTAACAAAGTTAGGATCTCCTTTAGGTAATATAGATGGGCTTCCTATTAAGCAAGGAAATGGAGGTGAAGTAGGTGAAGGTAAGATGGGAGAAGGTTACCAAAAAGAGTTATATTTATCACAACTCAAAAAAATAAAAATCAAGAAAATGATCAAAGAAATTAATCACACATTGAAGTACGTTCAATCTTATGGTTAGTTTTAGTCTCACTTTTGGGTTATGCCTTAGTTTATAAGAATGTGTGATAGAAGTTTACTTATAGATTAGGTACTATAGAAGTAATATATGGTCATTTTTAGGTTGTTTAGGTGATCAAAAGGAATCTATATTGGAATCAATACATGGCTTGGTATTGGGGCCTACCCCCTCACTTCACGATCCCATAGTGATAAGAGTGTCAGGTGCTTAGCTAATATATATTGATATCTAGAGTTTATACTCGATTAGAGAGCTAAGTTGGTTCTCCCCTTGGTAATGACCTCCAGGTAGGATTGTTAGGAAAGGGTAAGGTTACCACTAGGTGATGAAATCCTAGTCAGCTCTTGTCTCAAATTATTTTGATGTTTGATTGATGAAAGTGGTTTACCTAGTGTGTGCAACAAAAGTGGTGCTACGATAAGATTACTATGCCTTAATTCAAAGTGAACTAATATTAAAATAAAATAATTTATGCATTTGATTTTAATCCCAAAATAAATTTCAATTTCAATTATGAGCATAGATAGAGAGAAGATCATATAAATGCAAAGAAAAACATGAGTAAAGACTCTCGGTCCCATCGGGTATGTGAGAATGTTTATACCCAAATTTTGATATTATTCCTAAGAAGGTAGTAAAACTAGAAATATGGGTTTTGGTAGAAATATCTAATAAAATTTCATGCATTGTATCAGAAGATTGTGGAAAGATCCTCTTTGGCTTGGGAAGATGACTTGCATGTAAGAATGCACTAAAGCAAATTTTATTAGTTAGACAAGTAGCTAGGTTGATTGCGTAGTTGCAGCTAGATCTCATAAGCATGAGCTTACTTAGGGGATATCAATCTACTATTTTAGAATAATTAATTTGATAAAATAGAAAGTATGTTTATCAATAATCAAAAGGTACTAAAACTGATAACAAAAATTGCTTGATAAAGAGATGTGCTAGAAATGATCAAATTAATGATAAGTTGATTAGTGCTAGTGCTAATGAGATGAGGTATGATTCAAAAAATTAGGTAGAAATTTGTGGTTAAGTAAAATCATAAAAAAAGGATCTGATTAGGTGTAGGTGGTAAAAAGGAGCTTGCTAGTTTTAGGTACGATAGTGAACTATCAGTGGTTAGGGTAACTATCAGAAGTTGGGCTAATTATTGGTAGTTGCATGTAGGTGAATTAAGGAAAATATTTTGGGTATGAATCTCAAGATGTGGGTAAGGTCTATACTAATTTCAAAGTTGAAATATGACAAATAGATATGGAAAATATATTATTGTCTTACCAGGAAGGTGGATTGGATGGATAGTTGAGGTAGATTGCTTGATGTAGAAGCCGATCATAATTCCAATAGAGTGACAGTACTTGGAGTGGTGATGGCAAGTTGGGCTTGCCATATTTCTAAATCACTTGATGATGATTGACCTACAAAAGATATTTTAGATACTAGAGCTCTTGATAATAATTGTAGATGGATTTTCCCTTGCAGCTCTCCTCTTCTTATAGGCAAGGGAAATAGGCTAAAGTGGGAGTGTAACTTAGCTTTTCTAAATATAAGACATCTAAATCCTTTGATGAGGTATTACATGGATGAATTTCATTTAGATCACCTAGTTACACTCCCACTTCAACCTCTTACCCTTACCTATAAGAAGAGGATAGCTACAAGGGAAAATCAATCTGCAATTATTACCAAGATCTCTAGTATCTAGAATCTTTTTTGTAAGTCAATCATCATCAGGCACTTTAGAAATTTACAAGCCGAAATTGCCATCACCACTCCAAGAACTGTCACTCTGTCAGAGTTATGATCAACTTTTATATCAAGAAATCTACCTCAACTATCCATCTAATCCATCTTTCAGGTAAGACAATCATCTATTTTCCATATTTATTTGTTGTATTTCAACTTCAATTATGAGCACAGATAGAGATAAGGTCATACAAATAAAAATTAAAGCACAAATAAAGACTCTAGGTCCCACTGGGCATGCTAGAATGTTTATAACTAAATTTTGCTATTATTCAGAAGAAGCTAGTAAAACTAGAAATATGGGTTGTGGTAGAAATACATGATAAAAGTGTACATGTTATATTAGAAGATTGTGGAGAGCTCTTCTTTGGCTTGTATAAAATCAAGGCTAATTATAAAATCTCTCCTCTTTAGATTATGGAGAGCTCCTATTTGTCTTGTATATGTTAATATTTATTATATGTCCTACCTAAGGAGATGATTTTGTGTCTAACTAAGAATGATATGATCAAGTGACTTGTATAAAAGCAAGGCTAATTAAAACTATTTGTGTGAGCTTAGAGAGAGAGCAAAAAAAGTGAAAGATGTAGAACATTAGTGAGAATAATAAGGTCATGTGGAAAATTATAGGGATGTCATGAATATATAATAGAGGTTCTACATATGAGGATATATGTTAAAAGACCTAATCAAGCCATGGAAAGGACTAGTTGAGCAAAGAAAGCTCGAAGTTAGTTTGAAAGGGATAGAAGTGAGCAAATATCTGTGGAAGAATATCGTCATATGTTGTAAGAGAAACAAGGGTTTCTAAAGGTGATCAACTGTATCAAGTGGCTAAGTTAGTGCTAAGTAATCTAGTGGGTTGGATCCTTCTTGTAAGTGGGTATTTGCTAAAGCCTAGTTAAGTTGGTGTTGACCTAGTTGGGGTTGGTGATCCATGTCAAGTTGGTGCTTCACTAAATATTAGTGTTAAATGTATTAAATTTTCTTCATCAGTGGTTTTTCTTTCCCTTGAGGGTTTCCCACGTATATGGTGTGTTTATGTGTTTCATGATCTTATGATTTGATGCTTATGCTTACTAATATATACATGCTTGTTAGAATGGTTCATATATGTTTAAGTATAATTGATTTAAAAATTTTGAAGACTAATTCATCTCCCCCATATTCATTTATCTTCCAGCACTTTTCAAACTCCTATTTCAAGATCCAACTTAGAAAGGTTTCATCTTGCCTTGATTTATTAAACCTTGTTTTCTACCATGCCCTTATTTATTTTTGAGTTTATTTTGATCCTACATGATTTAATTTAGATTTATCATCAATCCATTCATCTCAAGTAGGTTTAAAATCACATCATACCTAAACCATCTGAGGTAAATAATTACTCCAATCATTAATGTTCCACCACCTAGTTGTTTACAAAACACAATACCCTATAACTCATGCTTTGGAGTGAATATTTATTCACTAATATTACAATGTTAGAGGCTACCTCATAAGGTTACTTGGCATTCATAAAGCACACATCAATAGAAATTTAGTGTTATAAGGTGGGCCACATTTTCATTTATTTAAAAATATCATTTGAGTTGCATTGGATATACCCAGAATAATAACAAGGTCCACCTTAGATACTAGCCTACTATTCTCACCTTCATAAATCTATAGAAAATTTAAGTTAGATAGAGGTGTTTTAAGAGGACCCTAGGTCCAATCTTATTCCCCAAATATAATATACCATCTTACTCAATGCATGATGTCCCTAGCTTGGTTATCTGATTTTTCTATTGTCATCCCTATAGATGTACATGATTTACCTATAAACCTTAATAAGTATTTTCTTTCCTTTTCTCCTTCAGGAGGCAGGACTATTGAAGAACACATAAAATATTTCAAGAGCACTTTAGGTATGCTAAATGTAACCCACCAATATGTGGCATTCAAACTCTTCCCTTTTACCTTGCAATATTTTGCTTATGATTAATTCTTTAATATCCCAAAAAATTGATTACATATTGGAACCAATGTCAAAATAATTTTTTGGCATAGTTTTGATAGGTCACTAGCCTGAGTGTCATATATCAACACTTTGTAAGCATGAGTAGAGATCCCAATGATCTAATTAGAGCCTTTAACATAAGATTCCAAAAAATGTATAGTTGATTTGATGCTACCTACAACCCAATGGAGTGTTAACCCTTGAAATGTAAAAGAATGTTTTGGATTCTATGATGGTTATTTTCCTCTATAGGGCACCTAATATCATTACAGTGCCCCATTGACCATAATTTGAATACCAAGTCACAAGCTCTATCCCCAACTAATATTGGTCCTAATTTTCTATCCCTCAACCCCTTTCTAAATGTTAATCATAATATTTTGGTTCAAAATCAAAAATATGTGTATATACATAATTGCCTTTGGCTCATGCTCCACCTAACTAACATCTTAGATTCTTAAACAATCTTGTGTCTCCCTCTAACCAAAAAAATTAGTGTAAGTCTTTGATACTAGTAAATATTTCTACTCCACAATGCATTACTTCTGATTCTACAAAATTAAAATTAGATTCTATCTAAATAATGGTGTAGAAGTTGAGTAATAAGTTATTAAGCATGCAAAAATGAATGGGAAATACCATGGGGTAAAATGTCAATCAAAATTTTATGTATCAGAGATACAATAGGCCTTCCAATAGATCTAGAAACAACACACAATAACATCCACTAAAAAATATACTTGAGATAAACATCTTGGAAGCATCACTACCTAATTGGTACCGAGTCCATCAAACATCAAATCATGGTGATCTAAACTAAATAGAGTTTTGCACTACATTTGAGATCTTTTAGAGGAAATGGGTAGATATAAATATTTACAAATCATCTAGAGTTCTCTTCGTATACTAATCTTGGTCTATCCAATATAATAATGATCTTTGAAACATATGACTTTCCATTCCCATGGAATATGAAAATGAATCTAAAGATAATACATATGAAATCCATGCTTTTCAGTAATTCCATAGGAACAATTACAATGTGAGGAATAATCAACCTTATACCACTTTGATGCCTCCAAACAATAGTGTTACTACTCTTATACATCCAAAAGCTAACAAAAATTTGCCCCACACAAAAAGGGGAATGATCAGTTGTAAAGTATAGAGACACAAAGTAAAAGAGGGTACAATATATTCAAAGATATGAATAAGATCAAAGTAAATATTAGTCTTCATGGCGTAGCTCATATTACCAAAGACATAGATTTATTTTTCAAAACCTTGACTAGAATACCATTCATTGAAAAATCAAAAGATACACATACAAATCGGTCATTTAAAAATATAAGTTTGAGATAATGCCTTTTTTGTTAACCAACAAGTTTTTTGGTAAACATGTGCATAATTGTTTGGCTATGTCAATCACCTTAGCCAGCATGATGCCCATAACTATATGTAAGAAATTAGGTTTGACCCCAAATAAATCCAAGGGAGTTGTCCTATAACTGGATAAGTCTTATGTCACATGTGTTAGAGAGACATAAAATATATGCATTTAGCTTGTATTTAAGCCACGTGTACAATAATACATAGATTTTCTAGTCATTGACATTCCTAAGTCTTACAACTTGATGCTAAGACATGATTAGTTGAAAAAATTGAATGGGTAAATGGAAATATAATTTTTACACATAGTTTTCCTAGTGTTGGAAATATTGTCATTGATGTCAAAGGTCTAGCATTATTGATGATAAAGGTCCCATTGCATTTAATGATGTTTGTAATAAATATATCTTGGCTAATGTCAGTTAATATTTATTTAATATTAATGAATAAATTTTTGGTTTCATATGAGACAAAAGAAGGGCCCATGGAGAAGTCAAAGAGCCACGGGATAAAGACAAAAGAAGGATGGGACGTATTTTCCCATGAAGAGTCATTTTGGGGAATTCCAAGAGTCACCAAGTGAAGACAAAATAGGAAGGGCACAATTTCTCATGAAAGGACACTTTAAGGAATATGAAAATTCACCAAGATAAGGACAAAAGAGGGAAGGACGTTTTAAATCATGAATGGTCACCACATGACTTTTCAAAGGCAAGAATATGAAGGGTCATACAAGTTTGGCACCATTTTCCATGAGGATTGAAGGGTCACAAAGGGGGAAGGCCAAAGGTCATTTGGAAAGCTATAAATAAAGGCTTGAGAAGCCATTTGAAATATGTATGAGAGAGGTTGATTTGATATTGTAATATTTAGCTTAGAAGAGCAATTGTGAGAGATGAATATGATTTGTATTTGTTATATCTAGCTTAGAAGAGCAAAGGTGAGAGAGAGGAAAGAGATGTTGTAATGAACTATCATTTTTTGAGATAGCAACATTAAGAGATAGGTGTGTGGTATACACAAAGGGGTTGGTGCTCCTGTGGGTTGGTGCTCATGAATTTTTGCTGGGTTGGTGCTCAGTAAAGGGCTTGGTGCTCTTATGGGTTAGTGCTCATGAATTATTGCTAGATTGGTTCTCAAAAAAGGGGTTGGTGCTCCTGTGCATTGGTGCTCATGAATTATTGATGGGTTGGTGCTTGACAAAGGGGTTGGTGCTCCTGTGGGTTGGCGCTCATGAATAGTTTCTGGGTTGGTGCTCAGCAAAGGGGCAAGTGTTCCTACAAGTTGGTGCTTGTGAATATTGTTTGGGTTAGTTCTCATTCATATACTTGAGATTTTTCTTTATGGTTTTTCCCACACTGGGTTTCCACGTTATATCTAGTGTCTCTCTCTATTTTGTGTGGTGTTTACTGTTTGAGTTTTATTGCATATCTTGAACATTTGATTAAGTGGAATTTGGTTAAGGGAAAGTTTTATAAGATATATGATATATTGATTCACCCCCCCTCTCAGTATATCCCATGCTTAACAATTGGTATCAGAGCAAGTTACTTTTTGAAAATTTTTACAGCTTGAAGGTAGATCAGGAAAGCACAATGGCTAGATCACAGGAAGGATTTTCTACAAATAAGGCACCTTTGTTTGATGGGATGAATTATGATTTTTAGAGCATAAGAATGAGGACTTATTTGATGGCCCTTGGATTCAACATATGGAAAGCAATGGTGAAGGAATATGAAGATCCACAGACATTTGCAATTACTCCAGTAGAAAAGAAGGCAAGTGAATGTAATGCTAAAGCTTTAAATGATATTTTATGTGGTTTATGTGAATCTAAATTTGTTAAAGTTATGCAATGTAAATCTGCTCATGAAACTTGGCTAAAACTTGAGAATATTTACAAAGGTGATGGAAAGGTTCAACAAGCTAAGCTTCAGACTTTGAGAAGACAGTTTGAAAGCTTGAATATGGAAGAATAAGAAGATATAACAATTTATCATTTGCAAGTTGATCAAATCATAAATTAGATTCAAGGTCTTGGAGAAACTTTGGATGAGTCAACGGTGGTGCAAAAGGTTTTGAGATCTCTACCAATGAGATATGATGCAAAGGTTTTGGCAATCGAGGAGATGAAGAATTTAGCCAAGCTAAAGATGGATGAGTTTCATGGTATTCTCACAGCACATGAGATGCGGACAGAAAAAGATAGATCCTCAAAGAGAGAAGTGACTTTCAAGACATCAAAGAAAGAGAAAGCTAAGATTCAAGAATTAAGTGATAGTTCCAATGATGATGAAGATGACAATGGAGCACTTTTCATTTGCAAGATGAAAAGAAGAATAGGTAAATATCAAGGAAAATTACATTTTAAATGTTTTAATTATGGAAAGATTGGATATTTTTCAGCTAGATGCCCAAATAAGGGTAATGATGATGAATAAGAAAAGCCTACTTACAAGAAGAATTTCAAAGGCAAATCCAAGAAGGGATTCGAGAAGAAGAGCCTGTATTCTAAGGATCCTAGCTCAGTCGAAGATAGTGAAGTCAGCGATTTAGAAGAAGAGATTCTATTCATGGCCATACATGAAGGTGATCAAGAAGAACAAGAGGAGGAAGCTCAAGTGAATATGGAAGGAGAGCTCATTTGTGCCTTAGAAGAGTTAGAAGCTATTTAGAAGAAGAATCAAAGATTAAAGTGCCAGATCGAGAAAAATGAACAAGAGTCAATGGAAATAATTGAAGATCTACAAGCACACTTTGAAGAAGCCAAAAAGAATGAAGAAGATCTCAAAGCAAAATTGGAAATAGAAAGAAAAGAATGTCAAGGGTATGTTACAAAAGAAGATATTGAGAAAGCAGTCAATGATAAAGTAGTTAGTGATTCAAAATTTGAGGATAGCACTAACATGCTGAATAAGATATTGGAAAGTCAAAAAGCAAATTCAGATAAGATAGGATCAGTTTTGAAAAGAAAAAGAGCTATGTTGAAGCTCTTACAAAAGAGGAAACAAAAAGGGGAGAAGTAAAAAATATAGAGGACATTTCAAATAGAGAAGGCTGGAGAGAACAAAGCTACAAAAGACAATCAGGTCAGAGATATACATACATGTTTTATTTTTATGGCTATTGTTTTTATTGTAATGGATATGGTCACAATAAATTAGAATGTAGAAAAAGAGCTAACAATTTCAGAAATAAGGAGAAGGAAAGTCAAGGAGAGTCAAGCAGAAGCCACAACTCTTTTGCTCCTCTATCAAGCCTTGATGAAGAGACCATATTATGTTGTAAGTGTAATAACTTCAGACACATAGCTTAGTATTGTAGAAGTGTGTTTAAGTCAGTCAAGAAGGATTAGAGTTTCAAGGCTCCATTCATCAAGAAGAAGGTTTAGACATGTTCATGGTAGAAGAAACAACCTAAAGATTTTATGATGGTTCAGACAACCCTGCATGTAAGAGGTAAAGATTAGCATGGTTATTTGATAGCAGATGTTCAAGGCATATGACAGGAGATAAAATTAAGTTCATTACTCTAAAGAAGATCAATGGTGGTATAGTGAGATTTAGAGATAAAACCGCTACCAAGATAGCTAAAAAAGGTAATTTGATTTTGGATTATGGTAGAACTAAGACTAAAAATGTTTTTTATGTAAAAGGTCTTAAGCATAATCTATTGAGTGTTAGTCAAATATGTGATCAAGGATACACATTAAAGTTTCATGCTGAAGGTTGTGAGATTAGAATAAAATATTCAAATTAGTTGATTGAAGATGCTCAAAGGATAGGAAACAATGTATATGTATTGTCAGATATCTTCTCAAAGGCAAGATCAAAGGACACAATCAAAGATCTGTGAGAGGAGTTGGGAGTAATTTCTATTACTTCCTGCCATTGATGTTCAACATTAGTTGAGGGGGAGCTAAGTGTTAGCTCCAAGTAGGCCCTTTTCCATTGATGTCAAAGGGGGAAAATAATAGGTACAGGTACAGGTGTAGAAATAGGTATAGGGAATAGATATAGGTTACTATAGCAAGGTGGAGTTACTGTATGTTTTTAGATGACAATATGTGTAGATGGCAAGATGTGGTATTTTTAGGATTGAGGTTGCCATCAATGACAAAGGGAGATATTGTTGGAAATATTGTCATTGATGTCAAAGGTTTAGCATTATTGATGATAAAGGCCATATTGTATTTAATGATGTTTGTAATAGATATATCTTGGCTAATGTCAGTTAATATTTATTTAATATTAATGAATATATTTTTGGTTGCATATGAGACAAAATAAGGGCCCATGGAGAAGTCAAAGAGCCATGGGATAAAGACAAAAGAATGATGGGATGAATTTTCCCATGAAGAGTCATTTTGGGGAATTCCAAGAGTCACCAAGTGAAGAAAAAAGAAGAAGGGCACAATTTCTCATCAAGGGACACTTTAAGGAATACAAAAAGTCACCAACATAAGGACAAAAGAGGGAAGGACATTTTTGATCATGAAGGGTCACCACATTACTTTTCAAAGGCAAGAATATGAAGGGTTATACAAGTTTGGCATCATTTTCCATGAGGATTGAAGGATCACAAAGGGAGAATGCCAAAGGTCATTTGGAAAGCTATAAATAAAGGCTTGAGAAGACATTTGAAATATATATGAGAGAGGTTGATTTGATATTGTAATATCTAGCTTAGAAGAGCAATTGTGAGAGATGAATATGATTTGTATTTGTTATATCTAGCTTAGAAGAGCAAAGGTGAGAGAGAGGAAAGATATGGTGTAATGAACTATCATTTGTTGAGATAGCAACATTGAGAGATAGGTGTGTGGTATACAAAAAGGGGTTGGTGCTCATGTGGGTTGGTGATCGGCGAAGGGGTTGGTGCTCACTAATTGTTGCTGGGTTGGTGCTTGGCAAAGGGGTTGGTGTTCTTGTGGGTTGGTGCTCATGAATTGTTGCTGGGTTGCTACTCGGAAAAGGGTTTGGTTCTCCTGCAAGTTGGTGCTTACGAATATTTTTTGTGTTGGTGCTCATTCATATACTTGAGATTGTTCTCCGTGGTTTTTCCCACATTGGGTTTCCACATTATATCTGGTGTCTCTCTTTATCTTGTGTGGTATTTATTTTTTGAGTTTTAATTCATATCTTGAATGTTTTATTAAGTGGAATTTGGTTAAGGGAAAGTTTTATAAGATATATGATATACTGATTCACCCCCCCCCCCCCCTCTCAGTATATCCCGTGCTTAACACCTAGAAGGGGAAACTAATCAAATTTGAGTAGATCAAGAAATAAAGATGAAATACATAATCACAGAGTATAATGCCAAAAACTAGAAGGTTGATTTTACATCTTCATGTGTAGGTGTATATATGTTCACAACAAAACATGAACATCAAGAACTATAATTTTAAGGTTTGTTGTAGTTATGGATTCTCCATTTTGATGGAGTTAGATCAAATAAAAGTTTAGGTGTTGCCATAGCCTTGATCAACCCAAGTGGAAAACAATATCTGGTTGCATATAAATTGTAATTTCCTTTCACCAATAATTAGGTTGAGTATGAATCCCAGATTTTGGGCTTATAGTTTGCACTTAAACACAATTTTAAGTAACTATAGATATTTAGTAATTCAAAATTTATTTTCAACTAGATCAGAAAGAAATATCATTGTAAACTTGGTCACTTGAAGAAGTACAAACATAAATCATGGGACTTGATTGAATTCTTTGAAGAATTTGACATCAATGTTATTCCAAGAGAAGAAAATTAGATGGTAGATTTAATAGCTACTTTAGTTGCCAACTTGGCACCACTCCAATAATTAAAGATGTAGAATGTTTTTGTCAAGCTAGTCCCTTATCCTTATATCCCAATAAAAAACTTAGAAAACTTCTAGGTATTTGATGATGATCAATAGATCATACAATTTATGAATAGTTTTGTATCTTTTGAATCCCAAATAGATGAAAAGGATGTTGAACCCATAAACATGAAATACTTAGGATATGATGGGATCCTGCAACTAATAGAGAGTTATAAACCTATGGGAATGGTCTCCCTAGAATGAGATTTTGACATGGATTCACAAGCTCAAAAGTAAAAACAATCTAAAATAATTGAATCTAATTTTACTAAGGAGAACCTGGGAATGAACCAGCATCCCCAATATGTAAATATTGTCTTGAGTTACATTCAAAGTGATAAATAAAAATTGAAGGGTATGATAATAGAATATAAATATGTGATATCTTGGACATATAAATATATCAAGGTCTTTGACCCTAGGGTCACCACACACACTATCCCACTAAAGCCCAAACATAAGCCCTTTAGGTAATGATAGAGGCTAGTAAATCAAATTTTGGAACCCCTTGTTAATAGTGAAAAATATCACATCAAATAATCAATTCTTTCACCTATCATGAAGGTTAATATGGATTCATACTAGTTTAAACGTAAGGGTCTAAGGAATGATAATTAATTACACAGATGTGTATAAGGGGTTTTTTAAAGTTTTGGAAAATAAGAGAAAGTAAATATTGAACTATGCACACTTATTATTTAGAAATTAAATATCACTTAAATATCAAATAAAAGGAATCAGATTATAACTATGTAATCTAATAGATCCAATAGAGAAAGCCTATATAAGAGATAATCTCTAAAAGGAAAAATCGTGGATCCTTTATAATTCTATTTAATCAGCTTGTTTATGATCTCTTTATAATTCTTTAAGTTTAAAATAGGTTAAAAGAAAAGAAACAAAAATAACTAAAGGATAAATAAAATAACTAAAAAACGAATCCAAAAAGTGAGACATAAATAAAGACTAACATAATAAGAATTAAGCTAATCAAATAAGACAAACTACATAATTTAAGAATAGAACTAATTCTAAGCTATAAATTGAAACTAATGAGTTAAAAATCCTAATATTAATATAAAACAAGAAACAAAAAAACAATAAAATATAGCTTAATATAAAAATTCTTAACTAATATATAAATCTTGTAATTAAATAATAGACTAATTTAGGAACTTAAACTTAAGATTAAAATTAAAATGCAATTATGAAAATTAACAATCGAACTATTTAAACATGAAAATATTCATCTATTCATCACTATTATTTACTTCATGATAAAGATATGTAATTTAAATATGAACTAAGATTGAAATAAGTACTCAATCTAACCCACTAAGTAATTAAATAAACAAAATAAGAATAAAGATGCTAAAAATAATAAAATATTAATAAAAAGACACTAAATCAAACTGCAAAGTGTAGTGAGTCTAAGTCTTAAAATAGGAGTTTTCTTAGAAGAAAGATGAAGAAATTTTATTGAGAGACAACATTTCAATACAAACATTCTTCAAAAAGATAATTATTTATAACTATGAGATCAACAAATGTCATGCAAAGTGATGTATTCATCATTATGTAGGTCAAGTACATGAGATTCTACACATATGGATGCATAGCTGCAATCATTAGAAGATATTATGATTGATAAAATTTAGATAGTCAGTTTATGAAATAAATAGGAAACCTAGATATACCTAAACTAAACAAGTGGGTTACTTCACCATCAGAGTGCATTTTTCAGTCTATCTATAAATAACTATTTAATCTTAGAGATTGTTTGTATAAAAAAATAAGTAAGATGGAAACTTGAACAACTTTAGATCTCTTCAACACCTATAATATTTCTCCTTTTGTGAAGTCATTTTGATCTATTTATAAATTTATCTCTTTGGTGATAGTTAGAAATAAGTTACAACTAACTTTTTAGTTAGTCGTTGTTAACTTTAATTGATTTTAAAAGTTAATTAGTTAACTTATAACTTAACTTTAATTGAAGACTTTAAATAAAGTCTAAAAATATCAAATCAATTTAAAGTAATAGACTAATAACAACTCTAATGAGTGGGGCCCCTCAAATAAGTAGAATACATTTTAAAATAAGCATTCAACTATGCAAAACATACATAATAACTACTAATAACTAAATAAAATTAATTATTTTAAAACATTAAATTCCATAAAGTTTTAGTAAACATCCAACATAATGTTCTTTTAGAAAATGAAATACTACCACATATATCTATAAATATTAAAAACATATGCACACTAAAAATTATCACCACATAATAAAAAGTCAAAGTATTCAACATAAATCAAACACTTAACCAAAATTTGAAACAAAATTTAAATCTATAAATGGATCACCCTCATCATTTTGGTACTATGGGTACTCCATAGGTGTAGTGAGAAGTTCAACCAATCGAGTGCCCTCATAATCATCAGTGTCTAACTTAACTTTCTTCATCTTCTTAGTCACCTGGGGCTATGTTATAGGGCTACTAGCACATTTACTATTAGAAGAAGTAGGTATTTCATGCTCAAGTGAGATAATTTTAGTATTAAAAGGCACAAGTGAATGAGGATGAAATCTTATAGTGGCATCAAGAACATTTTTTAGTTGTTAAGGAAATGGAACATTATGTGGATTGGATTGAATAACAATGTGGATGTGATGAGAAGACTCATTTAGAGTACCTCATCCATGAGGACAATATCTCACATATGTTCTTCTCAAACCTCTATTACCATGAAATATTAAAAAAATAACAGGACATAAATCAAGTACATTCCAAAATGTGGGATCATGCACCTCAAAATGAATAAATACATGAGTTCCATGGTTAACTAGATGATAAAAATATTTAGCAACCCTAAGGCCATGAAAATACTGGCCTCGAGAACTAACTCGTGAAGGAGGACCCTCACTATGTTGATCATCATCAGGACCCCATGTATTTTTTCTAGAATTATATGAATTTGGGATCTACCTTGACATATTTGAACAAAATATACTAGAATAATCTTCCCAATATCCATATTATAGTCTATCCATTTCCAATGTCAAAGTATGATCTCACAAATATATTTCCATCAAATGATCTTATTTGTAAACAAAACTACAAACATACTATATTATATATTCATCACTTCAAAATGTGATAAATGACATGTAACCAAATCCACACATGTTCAAATTTTCAACCCACAAAACCTCTATTCAATCTATAAAATGTTTAAACTTAAAAATACTACAACTTTCGAAATCCGCTCTTAGCCTTAAGGCAAAACTCTACCCAAAAATATCTCAGGCTTAATGATGGGGGACACAATGGATGAAGGCAAGTAGGAGGGTGCGATAGGGTAGAAAGTAGGGCGCAGCTATAGGGAAGTGCTTGGACTACAGCAGGCATCCTAGGGAGTGCATAGTAGTGGGAAGGCTCCACTTTTACAAGGTTTAGGTTTTTTTGCTGCTCTTGAGCAACCAAGTATGTGCATTCCCAAAGTCAACAACTATCTAAAAAGATGCAAGGAGAGGCCTAAGCTGGCTATACCAATGGAAATGATTGTTGAAGACATTAAATACTATTCCAATCACTCCCTATATTGCAATTTTTTGGGGCTTAAGACGTCAATGTTATTCTTGGAAGCATGGGCTCAGAGGATGTGGGCACCGAAAGGAGATATGGATATTACATTGTTGGCCAATAGCTATTTCATGGTCACTTTTACCTATATAATAGATTGTCAACAAGTTTTTGTTGGAGGTCCTTACTTCCATAATCAAGTAGGACTATTTATCAAGCCCTAGCATGCCAGTTTCATACCTTCAGAGGAAGTACCAAACTATGTCGTGGTGTGGGTGCATTTGCCCAACTTTTTAGTGGAATGCTACTGAGAAGACACTCTACAATTGCTTACATCCTTGTTTGGAAGGCTAGTAGGTTCCTCAATGTCACTCTTGGGGAAAAAGGTTATGACTTATGCCCGCATTTGTGTTGAAATTGATCTTAGTAAGCCATTACCAGATGCTATTAAAATGAGTGTGGGCCCTTTTTCATGGGTACAACAGCTGGATTATGAAACCCTCCATTTCCACTGTCATCTATGTCATTCTTATGGGCATTTTCAGTGATGGTGTCCCATGTCGAAATCCACTGCACCTTAGCTATCTCAATCTACTCGCACTCCTTCTGGTATTGACAAGGAAAGGGGTCCGATTCCAGGTGAGATGTCTAAAACTGATGGTTTTATGCTAGTTAAAGGCTAATATAGAAATAGAGGCCAAAAATGGTCCTTAAAGGAAATACAATTAAATGACTCACTCAATAGATTTGAAATATTAGATGACCTTAATCAATAGGAGGTGAATCCCAGGTTGATAATTTTGGACCAAGGGATTGAGGGACCAGTTCAGGAGACCAATACTTCAGGGCATTTAATTAAAACATAAGATGCTGGAGATTGTCATATGGATATGAACCAACAGCTGATATTTTTAAAAGGAATGACTTCCTGAATTGCTCCCCTTAAAGAAGACATAAATATGCCCCTTATCAGGAAAACTGGGGACCCAGGGACAACAAGAAGCAGTAAATCTTCTCCTCATCTCATACTTCTGCAAAAATACCTTAAGAAAGGAGGGGGAGAGAAATATGGCAAGCCTGGTAGAAAAAAGGACTAGGAAAAGATCAAGCTAATGGGAGAGACTTTAGTGGAGTCAGGGTCAGTAAAGACTCTGGATACACACTTTTTGAGCTCTCTTAAATGATTATAATATCTTGGAATGTAAGGGGTTTAAACAACAGCCCCAGACAAAATGACATTCACAACCTGATTAAAAGTCATAGGCCAGATGTCCTTTTCTTGTAGGAGACTAAGCTTTTAGTTGAAGACATGTCCAAACTTGCACCCAAGTTGTGGTGGCAAGGAGAATGTCAATGCATTGGTGCTACCGAATACTCAGGAGGACTAGCTTGTCTATGTAATCCACGAAAGATTGGCCTCATAGGCTGGTTGACTTCTAAGTACTCCATGATTATGATTTTTTCTAGCTTTGAGATGGGGGAAGTCATTCTCTTCTCCAATATTTATGCTCCCAATGATTGGCGAGGTAAAAACTCCATATGGGGACACATAAGTTTTGTCCGTAGCCTAGCCCCCTTCCACCCTTGGATTATGGCAGGTGATTTTGATGCTATTCTTGATTTGACTAAAAAGAGTGGTGGCATGTCAAGGCTGGACCCATCTGCTTTGCTAATGTGCAACTACATTGAAAATTTGAATTTAGTCAATGTCAGGCCCAATAATGGTTAGTTTACTTGGAACAACTGCAGGAGTGGGAAACATTGCATTACTGAGAGACTTGACCATTTTCTGGTCTCATATTTTTGGGTTGGAGGTATGTGGTCTATGAAGTCTAAAATTTTGGACTGGAGAGGATCAGACCATTGGCCCATCAAGCTTAATAATGTCTCACAGTATCACCTACACTCTCCTTCCTTTAGATTTCAACTCATGTGGCTGTGGGATCAATCTCTACATGAGTGTGTTGCCAATTGGTGGTGTTGGGGTAAGCCTACCCATGGTATGGTGATGTACATTTTTGCCAAAACACTGCAATATGTGAAGTACAAGCTCAAGCAGTGGAATCACCAAATTTTTGGGAACATTTTCCATGCTAAGGCTACTACACAAACCAAGCTTGATGGTATCATGAGAATAATAAGGGAAGAAGGACTGACTGAAGACTTACTGCAAGAAGAAACATAGGCTATGAAAGACCTGGAGGAATGTGAGCTATGGGAGGAAAGTTTTTGGAAGCAAAAAACTCAGGTTGAATGGCTCTAGGAGGGGGATAGAAATACATCCTTTTTCTTCAATTTGTCCAAATCTAGGAGACATGGTAATTCTATTTCAGCCCTGGTCAATGAAAGAGGTGAGCGCCTTAACTCCTTTCCAACAATTTTAGAGGAGGTAGTGCAGTACTTCTCTACTCTCTTCAGGGAAGATGCTAATGGGGAATCACCAGAAGAAGCTCAGGTTCTCTTCTACATTCTGTCATTGGTGACGCGTGAAATGATTGAAAATTTAATGAAACTAATCACACTTGGAGAGCTTGAGGAAACCATCATTCAGATGAAAAAAGGGAAAGTGGCTGGACCTAACAGCTTCCCAGCTAAATTCTACCAAGAATTCTGGGATATCATCAAACTTGACCTTTTAGCTGTTGTCTAAGAATCTCAGTGAAATAAACAAATGCTTAAGGCTATAAATGCAACCTATCTTGCTCTCATACCCAAATGCGAAGGTGCTGATAGGCTAAGTCAATTCTGCCCTATATCCCTTTGCAATGTTGTTTACAAAATTATAACTAAAATCATTGTAAATAGGTTAAAAATAGGGCTGAGTGCTGAGATCTCAAAAGAGTAGAGCGGTTTTGTGGAAGGCAGGCAAATCCTAGACGGTATTGTTATTGCTATTGAGTCCATTAGCTCCATGGCCAGCTCAAAAGATAAGGTGATGTTCATTAAATTGGACATGGCCAAAGCCTTTAATAGGGTCAGATGGTCATTCCTATAGAAGGTTTTTAGTCCTTTTGGCTTTGCAGATGAATGGACTCAATGGCTCATGAGCTACATTTCCTTGGCTTCCTTCTTAGTGCTTATCAATGGAGAACACATGAAGCTTTTTGGTGTTGTAAGAAGGCTGCGACAAGGTGATCCTCTATCTTCGTACCTTTTTCTTCTCCTTGCTAAAGGTTTGGGGAGGTTGATGAGCAAGAACAAAGAGGAAGGACATATCCAAGGATGGTGATGGGGAGGGGAATTGCCAACGTAATCACACCTACAATTGTTGATGACACTGCCCTTATGGGCATGGCCACAATGACTAAAGCTGCTAATTTACGCAGGGTGTTAGATGTTAATCTAATGGCCTCAAGACAAAAGGTCAATGAAGATAAGTCATCCATCTTCTTCTTCAATACTTTAGGCCCTATTTAGCAGTGGATCGTGAGGACTCTACATTTTTAGATTGGGACTCCCCCTTGATTTACTTAGGTATCCCTATCTCGGCTTCCATACATCCAAAGAATCTTGGTAGACTATTTTTGAGAAATTTTGGGTGAAAGTGAATCATTATACACACAGGTGGTTATCCTTTGTTGGCCAGGTTCAACTTATCCAATCTATGGTGTAGGCTTTACCCATTTACAGGTGTATGCTCCAGGTTACCCTGATGGGATTCGTTAAGGAGTTTGATTCGATTACTAGACAATTCTTATGGGCTGGTAGTCTAAACTCCACTAAATGGAGCCTTATTAGATGGGATATTGTTTTCAGCCCCAAACAATATGGTGGGCTTGGTCTAAAATAGACAGACTTAAATGGTATTGCTTTAGCAGCCAAACTTTGTTGGTGATGGTGCATCGAACAAGACAAAGCTTGGGAAAAAATTCTCTCATAGAAGTACTACTCTGGAACCATTCAGAGGGACATTCCTCATTATCTGCTTATTGGGAAAGGTTCAGCAATATGGGGTACTCTAAAAAAAGGGGCTGCTTTCATCAAGAATAGCTTATTCTAGATTTGTAAACAGGGATCCAAGGCTCTTTTTTTGGTCTAACTCTTGGGATGGTTATCCTCCCATCATTTCTTAGTTTATAAATTTGTTGAACCTTTGTCAGAGATTCCTTGATGTTGGCTGGTCTTGGGTGAGTGACTTCAAAGTTTACATTACACAAGGACAGGTGGAGGTAGCTCACTGGAAAGCTCCAAAAACTTGGCCTATCAATGGGACATAGGAAGAGAAAGAGGAGTTGTTGAGCATCTTTTCCAGGTGTCACTATAGTCCTCTTCAGGAGGAGGATGAGCTAGCTTGGTCTCCCAATCCCAAGGGAGCTTACACAGTTTCATTTAAATACCAGGCTTTACTTCTTTAGAGATTGGGCAGGGGGAAGTGCATTGGTGGAGACAGGTCTGGAATAATTTAACATGGCCTAAATGTAACTATTTTTCTTGGATGTTGGCTTGGAATAGGTGCTTGACCTAGGACAATCTCTAAAAGAGAGGTTTCCAAGGCCCTTTTGTATGTGTTATGTGCATAGCGGCCAAGGAGGATTAAGCACACCTTTTTTTTGCTACCCCTTTGCCTTGCAACTCTGGAATTATTGGTGGGATGTTTGGCAATGCCCATGTTTTCATGCTCAATCTATGGCTGATTTTTGGAATGGAATGGGGGAACCCCCCTCAAGGATGCCCTTCTTGAAAGACATATGGTTGGGTGGCCCCATTTTCTGTTCTGGTAGATCTGGCTTGAGAGAAATAGGAAAAAATTTTAGGGGGTGAGGGTCATGGTGAGCAAGTATGGCAAAAAGTTGTGGGGATGATCCAGGAAACTATCCAAGCAAAGAGCATGATTTTCCTTCCTTTGACCAAATAGGACACTCAGGTGGTGGCATGACTTGGATTCCAACAATTAACCGGTAAGTATATGTGTGTCAAGAGGAGCAAGCAGGTCAAGGAGCATATTCTCAGGACTGGTCAATGGCAACACCCCCTAGTGGGATTCTCAAGATCAATACGGATGGTTCTTCTAGAGGTAATACAGGACCCACGGGTACTGGAGGGATAGGAAGGGATTCTAAAGGTATGGTGATTTTTATTTTTGTGATTCCTGAGGGGCTATAAACCATTAACATGATGGAAGGTCAAGCCATTCTTTATGCCCTTGAAAAGGCCTAGGAGTTAGGTTGGCATAGGATTATCTGCGAATCAGACTCTCAAGTTTTGATTAACCTACTCATTAAGAGGAAAGTGGTGGACGTCAATTGGTAACTATCTTTGATTGTGCAATAGTTTTTGCAGATTTGCTCGCTTATGGATAGCGTTACTTTTTCTCACATTTCGTGAGAATGGAACAAGGTAGTGGATCTTTTGGCTAAATGGGCGTCTGACCATTTGGATGGTGGAAAAATTGAGGATTGGGGGTCTCTCTCCCCGATGTTGCGTTCTAATTTAGAAAGAATTCTAGAGGTTGATAGGGAGGTTCATAATATTGTCTATTTGGGTGTGTGCCTAGTTTTTTAGTTTATGCTACTTTCTTATGGGGGTTTTTGCTCCCCGTTCTTCTTTTAATTCTTTTCTTTTCTTATTAATATTAATTTTACCCCTTTTTATTAAAAAAAATACTACAACTTTAAATACAACCAAATATTGATATAATCATATAAAAGTTAAATTTGACTTATACCATTTCCAACAGAAGGAATGAAATAATATTTATAAAAGGTGCACAAAGAAATTCCCATGAAGATCAAAATTTGAAAAGAATAAGGATTCAGTAGAAGGGTGTAAGTCTTTTAATACTCAGTACAAATTATATCACTTTATCAAAACACAAACCCTAAAATATTCTACAAACTTATCCAAATACCAAATGCCACAACTAAACTAAAAAATGCATTTGTACAAATAAAAATTATGAACACTGAAAAGATGCTATCAACTATATAAGAATATTTATTTAACCAGATCAAAACAAATCATTGAATATATCTTCCCATAACCATCTTCACAAACTAAATATTTGATATTGACTAAAAATAGTAATTTAACAATCAAGAATCACAATATTTATAACTTAAACAATCTTCATACACCAGTCTCCTCAAACGATACTTACATAATAAGTATCAAAACCCAAAATGATTAAAACACTTTTGCATAAAATTATCAAAAGTACCTATGAAAAGAGTTTCCATAAAATTAAAGAATAAATGCAAATCTACCCATTCTTTCCTTTGCATCTTCAAATTATTGCTCACATTTCAAAGAATTTTAAATATGTATTTTAATTCAACATTTGAAGAAAGTAATTATTATATATAGTCATATGAGTGTGATAACCAAATTGCCTATGCATGTTAAAAATACCCTAACACACCACTATTATTTTTTATAATTGTATGCATTTTGTAATAATTCAAACATTTCATTAAAAAATGTGCATGCAAAATATAATAACCTCATGTAGCCTCGAAACTATTGGATCATAACAAACTTTGCTAGATGTGAGCAAGATTAAAGTGAGAAAATAAAACTTCTCTAAAAATCATCTTCAAAATATCATGCAAAATATCCATTGAGAAATCATTTAAAACCAACTATCAAATGGTCAAGGTTGAGCCATATTCAAGACAAAACCAGCTTTTTGTCATTATTTCAAAATTTTAAACCAAATTATTGAAACCCATTTCCATGTGTGCCCTAAGAAGTAATAAACTGACTACATGTAGTATCATATAACCTCTAAAATTTAAAATAATATTCCTTGAAACATATAGAACCTCATCTCTCCAATAACTAACATAGGCATTCAAAAACAAAAAAACCAAAATGTAGATTCATTCAACATTATAACCAAACAAATGTGGACATCCAAACCATATATGGCATTATCATTTATTCAAATCACTTCAAAATCATAGCTGAGACATACCTTGAAATTGAAATCTCTATGAAAATCTTCTCTAAATCTCTCTATATTTCTTCTTGACCACCTCGACACTATTCTCCACCAGAGCTCCACTTTTAGACCAAGTTTATGATCAAATGAGAGAAAAAAAATAAAAATACCACTTTTATATTTACATAACTAACATTTAATAACCAAAATGATGTGTTCATATTTTATTAGCTTACAAAAATTCACCATCATGCCAATCAGCTATGCCAAAGTTAATGGTTACTAATCTCATTTAAAAATATATTTAATTGAGTTACTAAAAGAACTATCAAAAACATAAATCAAGACAAGTGAATAATTAAATACCATCTTCTCATCAATCATGCCAAACCCAGAAGGATTGAACTTCATGTTTGACAAGCATTCACTCCATTTGTTACCATATCTATGATAAATCATTGTTCTAAACTCTTAATTGTGATTTGAACTCAACCCATTAACCATAGTTATTATTAATATCTACCAACTTAGGAGTATGCACAATATTACTATAAACTCTAAAATCACCATGTCCACATTGGAATAATCGAGAGAAAGACTTATATTAATTTATTCAATGTTCATATCAACTCTTAGGTAATAAAATGCATATGAAACTTAGATACTATGTAGGTATTTAGCATATCATTGATGCTATGTTATAATACACAACATTAGTGAAATATTTCCTCTACTCAAAATGATTTTACAACTTATAACATTGTATTAAGTCTTTATCAAAGCAATATGATCATTCATTCCTAAAAATATGTGATATGGCTTTTGAAGACAAATTTTGATGACAATATAACTTCCTATGTAGGAATTTTACAAGAAATAATTGAATGTGCATCTTACTCATTTTTTCCAATTCACATATGACCAAGTATTATAATGTAAAAAGAGAATAAGATTTTTGTCTAAATTGAAATTGATCATGAATCTTATCATACTCATACAAAATGATTCACTTTTATAGTTGTGAAACTCTATATACCTTTGTAAACTACAAATCATTATAGAATGATATTGAAAACCATTTTCAGTAAGAATAAACTTAAGATTTTGAAACCACTTAATTAACATTTAAATTAAGAATTTCATTCAATGTAGTATTTTTAATGTCTATCTATGTATATAAAAATGCATATTTGAATGCATATAAATGATTTTCCCACCGATAATAATTTTATACTTCATGACATTAAGTCATCAATATGGTAGAATTAAAAACATGAAAAAACCTTCAAAAAAGAGAGGGGTTATAAAAATAGGCTTAACACCTCTCATTCAGATATAAGTATAAAATCTATTGGATTCTAATATTATATTTTCAATCAAGCATTTCACTTGGGTAGCTAACCTAGTGCCTATTAGAAATAAGAATGGAGAAATCAATTTGTGTGTCAATTTAAAAAACCCAAACTAAGCATTATAAAAGGATAATTATCCTTTTCCATCCTTAGATGAAGTAATACAGATTATTAGTGGATCTAAGATGATGTCCTTACTAGATGTATTCTTAGGCTATAATTAAGTTCTAGTAGAAGCAAATGATAGAATGAAGAGTGCCTTCACCACCAAGTGGGGTACTTTGGCATATAAAAGGATGCCTTTTGGCCTTATTAATGCAAGAGAAACCTTTTGGTAAGCTATGAAATTTACCTTTCAATGAATTGTGGTCAAGTGCATAATCATCTACATAGATGACCTAATAGTGTTTTCAAATAATATATCCAATCATGTGGATCACCTACAAAATAAATTTGATAGATTAGAACATATGGATTATCACTCAATCAAAACAATAAAATTCTGAAGGGAAATTATTAGGCCACAACATCACCAAAGGTGGGATTTCCATTGAACCAAATAAAATCCAATCCATTTCCAAGTTAACATCTCCTAATACCATGAAATAATTAAAGTCTTTCTTTGGAAAGATAATCTTTGTAAAAAAAATTATTTCTAGATTTATAGAGATTGTCAAGCCACAAAATGCCATGTTGAAGAAAGATACTAAAATAGATTAGGTAACTAAATCCAAGAAAAAATTTCAAGATATCAAAAATACCATTGTTAAAGCTCCAGTTCTAATCACCCTAGACTTTACTAAATATTTATTCATTTATTAATTTGCTTTAAATCACACCATAATAATAGCACTCACACAAAATGTGGATGATAATGAACATCCAATTACCTTCATGAGTACTAATTTGAAGGATTGTAGAGTTAAAATATTCAATGATAGATAAGAAAATTTATGCACTAATAAAATCTATAAATAATATTAGGAATTACATTCTAAGGAACAAGACATAGTCCATTATCTTAGACCTAGCCATCAAGCTCACACTTATCCAAAACAAATTGGGTAAAGAAGAGAAAAATGAATGGTAAAACTATAGGAGTTTGATCTCAAAATGACACCAAACAAGATGGTGTGAGGATAGGGAATTATTTAGCTCATGACTAATATTTACACATGCATTTATATTGAATAAATCAATGAGACGTAATTGGATAGTGGTGACTAGTATGCCCACATCATCCACTAATTACTCATAGGCACATGTCCCCTTGAGCTGAATAGAGAACAAAGGTTATCCCTTAGGCTCAAATCAACCCATTACATGATAAAGAAGAAATTATTACACTATAATAATTATGAAGGCATCTATTGATGTTTAAAATTGTGCTTGATTCTAATCAACAACAATGGGAAGTTTCAAGCTGTGGGACATTGCGGCTTGAAACAACCTCCAAATTTTAGAGAAGTTGGTCTCTTCTTTTGTATCAAGTGTGGGGAAAAAGGATAGAAAATTAAATAAAAATGCAAATGCAGGAAATGAAACCTAACTATGGCGATGCACCTGAGTGTAATTTTGATCCTAATCTTAAGCATAGTGAGACTATATATAGGATTCATTTACATTTAAGAGCAAACAAGTGTATGATCAATGTAAAAGATTGAAATAATAGAAATAGAGGCTCACAAAAGAGACTTATTTTGCTGAGATATAGAAAATGTCAACAAAGGCATAGGGTTCAATCTTCTTATAAGAATTTTCTAATCACATAAGAGGTGCAGAAACACGTACAATTATGTAAAACTTTCGACTCAAGAAAATGAGACAAAAGCAAATGACATTCCTAATCATGACTCTAGAAAATCTACAGTATAGAATACTTTTGCAAATGACACAGATAATATCAACAAAGGCATAGAGTTTAATCTTCTTAATTCTTTCAGCCATATGAAAGGCACAGAAACATGCACAGTTACATCAACTTTACAACTCAAGAAAATGAGACAAAAGCAAATGATATTACTTAGTCACAAACTCTTGAAAGTCTAAAACCTTTTTCCATCCTCCTTTAGACAATTCCCACCTCTTTTATAGCCTTGAATTTTATAGATAAAATAGTGCGGCATTCATCGCATTCAATACCTTGGATGTATCATGGTCTTATCAGGAAGGGCCATGCTGTAGCGAGACAGATGCCCTATCTGCGGCATGTCGATTCATGACTAGTACCTCCTTCTACACCTAAATTTCTTGTTCCATCACCTATTTAGCCACCCAACTATCTATTCTACCTCCACTTATAGGGGACAAATAGATGGCCCTTTTAATGTTTACAGGCCCCAAAAATCTACCCAGTGAACTGCTCCATCTACCAGAAATAACTCCCATCGAGTTTCCCTCCATCTCGCTTGTTGAAACAGATACACATAACACTTTGTTCTATTGAAATGGAAAAGGACACTTAGTCAATTTCCTAAAATTCTCCTTATTACTTAGAAGGCACTAGAGAATGACACTTGGCACTTTTTGCCTGATTTATCAGACATGCGGCATTTTTTGCTTTCCTTATATCTTGCTCAGGAACGCTCCTCCTTCAACACCTATTGCAATCTGCTTCTTTGATACTTAGTAGTTTTAACAAAATAAAAATCACTGCGTTCCTTACTTGAGAAATTTTTAAAAATGGGATGGATGCACATGGCAGTCTCCACATGTTTTTGGAAAGATACGTGGCATCTTTTGCTTCCCTTGCTAGGGGTATGTGGCGTCTCCCACTTCTTCCAAGAATGGAGTATAAAGGGGCTCGAAAAGTGACACTTGGTAGCCTCCACTACTCTTTAGAACTTAAACAAAATGAAATTATGCCTTTCTACCTTTTGAAAAGGTACTTGACCCCTTTGGTTTTTGGGACACTCCCTTAAACTACCCAATGAACCAAAATGGTTCAATGGTTCAACGGTTCAACACTACACGCCATTTACACATTAATCGAGGTATTGAACCAAAAACATTGAACCAAGGCATTAAACCCAGGCATTAAACTGACTGTTTCTTGGATGCTAACACGTGGTGACTTCTACTTTCTTCTAAAAAAGTAGTCTAGGGCCTTTTGTGACTGCCAATTGGCACTTTTCGCATGATCCTGTTGCTTAGCTTATTGAAACCCTTTGATCAAAAAATAGATGAAACATGGGTGCCAATATGAGACAAAAATGCTGACACGTGGTGTGTTCCACTTAGCTGCTATTAGACACATGGCACATTCTGTAACCCTCCTGAAAGTTATGAAAAGTGTCTCGAACAATGCTAACTGGCTGGCTCCATGTTTCAAAAAGTGACACTTGGCAGCTTTCACTAGAATTCAACACTTAGGAAAAAATGAAATGAAGGAAACAAAAGGGGGGAAAGAGAACCTATGCTCAGACTACACCACTTGGTAGCTTTCACTGCACTTCAATAATCAAAAGAAACAAACCCGTGATATGCTCTAAAACTCTATCGCCACGACCAAGGTATGTGGGAACCAAAACTGCAGTGCACAATTGAAAAATTGAATGTAACATAGAGTAAAAATTTACTCTATAGTTACTGGTGACCCCCAAGACTTTTGAGCCTACTCAAAAAGAAAAAACAACTCCCACTCTGTCAAAATTTCAAAATTTTATAGCTTCAAAAGTGTTGTCTAGTAGATGGACCATTCATGGTCAGATAACCCTTGCTTTTTCTGTAATTCAATGAAAGCTAAATCAAGGTTGATGATATCTTTGTGTGAAAAATTTAGCAAAATCTAAACTATAGCTTTTAGTCTGAATTCTAGCTGGGAAATAGGAACCAGAATAGCTTCGACTTTCGATACTGAGGAATCATCCTGTAGGTCCTGAAAAACTATTTGATCCTTTTATTTGGCTAGTAGCAATGGTTCAATTTGATTAACCATTAGCACCGTGTTACAATCCATAAATGGAGAAGGAAGACCTATTTGCACTAGATCTTCAATATGCTATCTCATCTCGCTGATGCCTTCTTTCATGACTTTGAGAAGCTCTTTACAACTGTTGGCCACAGCATTGCAACTCAGCACCTTGTTGACTCATTTTCTGGTGACCATTCTATCAGTGATTCCCACAGCTATCAATGTCACATCCATTGCATCGTAGAGCTTTTGCAATAAGGTTTGGGAGTTTGTGACTCTATCAAAGATTGTAGCCAGAGTGTTCTTCACTGAATCTTCCACTTTCTCACATAATTATTGTGTGTTGAGTAGGAAGGTGAGAGATGGCCTGAGTTGAATAATATCTGAGGAGATTCTTTTCCACATTAATTCATAGAGCTCCTTTACTAGTTTTATCACTCTAACACCTTTTGGCCAATTAGCCAGCTCTAGCATCAGTTGTGCCACTTTCTACTACTTCACTTGGAACTGGGCTTGAAAAGCCATAGTATTGTTTTGTTCATCCAATAGCTTCTATTGTAATTGAGTAACTTGCAACTGATGTCTTTCAAATCTTCCCTGTAACACTGATTTCTCCCACCTAAGGGTCATCGCTACATCCTTTACATGTGTTAGCTCTACTTTTAATGAATCATTCTGGGCCTAGACTACCTAGTGAATCTAAAGGGAAACAATATCTTGCAACTATTTATTTAGACTTGCTATTTCATTATCTTTCTTATTTATTTCTTTAGCCAAACTGCTATAGTTTGCCTTTTCTTTGGATAAATCAACTTCCATCTTCTATAGTCTTCTTGATGTTTTCAAATAATCTTTCATGACTACAGAAGTGGATTCTATCAATAGCTCAACTCTATCTTAGGACCTGAATAAGGACATATCAATGGCCACTGCATTCATTATATAATCTTCCAGTTTCATCTGCTCGCACAGCTTGATGAAGTTGGGTGATAAATGGGTCACCGTCAGTTGCTACTAAATAGGGTCAAATTGTGACCATAGGTGTGGGGCAGCCAATGCTTTATTCTCTTTAGTTTTTTTTCTTCATCTGGGCTTCTCTTGCCTTCTTAACAGCATCAGCCTATGTCTAGAAGGTGGAAGGGGATGCAATGTGTCCTCCCACAAAAGGATATCCCTGTGGTAGGCCATATTAAATAGCCAATGGTTGGATATGAGAAAGCTAAAGGGGCATCCTTTTAGGAATAGAGGGGGAGAAATGAGATAGCATTAGGGCTTGAGGCATTAAGGATGGGGTGAAGTGCGAAATGGGGATGGCAGAGGTGGCAGGAGGTGTCATTTGGCTAGGTGGAGGCATCACACCAATAAGGGAAGGAACAGACTGAGAGGGAGGAGGAGGAGTAATACTTACTTGAAGGGTAATTACAGTGCTCTATAATTAGTGCTGTGAAGGTTCGTCTTCCTCCTTTGAATCAAAATAAAACTGCACCCTCTTTCTCTTCCTGGGTGTCTCTAACTCTGGCTGTGTCTGCTTCCCTTCCACATCTATTATTGCCAATGGTGCTTGTGGAGAATCAGGGATTTCAGTAACTTCCAATGATGGGGAAGCTTTTGGTGGTGAAGACACCATACTCCTTTATTGTTTCATTATGCTAAGAGACTGGGGCTAGGTTGATGTAGTGACTATAGTTGCAGCTTGCTCTAAGGCCTGTGGTTGCTGGCTTGGTCCCGCTCTAGCTTCTTGCCTTGTACCGAGTGTTGACAATTTGCTTGTTTTTGGGCTAGATGCAGGGGAGGGATGACACTCATCCTAGAGATCCTCCCATCTTCTATCTGAATCCATGCTTCCAAAATTATGGGTGGTTTGAGAAATTTCCTGCCTATATTTCCAATAGGCTTCAATCTTCTTTGCATCCCAATCTTTTTTCTTCAATGTCCTTCTCAAACTAGAAGTCATCCTGACTTTGGGATCATAATCCCTCTGCTTATCATAGAATGTTTCCCATGGCCTATTCTGTGGCAAGGGCAAATCTGTTAATTCAACATAAAGACTAGGAGCATCTTCTGTAGGGTTTTTTTTGGTCTCCTAAAAGGGGTGGCCTTCATGTGCAATCTTGGCCCCAATCTTATTGGTCCTTACCCAAGAAGCTATGAAACCACTTGGGTCATAAACCCATTTATCTTCTACTAGTAGGAAACCTAGGAAGGCTAGCTTTCTCAAAAGCACAGTCTCAACATCACTAATTTTTAGTACCATGTTGTTGGTCATCCATGGGAGATTGTACATTTTTCTCTTCTTCTTCTCAGAGCCATACTCATTGTCGACTACTGATTCCTACCTAGATACCTCCAGGAATGCTAACCTAAGAGTTAAAGTCTTCGATAGCAACACTGGTTCCTCACAAAACCCATGAACCCTTATGATCATGTGGTGGGACCCAAAATAGAAGTCACATAGGATTAGACAACTGACTAGGAGGTTTGAAACACTTGGAAATAACCTGTTCATGATAGGTTCAGGGCTAAGGCAACAAAAATTGAGGGTAACGAACAGTTCCCAAAAATCATATAAGTTACTAGTTCTTGATAAAATGTGTGTCCATGCAGACATAGGAATGGTCCTTTCGGGGTCAAAACCTAGGTCATACATGTTCAAATTCATATGTTGGGTGAAAAGGTCAGGGTTCTAATACAGTATGAGATGGAAAAAATAAGAGGAATACCTAAACACCCCTTTTGATTTGAACTGGGTCAGCTATTCCACTATTGAAAAGGTAATGTGCTCTGAGAATTCAAGTCGATACTCCTACATCTTGTCAATTGTCTTCAAACTGAAAAGGATGGCCATTTTTTCTGCATACACCGCCAAGTCATCCTTCATGCCAAAGATGAGAGCCATCATTGATAATGTGTCTTGGCTAGCTAGTGTGAATTGAGCTCTTGGTGCAGAGAGTGTGGGTACTGTAGTATCACCATCAGCCATTTGTAACTCAGACCTCAAAAACCTTATATGAGTGTTGACGTTCACCCACATTTTTTGCATCTTATCAATAGTGGGTAATATAGCGGTATTATCATAATGTAGGGCTAGCATGTCCCTAATAGCTTGTGCTGTGATCTTCACCATGAAGGGACCCTATTAAAATGGTGTAAGATGGTGTGTGGAGCAAGTCTATGCATAATTCATTCAAGTCATGTCATGGATGCACATCTCGGATAATGAATTGAGCCAATTGTGAGGTCCATATCCTCATTTTGAATGTCTCATATTGCCCTGATCTGGCCCTTTGAAGACACCTTTGGTGTGCCCCTTCTCTAAGATTCTTGTTACTAGTTTTTTGTAAGATTGGGTCCATGATTCCATCTGCATAATCCTTTACTTTTGATGGGTCACTAGCTTGACCAACTCTCAAGATTTTGGTTCTCACATAGGTTCTCGACAGTTGTGCAGGAGCTGAAGCATATGATTTACTAGCAAGCAACCTATCAAGAGATCTAGATGTCCCAGCTCCTTGTTGTGAAGATGATGCTCTCACCATCTCTATATCTTTTATGTAATACCTAGTATGAACCTTTTACAAGATAGAAACACTCTTGTTGAAGCAAATTTTACTAGGCGCTAACAAATCACAAGGAGCAAAATATTTTCACAGTTGCAGGAATGCTTGAGAATTTATAAACTTTAAATCTTGCTAAGAGATATTTATGGACCTATCAAGTCTCAAATGGCATTAAATTTGGATGATCGTTAGCAGATCCTACTCAATCTTCAGGGAATAATGAGGTGGACATGCTATGCAAGTTGCAGCACAAGGTACCTTAGGGATTTCAAAAGATTTGGGAAGTATTCAATGCGGCAAAAATTTGAATAATTAATTAAAAAAACTTTCTAAGCTACCAACTCTATGTTTAAAACACTTATTTAAAAGAAAGCGGGAAAAAAACAATGGAAAACAAAACAATGTGGGAATGGGAAACTACCTAATTACATAATTAAGCATCTTTATCTCTCTCCAAGATCAAAAGCAAAATTTCTAACGTCTTCTTCATGACAAGCCAGCTTATGTTGCCATACAAGTGATTGAAATGGGTATATCTTTGGTGAAATGTCCTTTGTGTAGGCCACACGGATTTTCCTGCATTTGAGTGAGTCTAGGTCAAACATGCTTTCGACATCCATAAGCTCTTATTGTTCTTGGAAGCCCATAAAATATCGGCTCCTGATGTTGGTATGCCTTACTAGGAAATCAATGATGGTTTTCTCATCAACAGAAGCCTTTTGACCTATATCATTTATTGACTTAACTTTTTTTGCTTCAAACTCCAGCTCTAGTGCATTATCCTCCTCTTTCATGACTTTAACCTCTTGAAAGGATGATCTTGAAAGAGTGCAATAATTTTGCACATGTAATTGAGGCTTAATGTTGTTCTATTCATCTATAACCACTTCACAGCTATCTTGCAAAATGGTATAACCTGACCTAATAATTTCAAATAAATCATTTGAAACATGATCTAGGAATTGTCAATGTTCTTCCTCATTATCTTTCAAAGTGAGAAGAAAGTCTGAGATTATTTCTTCTTCATCAGGAGTCAATATATATGCCACTAGGATAGGATAAGTAGCTGGTGGTACTGGGAGGATCAGAGGACTACCAGCATTCCAGATCACATAATTTCTTGGGGAAACATGAGCTCCCATATTTACTCTCTATATTGGTTGAAACTGATTAACTCTTCTTCTTGGACTAGTTACCAAAGGTGGAAAAAGAATACCTGGATTTGTAGCAGACTGTGATCTGGTGACTGGTCCACAGCTTTGACTCCTCATAGCTCTATGGTTCATATGATTTTTAAAGAAACTTCAAGACTAGTCCCACCAAGCATGCCAAAAATTATTGATGTTTAAAATTGTGCTTGATTCTAATCAACAACAATGGGAAGTTTCAAGCCGTGGGACATTGCGGCTTGAAACAACCTCTAGATTTTAGAGAAGCTGGTCTCTTCTTTTGTATCAAGTGTGGGGAAAAAGGATAGAAAATTAAATAGAAATGCAAATGCAATAAATGAAACCTAACTATGACAAAGCACTTGAGTGTAATTTTGATCCTAATCTTGAGCACAGTGAGACTATATGTAGGATTCATTTACATTTAAGAGCAAACAAGTGCATGATCAATGTAAAAATTTGAAATAATAGAAATAGAGGCTCACAACAAAGACTTATTTTACTGAGATACAAAAAATGTCAACAAAGGCATAGGGTTCAATCTTCTTATGAGAATCTTCCAATCACATAAGAGGTGTAGAAACATGTATAGTTATGTAGAACTTTCGACTCAAGAAAATGAGACAAAAGCAAATGGCATTCCTAATCACGACTCTATAAAATCTACAATATAGACTACTTTTGCAAATGACACATATAATATCAATAAAGGCATAGAGTTCAATCTTCTTAATTCTTTTAGCCACATAAAAGGCACAGAAACATGCACAGTTACATCAACCTTACAACTCAAGAAAATGAGACAAAAGCAAATTATATTACTTAGTCACAAACTCTAGAAAGTCTAAAACCTTTTTCCATCCTCCTTTAGACAATTGTCCCCTCCTTTATAGCCTCAAATTTTATAGATAAAATAGTGAAACATTCAGCACATTTAATGCCTTAGATGTATCCTGGTCTTATTAGGAAGGGCCATGCTGGAGCGGGGCGGCTACCTTATCTGTGGCATGTTAATTCATGACTAGTACCTCCTTCCACACTTGAATTTCTCATTCTATCACCTATTTAGCCACCCAAATATCTATTTTGCCTCCACTTATAGGGGACAAATAAATGGCCCTTTTAATGTTTGCAAGCCCCAAAAATCTACCTGGTAAACTACTCCATCTACCAGAAACAACTCCCACCGAGTTTCCCTCCATCTTGCTTATTGAAACAGATACACAGAACACTCTGTTCTGTTGAAATAGAAAAGGACACTTAGTCAATTTCCTAAAATTATCCTTATTGCTTAGAAGGCACCAGAGAATGACACTTGGTGCTTTCTACCTGATTTATCAAAGACATGTGGCATTTTTTGCTTTCCCTATATCCTACTCAGGAACGCTCCTCCTTCGACACCTGTCGCAATCTACTTCTTCGATACTTAGTAGTTTTAACAAAATAAAACTCACCGCATTCCTTTCCTGAGCAAATTTTAAAAAGGGGATGGATGCACATGGCAGTCTCCACATGTTTTTGGGAAGATACGTGGCGTCTTTCGCTTCCCCTGCTAGGGGTATGCGGCGTCTCCTGCTTCTTCTAGGAATGGAGTAGAAAGGGTCTTAGAAAGTGACACTTGGAAGCCTCCGCTACTCTTTGGCACTTAAAAAAATGAAATGATGCCTTTTTACCTTCTTAAAAGGTACTTGACCCCTTTGGTTTTTGGGACACTCCCTTGAACTGCCTGATGAACCAAAATGGTTCAATGGTTCAACAATTCAACACTGTGCACCATTTACACGTGAATCGAGGTATTGAACCAAAAACATTAAACCAAGGCATTGAACCCAGGTGTTGAACCGATTATCTCTCAAATGCTAACATGTGGTGACTTCCATTTTCTTCTTAAAAAGTAGTCCAGGGCCTTCTGTGACTGCCAATTAGTGCTTTCCGCATGATCCTACTGCTTAGATTATTGAGACCCTTTCACCAAAAAATAGATGAAATGCAAGTGCCAATATGAGATGTAGATGCTGACATGTGGTGCATTTTGCTTAGCTACTATTGGACACATGGCACATTTCACGGCCCTCCTGAAAGTTATGAAAAGTGTCTCAGACGACGCTAGTTGGTTGGCTCCATGTTTTGGAAAGTGACACTTCGCAGCTTTCACTCAAATTCAACACTTAGGCAAAAATGAAAAGAAGGAAACAAAAAGGGGGAAAGAGAACCCATGCTCAGACTACGCCACTTGGTAGCTTCCACTGCACTTAGATAATCAAAAGAAATAAACCCGCGCTCTGCTCCAAAACTCTACCACCACAACCAAGGTATGCGGGAACCAAAACTGTAGTGCACGAATAAAAAATTGAATGTAACGTAGAGTAAAAATTTAATCTACAGCATCTACTTGAGGTATATCTCAAAATAATAATCTACAAACATCTTGAATAATTTGCATCAGAGGATAGGTAGTGGACATCCCTAAGGAAATGTAACAACTCATAAAATCTTAAGAATGGGATACTACTGGCCTAAATATTTTAAAGATACCCATAAACATGTTAGGACATGCCATGAATGTCATGTGTTTGGAAAAAGGGAAGTACATGTTTTGATTCTATTACTGCTAGTCATTGAGGGGTGTCCTTTTGATCAATGCGGTCTTCAATTTTTTGGGGTTATCAAACCAAATTCTATAATAAGTATTCCTAAAAATCACTGATTATTGTACTATATGGACATAAGTTATAGCCACAAATAATTATAGAGCTCAAGATGAGATCCAATTTTTGGAGAAGAACATAATGAATAGGTTTGTCACTCCAATTTCATTAGTTTATGACAATGGTATAAACTTTCAATCTACAAAACTTACTAAATGGTCATAAAACAACTAGATTACCATCAATTTTTCATCAAATTATTATCCCCAAAGGACTGGAGTGGTTGATTCCACTAAAAATAATCTAATGTATACCATCAAGGATTTAACATAATATAAACTAATGTAATGACATCTATTGTTAAAGTATGTACTATGGGAAGATATAAACAAACATAAGCAAGCCCTTAAGGCCTTACCTTTCCTGCTAGTATATGGACAATAACCGGTTTTTTTTGTCACACTTGAATTACTAATGTATCATTTTATTCAAAATTATATAGAATAAGATGAAATAATCTATTCTATACTATTTAACACGATCCTGATAAAAGATACATGATCTAGAGCACTTCATAACTTCAATAAACACCAAGACATTGTCAAATGGTGGTTTGATAAAATATCTAAAATCAAGGATTTAGAGATTTTAGACCTAGTGTTTTTATGGGATAAGGTACTTTAAAATAAATGGAATCATGATAAGTTCACTCCCTTATGTATTTTAAAATACCAAATATCTAAAATTATAGGTAACAATGCATTTTGTTTGAAGTACCTCCAAGATAATGACCTCACTTTTCTAGTGAATGGACAATTTTTGAAGCATTATTTCATGGTTGCTTCAACTGTAGATGCTTCTAAATTATTATAAGTACACATGTAAATGTAGAATTAGATTAGGTTTCTAGATTTATACATTAAATTTTCTACTTTCTTGGATTAATATTTAATATTTTATTATACTAATTTTTCATGTTTTGCAGTTGTTTTCATAGTTAGTGTTGCAATTTTATAAGTTAATTTTATTAAAAATGTAGAAAAGTCCAACCAAATTCTTATGCTAGAATTATGAGAGACCTAACAAAATCAAGGAGATAAAACAAGAAGATCACAATTGGCATTTATTAGGATTTTCTCTAGTAATACTTGAAGTTCTAGGATTGAGGTATGTGCTATGACTAAATTAAGTTCTACTTGATTTGAGTGAGTTCATTGGGATTTTGAGATATGTGTAGATATACTCATGAATTTTTTTCATTTTCAGCTATCAAATTTAGTATTACATAAAAAAACTTGGACAAGAGATAATAAACATTGAAATGGATACACACTAGTAGGGGCATATTGATAGAAATAAGTTTTCTTATATATACACCTAGCCAATGGTGATTCTCAAACCTTCTTATATTTATGTTTTAAAAAAAATAATAAAAAATTGTGGAGGAAGGGTGATTCAATTAATCTCTACCATGGCTATGGATACATATTTGGCATTCAAGCAAGGCTTAGAGTGGAATCAAAGATATCTATGTTGGGGCTATGGATGCCTCGCTGATGGAAGAGCAATACCCAAGATTCCCTTACTATTTTGTTATATAATATGAAATAAAAATGAATCACATAATGTTTATCTAGGTGTCTATCAAAAATCTTATAATACGTGAAAATAAATCTCACAAAATCATAGATAAATATTAGGAATGAAAAGGCTCAATATGTTACATAAGGAAGTAAGATTTTATTTTAGCTAACTAGTCTAATTGTTCTCTTCTTGTTAGGATTGAGGTTCTATTATGATGCATCAACTAATATTCTAGGATACCAAATATTTTGAAACATTTCCCCACTAAGTCACCATTTTTTTAAATCTAACACACCCTATTTGCAATTTTCAAATAGGGACCCATTATTGTTAAGATGTCTTTATTCAGGGTCCATATCAACCTTAAAAATTCTAATATTGATCAAGTGTGCATAAAATCTAAGGTTATTTTCAAAGTCTAAATTTATTACAAAGGTTTTGAGGAAGATAAAATCAAAGATTAGATATCATTTATAAATTATTTTACACCTTTGATTCTTATTTTTCTATTTTCAAATGAGTATTCAATACTAGGTGTTTATTTAATCAAATAAAAAGACTAACTAATATATGTAGCTTTTTTAGAGATTTGATGTGAAACATCCATTCCCAAGATTCTAATTTTTCATCCAGTTCCTTGAATCATGACAATTATTGGCATCCCACTTGTGTACCACCAAATTATTCTAAGAACTCCCATGCATTTGGATTAATAAGAGTCATCCACATGTTAAAATATCTTAAACCCAAGCCATAGCCAATATTAATGAAAATTTCCAATTCCTGAGCTCTCAAAAACCTAGGATTAGTCCATGTGGTGATATATTGATCACTCAGAGTCTATAGGAATAAAATACACCATAAATTTTGTAAGGTTTCTAGACTCTTGAGATCATTCCAAGTGGAATAATCTCGTTGACCATTGATCTAGAATATTATGGTAGGTTCATTATATGCAAAACTCATGAGTTCCCTAGATCATGCCAAGTGTTAGAATCTCATTCACCCATATCATATTAGTTGAAATTATATTATAAATTATATTTTTTATTTGAATTCCTAAGATCATCTATGTATCATCATCATCATCGAAGTTGACGGCTTGATAGATAAAATACCCTACCAAAAGTTCTAAGTTTCTAGATAAACAAGAACCATCCACGTGGTAAGATATTATTAACATGAGACTTTTTAGTTAAATGCACATCGTCATAACCCTATTTTATCTAGATTACTAAGATCCATCCATTTTTTATCATCATATAAATTAAAGGCCTGATAGATAAAGTACATTACCAAAAGTTCTAATTTTTTATATTAACAAGAACCATACATGTGGTGATTTCTTATTAACCTATGACTTCTAGTCAATGGTACATGGTTAGAACTTTATTTTCTTTGGATTTATGAGATCCACCCATTTTTCATAATCTTTAAATCCCAAAACTTGTTAACAAGAAATTACAAATTCCAAATACAACATTCCCCCATGATACCAAGTTTTCTCCATGTGGCACCATCTTGTGTACTCAGAGCCTTCCAAAAAAGGTACATTATCTAAATTTCAAAATATCCTTGTGCTCTCGAGATCATGATAGGTAGAAATATCTCATTAAGTTTTGGCCTAAAAATCATGTAAAGAAGAGTTATAAATTTAAAGACTCCAAGTAAATGATATTAGGACATGTGTCATAAACTCAAAGAGGCATAACCAAAAAACCTAGGTGAGAGTTGATAACTAGGCTAAAACTAAAGATCTAGGAAATGAAAACCTATCATAAATTTATGATTGGGAATTTGGAATTAATGAAAGGATGCCATATGGAATAAAAGACACCTTCCAAAGATGAATTATCAATTTTAAATCAAAATGGAAAGTAGATCAAAAAGGCATTGTTACATTAACTTTGCATGATCTGGGTATTCAAGTATCAAGATTTGAGAAATATATATAAAATATTGATAAAATCAAATCACTTTTCCATTAATCAATGAGACATAAAATATGAATCAGAGATATCAAGCATTCAATAGCCTAAATTTTTCTATTAAAGAATTTATAAAACCATCGAACTAAGCTTATAAGAAATTATACAATGGCTTCCTCATCTCAAATAGTTAACCAACCTCCTTCCCAATATTCAATTTTAGGAAAAAATTGATACTTGAACACAATATTTGAATAGGGGAATTACCATTAACCTATTACTTATCTCTTTGGGATGAAATTGAAGGCATCAATCAATATTCAACCTAGGATCAACTAGATGAAAATAGGAAGAGATATGTGCATGAGTTATTGTTAGTCAAATCAATGGGCCTATACAACCTAGCTATGAAATCATAGGTAATTCCATGATTTGAATTACTTCATGATTTTTTCTTCAATATCACTATTAATAGAGATTACTTACACCTAATACTTAATAGGAATGTAGTCACCTAAATTTTTCGTAATGATTTTGAGCATTATTTGTGCCTACTAACACCTGAAATGACTTACAAACAAGTCACAACCAACACTTGGCTAGACCATAACATATTAAAGGGAAATATAAAGAAATGGATTGCTAAAGGTGAGAAATTAAACATTCAAGGGTTTATTTATTTGGTGCACATAACTAAATTTAGGCTAGTCATTAGAATGGCTATGGCCTTGTTGAACATGTTATATGGGTTTGTGAGTAAAAAATATGTGCATGAAGAGTAGGTTCCCTTTTTTGACATAATTCTAACTTATAATAAATTCATGGCACATGGAGAATTCATTAGTGTTAGACTCAAGTCACAAATCCTTAAATTTGATGAAAAGAAACCTAACAAAAAATTTTACATTAGGTTGTATGTAATGGATGCCATCATGAGGAAAATGAATACAAGCTATGGGTAGCCTTGAGATTCAGCCATAGAGTAGGTGAATAATAGGGTTTGTAATGGCTTGTCTCTATTACATGTTTATAAATTCAAGAGAGAAATAAATAAAATTATACAAGTATACCCAATAGCATACCAAGCTATCTATGGGTGCTCCAAGCCCAAGATTTTAGAGACTATAAGGAAAACTATTGCAAATATAATTAGAATAGAAGGAATGAGGGATTCCCATTTTAATCTTCCTCATTTTATTCTTGATAAATTTTTAGAGTAGGAAACAAACCCTCTAAATTTGCAACAGTGTGGATGGATATTTATCTACCAAGTATCAAGGGTATTATCATAAGGTCCCTCTAAGTATTGATCAAATGCAATACATACTAAGGAATAATCTCAACTCAATTGGGAATACCAAAACCCACTATGGATTAAGCCAAACATAATTAAAAAATTGGAATCCCAAGATCACAGTGAGGCAATACCTCGATGACCTTATGAAAAATGGATTCTACAACCCTTATGGCCACAAGAGCTATGAGTATGATCCCATTTTCATGAACATTTTAGATGATTCTAATGTTTATACTTGGATGGCTCAGTATAAAATGCCTATGGTGGTATCATAGGCCATTAAATATGATTATTTGATCACAAAGGAGAAAGAGAATAAAATAGTGGAGTAGGAAAACAATTCTACAATCCATTAATGGCATTAGCCACATGCTTAATTATCATCTGAGCATGATCATCCACCCTTCCTAAAAAAATAGAAGCTCTCCTATTAAAAAGGTGCCCCTTAGGGGGAGGTAGATCTCCAACTAAGAAATAAGATCCTAAAGTGACTATTCAAACCTCAATTGATGACAACAATGCAATCTCTTCTAGTAGCTACAATTGATTCATCCCTTGTAAGTCCATAGGTAGTAACATTTTATTTAGCACCACTACCTCCACTGACTATAGTTTATTAGGTAAGTCTCCCTACATTTCTACAAGGTTATTTTATATCAATGCCTTCCACATTTCAAATTTTAACACCTCCATATTCTCTACCAATGACTTATGCAATTATAATGCCTATATCTCATGTTTATCCTACCATCCCTACTGTACTTCTACCTTTATCTACTAAATCCCATTATTTCCCAACTCCATCCACTTCATGGTAGGTTCTTCTGACTACTAGTCCCTCCATTGTCACTTATATTAGAAAAGCCTATAATTCCTCCCATTTCACCTCCAAATGTACAATTAGAGGTGAGACATGCTGAACACCCATTTTCAAAGGGGGGTTATCTATATTAATAATCATAGGAACATAAATTAGGATGAAAATAAGTGTGGGTTATCTATGTGTTAGACATTGATAAAGAAGACAAATGATGAGGAATTGAAGAATAGTAGGTTTTAGGAGAGGATATAAAGACATAAAAATAAATTGATTTCTCTGAGGAAACTAATGAAGAAGAGTTTGGGGATACAAAAATATTAGAAGAGGAAGTTGGATTAGAATAAGAGAAGGATGGCTCAACATTCACATTATTGATAGTGGAAGATAGGGTACTGGAATTAGATGTAAAATCCATATTGAGAGAAACCCCTACTTTGGGACTCACTATTTCACCTAAAACCATGGTTCTTAGTCCTTATTATGAAATATATGCATCAATTACATCTACTCAAATAGACACACTAGATTCCATCTACACTATAGATGCCCTTACTAATCAAGAAAGGCATGATCTAAACAAGGTAGTGTCTTCCCTTACTTCTCAAATTATAGTAGTGGAATCTCATGAAATTAATTTACCATTTACTATTTTAGTTGATCCTCTACTCTTTCCCTATGAGTTTTTTCAAGAATATTTTTTGAAGACACCATCATTATATCCTCATGGTTATGTTGAGGAAGGTAATAAATAGGTTTTTGATTCTTTATGTTCAGCTTCTGATTCTTTAAATTGTTTTATTCATTCAACTACTACCCAAATATGGCTAAGAGCAAAGACCATAATAATAAGGCCCATTTTTAATATTTAGTCATAGACTCCATATTTAATCCCTAAGCTTCACCAAGGCCATCTACCCAATTGGATTTATATATTTCCTAATCTACCTCAACTAAGTGTTCCATAATGAATATCACAAGAACCCTCTATAAAATAAGATATGTAGTAGAAACCACACCCCAAAGGATTATTTCATAATGGAGTAGGATCACTCCTCCACTTCCCCAAATCCCTATCCATATAAGTTCTTCTATAATCCCACCAATTTCACAACTCTTTACACTACTTGAGAGACTACTCAACGAGAATAATATCTAGAGATCATTTTACCTACATGGGCTAAAGAGTCATAGGAAAATAATAAGGATGGGATGGGCCTAATCTTCACTAAATTACCAATAATAAATACCTATTTTGACAAAAGTGTGGTATAATTCAAATAGTGAGGAAAAAGAAGGGATCATACAATAATATAGGGGAGGAGGTAACACTAGAGAAAAGTTAAAATGTATTCCCCTTAGATAAGAAATAAAATAGAATCCTAAATGACCCCATAAAGTATACATATAATTTTTTTTCTTTTGTAGATACCAGAAGAGAGGGTATGAAGGAGATGTATATAAATCAGGAGTAGGTTTAACAAATGTTGCTATAGCAGTAGATAATCAAATATCTTAAATAAATTATATAAAATGTCTAAATCACAACCACCTATCTATATTATATCTTGAAAACAATCAAGACTTCTAGGGGCAAGTCACAACCCAAATGGGAAAGAATGATAAAATTTTAGAACTAGTTAAAAGAGATACATAATAGATTCAATTTTTGGTTTAATGCCTTATAAATATCACATATAATTATTTGAATTTAATTACTACACATAAGGCATATTGGACTCTAAACTATGTAATTTTGAAGAGATATGGTGCCTTTCACTGGCACACTCAGATGAAATCTTTGGTATCCCAACTAGCAGGCCAATAAAAGGAGGACACCAAAATTTTGAAAGATTTGGGGATCACCGGTGTAATAAATTACATAGGGAAGTTGATAAATAATCCTAATTTTTATTCACTTCTCAAATCTACTGATTATATTTTCAAATCAAAGGTAGAAGGTACAATATATAAAAATAGTGAAGACATCCAATAACTTATCAATTTTGTGAAGGATAAAGTGACCAAGGTAGAGGAACTCGGAGTTGGGTTTAGATCCTCTGAAATTGAGCATCAAGCGTTAATGAGTTAATTTGGTAATATATTTAAACCTTATATACTCAAATTTTATATTATAAATAATGAAATCAAGGTCACTTATACACTATTTAAAATACTAAATGCTACAGAATAAGTTGCCAAAATAATGTTTACTACTCAGCCAACACCCACCATGATAATTCGGCCTCAAGAGCCATTTAATAATGTAGTGCATGTTCCTCCTTAGTCTAATGGTGTTTTATCAGCATTAATAGGTAAATATTCACATACAAGGCCTCCTACTTTAGTTGTGATGTCCAGTGCACAGTTTCCTTCTTCTGACAATGCCAAGTTGGCAACTATATATATATATATATATATATATGAATGTATTTTTTTGTTATGAATACTTAGATCTTAATTCTATTTTTTGAATTTATATATATGTATATATTATAATTATGCATTTTTAGCTGACTATTCTATTTTTTTTATCTTGTACATACATACTATGAATGAGTTATAAAATTAAAATTGTAAATTTATAATTTGCTTGGAGGATGGATTTATGAATTTTCTTAGAGGGAAGGATGTAAATAAACTCAATAAATTCTAAGTTGGATTTTTAACTAGGGTATAAATAAGCAATCAAAGAACCATTTTTTTTACAATTCACTATTAGCACATAGATAATCAAATATAGGTAAGAGTCCAAGGAAACAAGAATATAGTGAACTTTACTGCATATAACCAAAGTTTGATACATTTATGAGATTGTGATTGCACATATATAAAGGGAGATTATGATTATTACACATAAACTATTTAAATTAGATACTACATAATATGAATAACTATAATGAAAATAACACTTATACAAACCCAAAGACTAAAAAACCAAAATGAGGGAATTTTTTTAAAGACTCAAAAATTTGGATAATAACAATATTTTCACATCAAGACAAATTGAAGAATAATACTCATAATTTATTATTTATCTTAATATCAAAAATTATCCCCTCTTTAGAATTAAGAGGATATACATATATATAATCTTGGGGAGGGGTTGCCTCATCCTAACCTTATTTATTTTATTTTGATCCTACCCACCTTAGGTTAGATCCATAATAAATCCATTCATCTTAATTAGGTTTAGACTCATGTCATACCCAAACCATTTGAGGTAAGAAAATACTCCACTCACTATTGTTCCACCACTAGGTTGTTTACAAAACCCAATACCCTGAAAATCATGCCTTGTAGTGAATATTTCTTCATCCATCCTAAGACATTAGAGGTTACCTCTTAGGGTTACATGGTGTGTATAAAACCTACATTAGTAGAGTGATGCACCTAGTCAAGAATAGAATAGGTTGAGAGGGTTTTAGTAATGAAGCATGCACAGATAATGCAGATTTTATCAATCCATAATAAGAGGTATATTTGGAAGAGGAAGGGAAGAGTATTCCCAATAATATTTTTCATATGTAGATAACAAAGACATTGTGTCATTAAACACCCATAGGTCAAATTTGAAGTAAATATGAGAATATATGCAAGAATGCACATCACATATAGGGAAGAAGAATATTGTAGACACCGAAATTGTGTCTAACCCTTGTCGTCCTCCTCCTTAACCTCCATTTTATTCTCCCATGTCTATCTAACCCCTATCGACCATTTTTCCATGAGCCTTGACCCTGGCAGCATGTAAAAATGAGTAGAGAGCTAAAGCTAGCCTCTGTCCCCATTCTGCATCTGCCGACGACGGTCACTACCCGGTCGACGTCACCGACGACGGTCACATATCGGCCGACGTTGGCAATTCTGCTGGCGTCGGTTACCCTTAACACTACGTTCTCAACCCAAACGTAGGATCCGTTATCCGTTATCTGTTATTCGGTACTTCGTTATTCAGTTTCCAATCAGTTTCCCGATTGGTTATAAGACCTTCCTTCGTATCAATCAGCAACCTTTTCATTCGTATCAATCAGCTTTTTCTTTTGGAATCATTCAAACGATCAACGAACTTTTGCATCCAACCAATCTACAATCGATCTCTCGCGTTCTGTCTCTCTAGTACAAGAATTCTGCTACACCGAACTTCTGTGACACAGTGACAATATCAATCATGTCTTCGACTTTTATTTTCAGCACATAATAGGTAAGCTTTGTTCTATGTTTTTGTTTTACTCTCTGGTTATTGTTTTTCATTTGCTATCATTACCTAGATTTTAGAGTTAGTCCACAGTCTCAACCTTATTTCCACCTGTATCACCTCTATCCACCCTCTGCAGAAAATACACAATCTGTAACTCTGCCCAAATCCCTACACAAACCCCCAAAATAATCTCTCTGACTCCTAAACTGGCTTCCCGAACCCTTAGACAAAAACATCAGACCTTTTTGCAAATCCTAAGACCCTATCCAGACCCGACCGGACCCTGTCCAAAAATATTGCCCCGACTGACGCCGGTCCTTACCCCGACCGACATCGGCACTTTAACCGACGTCGGCACCCTTCCCTGACCGACGTCGGTACAGAGACTGACACTGGCGACTGTGTAGAGCAGTTTGCTGCATATCAGGTATGCATTTTGTTTTCTATCTTTTATTTCTTTTATTCTGTCTTTCATTATCTCTGCTTCTGTCAAATATTCTATTTTTAATTAGTGGGCTAATATCCCTTAAGGAAGTCTTCGTACTTTAGGGATCAAGCTTTTGCTTGACAGCCCACCATATCTTTGTCTAACGTTTTTCATGTTTAGTCTCTTTTTCTTCATAGGTGTCATTCCTCCACAGCCAAAGAGGAGTACCTTTCGACGTCTGATTTCGGTGTGCACGACTATATCCGGGTATCTTCTAACCCTAGACCATCTCTTAGTTTCTCATTTCTATCTTTTGAATGTAGAAAGCAATTTAGCATAGAAACATTCTGGCACACCCGGTGGGACTCTAGGGCCTTCCTTGGGTTCTTTCTTTCTTTCGTTCATATAGGTACATTAGGTTCCTTCCTTTTTGCCTCTTTCGTCTCTTCTAAATGACACCATAAGCAGGACTAAAAAGAGCTTTTCTTTCTTTCTTGCACTTCTAGACTAGTCAAAACTCATACTCTTCGACCCTTTCTCCATTTGTCTTCATACGAACAAACATTTTGACTTGGGCATTAAAACACTTTGCATTTCATCTCTTCTTGCTTGCATTTCTTAGACCACACTTAGTAATTAATAACCGCATATTGAATTAATCTAGTCCACTTTATGTTACACGACCAAACCACTTAAACAAACATCTTAACTTACCTGAGACAAGGCCCGACTAGGATTTCATCCCCCAGCGGATACCTTACCCATCCCAGCGATCTTACTTGGATTTCATCACCAAGGGGAAAGCCCACTCTATTCTCTCGCAGAGTCTAATCTATAGGGGAAGTATATTTTGGCTAAGCGGGCCCAGCTTATCACTGGACTCGTGAAGTGAGGGGAGCTTGCTCCTTAGCACCAAGCCTTGTACGAAACCTAACATAGACTTCTTGAGCACCATAACTAACCTGAAACCATCCATAAACTACTTATTCTAGGACCCGACTCAAAAGCCAATCTTCCTCTACACACATTCTAAGGCATAAGCCACTATAATCCTAATAATTTACTCCTAGGGTTTTCTTTTTTTAGGATTTGCTTGTGTCTTCATCTTTTCTGTTCTCATCTGCTTGTTTGAGCTTGTGAGGACGTTCTTTCTTGCCTTGAATGGTTCTGACTCATAGCCAAGCCAAGGCTCTTGTCGATCACGCGAGGCATCACCTGCTTTCATCCACCCCGTCCATAACTAGTCCTATAATGGAGTTCCACTCAGAGACTGAAAGAACTCCTACTAGACCATCCCTAACCCAAACGCCCATTATTCCAGAAGGGGACCAAGATTTTGCATGATTCTTGGACCTCAACGTCAAAGCCTTGCAGCACTATCTCATGAGTAGCCGAACGCGAGACTCCTTGGGCAATCCAATCTACGGAATGCTGACCTCTCTTCTTGAAACTGCAGCCGTATCAACAACATTCGTAGTTCAACCTTTAGACACCCAGGCTATTGCCTTGACCAATGACTAGTCTTTGACAAACCATCCAAGTGTGGCCTCTCCCTCCATCTTTGAGCTCACATCCACCGGGTTTCGGCCCCTATCAACTTCAGCCCACTCAACCACTCTCTTACCCCTTTCAAAATCTGGTCGTCTCTATTCTGCCTACCCTTACCCATATCAACACCAGGGTGGCTACCTATCCATTGGCCCATGTTACCACTAACCAACCTCCCATCGCAACATCGAGCCTAGCCGTGCCTTCTACCCAACCATTCTTAGTCTCCTCTTCTATCCCTACGACTAGTCATCCGTACGTTGTGCCCTTACTGGTACAACCGACTATGTCGTATGCCTCTTCTAGCCTAATTCAAGTGCCTTACAATCTAGGGGGTGCTCCACCCGCCAATTCATCAGTAGATATCATCAAAATGCTGATGGACAAGATGTCTAGCCTAGAGACCTCCGTTTCTGGCTCACGCAATACTCTCTCATATGAACAAATTTGCAATGAGCCCATTCATCCTTCTGTCCCGATCAGGCCATATCTCAACTAGTGGGAACTTCCTAAGTTTTCTCATTTTCAAAGCAAGGAAGACCCACAATAGCACTTACGGGCATTTAGACATGCCTGTTACCTTATTGCCCATGACGATGCGTTGCTTTTATGCACATTTCCTATGTCTCTCTCAAGTGTTGCACTTGACTGGTACAGCTCCCTTGCCAGCCATTCCCTCTTCACGTTCACTCAGCTGGCTCAGATCTTCCTTGATCATTTCTCTATTAACATCACCAAGAAGGTCTCAATCACAGACCTCTATTCTATCCGCCAATTCGAGGACGAATCCATTGCTGATTTCGTTGCTCGCTGGAGGGGCCTTATCAATCAACTTTCCTTTTCCTTACCCCAACCTGAACTTATTAAAATTTTCTCCCAAGCTTGTGCCAGACATATTTCTTCCACCTTAAGGGTTCAGACCTTCCGCACTTTCGACGAAGCCTTCACGATGGCCCATAAACTTGAGTTACGTGCCATCGAGGAGAATAAAGTCAAGTTGTGGAGCAAGAATCCCAACTCCAAGACCAATGACCCCTCTTCTAAGCCTTCCTCGTCCAATCCTAAATCTAAAGCTTCAGCAAACGCTGTGGTCGTTAGATCTTCCTCCTCTTCACCTTAAATTAACCATCCTGAGCCATCGACATCTCAGAGTGCCACCTGTCTATTCCAGCAGAGATACATACAGTGACAATATACTCCACTCGAAGAATCATACGTGTCTGTGCTAGAAAAACTCGTCAAACAGGGAGTCCTCAATCTCCCTCAGATCTGACCACCTCCACAATTTGATCCCTCACGCGCCATGCCTATGTGGTATAGGGAAAACGACTTCTGTAACTACCACCATGTTAAGGGGCATGACACGGGCAACTATAAGACCCTTAAAAACATTATCCAAGACATGCTGGAAAAGGGTGACCTCATCCTTGACAATCCCAATGCGCCACCTAATCAGGGCATCGACATCTTCAAGCAACCATTCCCCAATCATCCACCGACCCAAAACAATGTCCAGACCTTGACTGAAAACATTCATGAACACAACATACGAACAGTCAATACGGTCTCGCCCTTCATTTCCGACCAATCTCAAGAGGTGAGTCCATCCATCAATCCATCACATGTGGACGAACCTCTTTCTCTGGTTAGTTCTTCGTCAACCTCTCTTATCTTGGAGGACGCCTCGACCTTACCAGCATCACCGGTCTCACCATCCTTCTTCTTGCTACCCATGGAGGACCCAACCCTTCCTACTCCTCGACCGCAAGTGGAGGGCACCATCATCCCTGCCATTTACCCACTTGAGGAGCCTCATTCTCCAGTTTCTTCTCCACCCAGGGAAGAACCTGCCTCTCCTTCATCTCCAACCACAGACAAACCTGTCATGACTCCATCATGCCTTGGGTCTGAGACCGCTACACTAGTCTCATCTTCAACCCCACAACCATCCACATCTTCTCAAGAACCCAAACCTCTTCTAACATCTTCTCAGCCATTTTTTTGATTAGTGGAGAAACTCAAAATTCTCCCTTCAAGGAAAGTGGAGCATCAGGGATTATGGGAGCGTCTCACAGCTCTTCAACATGCCCGTGCCCTCTCGTCTCATACAGCTAATCCTCCCATGGCAAAATCTCCCAAGACCCTTAACAAAAACCAGACTTCCACTTTTAGACTGTCTACACCTCAACCGACCACATCAAAACCAAAACCCGCATCTACCCCATCAAAACCTATAAAGTCACTCGGCGTTCGCCCTGTCTCCAACCTCACTCATCCACAAGTGAAGGTGGACTTAGACCAAACCTCAACTAATAGTAGTCTTCAACTCAGGTCACAAAATACTGCCAAACCATAGAGGTGAACACCTCCTCCTCCGTCACCATTACCCTCCATTTTGGGCCCCCATCCTTCAACCCTGACCAGAGTCCTTTCCACTCTGACCTTTAATCAAAATCAGTTGCCTCCTTTGCTTCCTTTGCCTACCGCTAGCCCACCCAGTCCCAAAAGGATGGTACCTCTCATGAAGAAAGTACTGTCTTCACCTATCGCCACACTGTCAACCCAGAAAGTGGTACGGAAGCCTCCTCCGACTCCGCCCAAGCAAAAGTCACCAGTATCACACACATCGACGAGCATGGAACCTTTAGTGGGCTCATACTCTTTGATCTTACATCGAATTTTATAGACTTCTAGCATAACCCTTCCACCCATCAGGCCTTTCCAACCTCTCGGGTCTAAGCCCTCCTGGTTCGATGACACGAAGATTTTCTTATATCATCGTATGCCAGGACATGATACCGAGACTTGCTGTGCCCTCAAGACCGTCATTCACCGCTATCTAGAGAAAGACATTCTTCTCTTTGAGGACACTCTTGATCGACCCCTGACTCCTTCTCATAACCCTCTGACCTCTTCAAACCCATCAACATCTCATCAGCAGACCATGACCCCTTCATCTCCTTCACCCCCTATCTTCGAAATCAATGCCATTCACATAACCACCAGGTCACAAAAGGACAAGGCGAAGGACAAAGCCACCATTCCTTGGACCTACCCTTTCGTCCAGCCACCTCAACCACCCAAGCCTAAGATTTCTATCCTTGGCGCGCCTCAACCCTCCTCTTCTTCTTCTTCTTCTGGACCAATTCATGACTCCATGTTGAAACAGCTTCACCAGACGCCTGTGAAGATGTCCCTTTATGACCTCATCCAAACTTTGCCCTAGCATTGTCAAGCCCTCATCAAAGCCCTACAGGCAGTGGAGATCCAACCTGAGGACCCCCAGCCACTTGCTGCCCTTGTCCATTCTTTAGCCCCTGTTGCCTCCATCACATTCAGCGATTCTGAGGTTCCCACATCCAACACGAAAGATCAAGATGCCGCCCTCTTCATCACTACCTATGTTGATCAGACATGCATTAAATGCATTATGATCGACAGAGGCACCAGCATCAACATTATCTCCACCCACGCCTTTGAACAGTTGGCTCTTCCTAAGAATTACGTCTCCAAAATTGATGCAATCTTGTGCTCTTTTAATGACACCACTGCCACAACCATTGGCACAATCATCCTTCACATTTGCATTGGTCCATGCACAGTCCCAGAGCTCTTCTATATCATCGAAGGAGAGTTTCAATACAACATCTTGCTAGGCCGACCCGGGATCCGTGCCATGGCCTGTGTCCCCTCCACCTTGCACCGTTGTGTGAAATTTGAGCACGATGGGCAAGTCCATACCATTCCTGCTGACCCTTCACCCTTCAAAACTTGTAACACCACCTACCATCCAAACGACATCCTCATTCCTATCAAGCCATCAATCTCGGCACCGCCTCCATCCACAGAAGCTTCAACCAGTTCGCAACAAGCGATCGCCCTCACACCTCCCCTTCAAGCGATGACCACAGACCCCATGGAAGACATCTTCCAAAGACTTTCATTGGGGGAGTATCGCTTGCTGGCCTTAGACATGTTCCAAACTCTACAAGAGTATGGATGCCTTCATCACAGCCCTAGTTACGACCATCAGATCAGGATGATCGTGCCTTATGGTCCTCCTCACCTCTGAACCAACCTTGTCTATGGGGGGCTTGATCAAGCTCCTACTGATGGCAATCCTCTTTCTTCACCTCAACCTTTCATATCAGACTTCTCATTTCTTGGCAACCCTGCCTTTGCACACACCTACCTTTATAGGTGTGCATGGAAAGGTTTTGGTTTCAGACCCTATGAGCAGGGCTCCCATCAGCCCATCAAACCGCTCAATGATGATGATGTCAAGAAATGGTATGGCCTGGGATATCACGACCCCACTCAGGACCTTGTAGACCTTTGTCCCGAACCAACCCTTAACCAATCTCTTCCAGGCTCACCCATGCCTCCTCCTTCACCTACCGTTTCCATCCCTCCTAGTTTTTTTTCCATAAACACCATCCGTCTAGAACCCTTGACTTATCAGCTCAATGGGGTGTCCAGGTCTCTCCTTCTCATTTTTCCCAGCATGATAGAAGCTGAGTCGGTGACCATTCACACTGTCTACTGCATTGATGATGACACCATTCTTTCCTACATGGGTGCTGATGACTCTTTCATCCAGTGCTCTCTCCCTTCTGAGACTCAGGTTATGTTAAATGAATCAACCATTGACATTAACCTCCCTTCTTCTGATGTTCCTCACATCTTAAAGATTGGCCAATCTCTAGATGCCCAAGAGCAGCTTGACTACACCCAGTTTCTCTCCGACCATAGCAAGGCCTTTGCCTGGACCTACCATGACATGCCTGGCATTGACCCCACCATTGCTACCCATAACATTGTCACCAAACCAGAGGCTAAGCCTGTTAGGCAAAAGCTTCGAAAGATACATCCTCGTGTTGTGCTCCTTGTCAAAGAGGAGCTTCAGCACCTCCTTTTTGTCTCCTTCATCCAGCCCATCAATTATCCACAGTGGGTCTTTAACATCATCCTAGTCACCAAGGTGACTGGGGGAATCCAGATCTGCATAGACTATCGTGACCTTAACCTAGCCTATCCCAAAGATGACTTTCCTCTTCCTAACATTGACTAGCTTGTTGATCTCACGACCGGCCATGAGATGCTATCTCTCATGGACAGGTTTTCAGGATACAATCAAATCCTGATTGCTCCTGAAGATCAGCACAAGACCACTTTCATTACCCCATGGGGGAATTTTTGCTATCGAGTCATGCCTTTCGGCTTGAAGAACGTAGGTGCCACTTATCAGCATGCCATGACTTACATTTTCCACGATCTCCTCCACAAAATCATGGAGGACTATGTGGATGACCTGCTCGGCAAGTCCAAGCTTCGCCATGACCATTTGACCATTCTCAAAATCATCTTCTCTCGCCTTCTTCAATATAATGTTCGCCTTAACCCCAAGTAATGTGTCTTTAGGGTCCTCTCTGACAAGCTTCTCGGCTTTATCATTTCTTTCCATGGCATCGAGATAGATCCCGCCAAGATTTGTGCTATCCTCGAGATGCCGCCCCCGACCAATCTCAAGCAGCTTCACAATCTACAAGGGAAGCTCCAGTCCATTCGCCGTTTCATCTCGCAGCTTTCTGACCGCTGCCAACCTTTTCATCGTCTCCTTAAGAAGGACGTCTCCTTTTCATGGGATAAGGACTGTCAAGAGGCTTTTAAAGCCCTCAAACGCTATCTAGTCTCTCCACCAGTCCTCATTCCACCTAAAGACGATCAACCCTTCTACCTTTACATCTATGTCACCAATCATTCGTTAGGTGCCATGATCACGCACCGAGACGAGCATCACCGTGAGCAAGCGGTCTACTATATTAACCGAACACTGGTCAACTATGAAACTTGGTATACTCATATTGAGAAACTCTATTTGGCATTAGTCTTTGCTGCTACCAAGCTCTGCCACTATCTTCTTACTCACAAAACCTTTGTCATCACTCACACCGACCCTCTTAAGTTTATGCACTCCAAGCCATATCAACATCAACGTATGGCTCAGTGGCTCATGCTGCTTGCTGAGTTCGACCTCGAATTCATCCAGTAGAAATTCATCAAGGGGAAAACCATCACTGATCAATTGGCAGATGCCCCTCTTCCCAACAATCAACCTTCACAGTGCGAGTTTCCTGACGAATCTATCGCCGCGCTTTCCACTGATGACACTGTCTACCAAATGACCATGTTCTTCGATAGCTCCAAATGTCAACTTGGTGGGGGTGCGGGAGTCATTCTCATCCCACTCGATGGTGAGCCCATGCCTTTGTCTTTCAAGCTCGACTTTCATTATACCAATAATATGGCTAAATACGAAGCCTTAATTTTGGGACTTCAGACCGCCCTCTCTCTCAGCATCAAATCCATCAACATCTTCGGTGACTCACAGCTCATCGTCAATCAGGTCAAGGGTTCATACCTCTATAAAAATAAAATTTTGCAAAGGTACAAAAACCGTGCTGGAGTTCTTCTAGCCTCTTTTGACCATTACCTCTTGCAAACTGTTCCTTGATCCATGAATAAGTTTACTGACACCATGGCTTCTCTTGCTTCCCATATCCCATCTTCCTCATCTGCATCTAGACTTTTTGTCACGGTGCATCATGTGTTGTTGCCTTCCTATATCTCTCCTAACATTAATCATGTCAACACTATAGAATCTAGCCCACGAGATGATTGGTATAAGCAACTTGTGAATTTCTTATCTTTTTTTGTCATTCCTCTCGACCTCTCTAGCAATGCGCGGTGAGCTTTTATCAAGCGTACCGCTCGCTATACATGCTAGGGGGTCTTCTCTATAAGCGAGGCTTCGACGGCCTCCTTCTTCACTGTCTCACCTCCACTTAAGCATCTCAAGCCATTAAACAAGTGCACGATGGAATTTGTGGTAGACATTTCAGTGGGAATTCGGTTGCCAAGCGCATCCTTCGTCTAGGCTATTATTGGCCCACCCTTCATCAAGACTGTAGCGACTATGTTCGGCGTTGCATCAAGTGTCAGCAGCACTCTAACTTGCTTCATCTCCCCAGCCATGGCTTACAAATCGCTCAGGATTTTTGGCCTTTTTCTCAATGGGGCTTAGATCTCATCAGTGAGATTAACCCTCATTCGTCTCGTCATCATCAATCCATCATTACCGCCACCGAGTATTTCACCAAGTGGGTGGAAGCCATTCCTCTCATCTCCACAAAAGCCAACAAGATTGTCGACTTCATCAGCACCCATATCATCTATCGTTTCAGTGTCCCTCATAAAATCATCACTGACAATGGCAAGTCCTTCAAAAACAAGATTGTCCAAAAGCTATGTGACTCATTTGGCATCAAGCTCAGTTTCTCTTCGCCTTACTACCCACAAGCAAATGGGCAGGCTGAGGCTTCCAACAAAATCTTGACTAAAATTCTCATGAAGGTGGTCAGTGACACTGGAAGGGATTGGCATATTCACATTCCCTTCGCTTTGTGGGCCTACCGCACTAGCATTCAAACCTCCATGGGTGCTACCCCTTTCTCTCTCATGTACGGAATAGAGGCTGTCCTACCTCTTGAAGTACAGATCCCATCTCTCTGCATCTCTCTGCATGACATTCTTTCTAACGATGACTTTCGTCAAGATCACTTAGCTCAACTTGAGTTACTTGATGAACACCGTCTTGCTGCCCTCAACCATCTCCATGTCTATCAACATCGCATCAAGCAAGCCTATGACAAAAATTTATGAGAACGAGATTTCAATATCAGAGACCTCATCCTCAAAGAGAATCAGCACGTGACCAATATGGAGCGAAGTAAATGAGGAAAGTTTGCCCCTAATTGGCTCGAACCTTTCATTATCACACACAAGTATGGATCAGGGACGTATCGTTTGTCTTCTCTCGACGGATGACCAGAACCTGAGCCTCTTAATGCATTGCATCTGTGACCATTCTTTTGTTAGTCAAGTACTCATCCACTTGACACTTAACCTGAGCTCATCCCTTGAGCAATTCTCATCCTCTTAGTCCTCATTTCTTTCAACCCTACTCCCCTTAACAAATCCTCTATAACCCTTTTATACAGTATGGATGCTTTGTCCTAATAAAAGGAGCCCTTGACTTTCTATAGTCTCGTCCATGACTCACATTTTTTTCAAAACAAATCAAGATGTCCAAATATCCAAGGTCACCAACTCAAATCAAAAGGCAGACTGCTCCCTCGAAGAACAGCTGTACTATCATTGCTATAGCTAATAGATTGCTCCTTTGAAGGACAGCTATTCAAATCCCTTATATATAAAGCAAAATATAGACCACTCCCTCGAAGGATGGCTATGACTAACTCTTACTACAAACAACAATCTTTTTCAGAAGCTTCCCGCATTGATCAGCTTCACAACATGAACACCAAGCAAATGACATCTCTACGCAGACTTCCCGCATTGATTAGTCTGCACCAAAAAAAAAATCAAATCAAAAATGAATCATGGACTTGACTTATAGTTGTCTCAGGGTCTCTTATAAAAAGGGGCACAGTTATCTCTACTCTAAAATGGGTTTCCCTATCCTCCTCCTATCACCTGCTCAAGGGACTTCGAGCTCACTTTAATGTCAAAGTGATTCGATTACTTCTCTAGCACAACATCTGGTCAACGACGCAATGCATGAACAGGGATTTTGTTCTAACAACCCCTATCCATGCCATCCCTTCTGGTCCTTGTCAATGAAAGAGCAATTCGCCTTTCACTTTTTCTCTACACTTTGGTCACATTCAACCCAACCTCTTTCTACCCAACCAAACCAACCTCAACATTTTCATCATGACATCATGACATCAGGCATCATCCTAGTCCTTTTCACCTAGTTTCTATGGACACCAATACACATGGAAACTATCAACTAGACCCAATTTATGTTAAGCATAAACCAATACTTGTTGAAGCATAAATAGACCTCAATTCATTTTTATCATACATCCATCATGAATATGGAAAATTGCTAGGGATGAAAGACCACATCACCAATGTTACATAATACACCATTTGAAAAAGGCTGTAACATCTTCTTTCTTCTCATCATTTTGACACTTGACCACATCCAATCATCGACCATTTTGCCTTTCAGTCTGAACTACATTGGTCTGAGGCCCTAAGACTAGGGCTATGTAGGCAGCACTCAGATTTTTGAGGTTAGCTCGACCACCCTCATTTGTTCATCTCTCTGATGGACAAACCTTCTTTCCTCCTTTTGACCATGACCTTGCCCTCAACCAAGACTATCGATCCCTTTGACCATTCCTCCCTTTTAGGGAGAACTACATTGGCCTGAGGCCCTTCACACAAGGGCTATGTAGGCAACACTCAGTGTTCTAAGGTTAGCTCAGCTACATCCTTTCGTCCATCCATCCACGGTCATTGGAGATCATGCCTATCTCCTCAGACTTCGACCTTGACCACTTCCAAGACAATGTTGCCTTGGTTGTTTTTGCCTATATGTTACCTCACAACTGGTTAGCAAAATTGTGCACAGACTATTTTTGGACCCTCACAAGTATAGGATCGCAAGCCGATTGATCTGCACTACTTGTGACTTTTTCATGTTTCTAGGAGCACTTCTTGAGCCTGGGATACCTAGAACACGATGACCATTTGGAGCTTCAGCTTAGATTGAGTGACCCAATTAGTAGACGACTAAATGCTGGGGCCCGGTTATTTCAATTTTGGCACTCCTCGACCCTCGACCTGCACAAATTGACCCGACCATACCGTGAAGTGGTATGCATGCAATCACGACTTTTGTAGCATTTACCCTCACCCCTTTTTCATCCACTCTTTGTCAAATCAGCACCTGATTCCCGATTCCCTTCCCTCGACTCCTGCTTTGAGGGGGAATACCTCATCCACAATCGGGGCGATCATCCTCTTCCTATTTTTTGTCTTGCAATTCATTCGAACAACCAACAAGATGAAATCAACCTTATCCCTCACTTGGGGCAACCAACTCCTATTTTTGTCTTGCAATTCATCCGGAACAACCAATAAGACAAAAAGGGGAAAATGTAGACACTGAAATTGTGTCTAACCCTTGTCGTCCTCCTCCTTAACCCCCATTTTATTCTCCCACATCTATCTAACCCCAGTCAACCATTTTCCCACGAGCCTTGACCCTGGCAGCATGTAAAAATGAGCAGAGAGCTAAAGTTAGCCTCTGTCCCCATTCTGCATCTGTCGATGACGGTCACTACCTGGTCGACGTCGCTGATGACGGTCACGTATCGGCCGATGTCGACAATTTTGCCGACATCGGTTACCCTTAACACTGCATTCTCAACCCAAACGTAGGATCCGTTATCCATTATTCGGTACTTCGTTATTCAGTTGCCAATCGATTTCCCGATTGGTTATCGGACCTTCCTTCGTATCAATCAGCAACCTTTTCATTCATATCAATCATATTTTTCTTTTGGAATCATTCGAACGATTAGCAAACTTTTGCATCCAACCAATCTGCAATTGATCTCTCACATTCTGTCTCTCTAGTATAGGAATTCTACTACACCGAACTTCTGTGACATAGCGACAATATCAATCATGTCTTCAACTTTTATTTTCAGCACATAATAGGTAAGCTTTGTTCTGTGTTTTTGTTTTACTCTCTGGTTATTATTTTTCATTTGCTATCATTACCTAGATTTTAGAGTTAGCCCACAGTCCCGACCTTATTTCCACCCGTATCGCCTCTATCCACCCTCTGTAGAAAATACACAGTCTGTAACTCTGTCCAGATCCCTACACAAACCGCCAAAACAATCTCTTTGACTCCTAAACTGGCTTCCCAAACCCTCAGACAAAAACATCAGACCTTTCTGCAAATCCTAAGACCCTGTCCAGACCTAACTAGACCCTGTCCAAAACTGTTGCCCCGACCGACGCCGGCACTTTAACCAACGTCGGCACCCTTCCCTGACCGATGCCGGCACAGAGACCCACACCGACGACTATGCAGAGCAGTTTACTGCATATCAGGTACGCATTTTGTTTTCTATCTTTTATTTCTTTTATTCTGTCTTTCATTATCTCTGCTTCCATCAAATATTCTATTTTTAATTAGTGGGCTGATATCCCTTAAGGAAGTCTTCGTACTTTAGGGATCAAGCTTTTGCTTGACAACCCACCATATCTTTGTCTAACATTTTTTGTGTTTAGTCTCTTTTTCTTTGCAGGTGTCATTCCTCCACAACCAAAGAGGAGTACCTTCCGATGTCTGATTTCGATGTGCACGACTATATTCGGGTATCTTCTAACCCTAGACCATCTCTTAGTTTCTCATTTCTATCTTTTGAATGTAGAAAGCAATTTAGCATAGAAACAAATATGTGAGAATAGTTGAGTTATTAGAGGATCCTAAATATGTAAAACCATTAATATTTAAGAGATTCTTATTAAATGTGTGAAAGGAATATAATGAACTAGCACAAATAAAAAGTCTTTTCTAGACTATATAAAAATTGGGAGGTAAGTGTTGCAAGATGATAGTAGATAGTGGCAACAAATATAACTTAGTTTCCCTAGATATGGTTGAGAATTTTGGATTGAATAAGGTATCACATATAAATTCCTATAAAGTCTCATGGATATAAAAGAGTTAGCAAGCTCTAGTAAATGAGAATTTTTTGGTGAAGTTCCAAATAGGTGAATATCAAGATGAAGTGTGGTGTGATGTAATGTTGATGGATGTGTGCCATATAATTTTAGGGAGGCCTTGGAAATTAGACCAAAAAGTAGTACATTTTGGGAATATAAATACCTGTCACCTAGAAAAAGATGAAAAAAAGTATATCTTGAGCCCATTGAGGGATGAAGAAGAAATGGGGCACAACAACATGTGCATAAGGGTGTTAATGGTTTCAAAAAAAGAGTTCCTAAGAGAACCATGATAAGAGGAATGATATGTGATCAAAACCAAAATGGTGTGAGAGGATGATAAAAGAGTCTAGGAAAAGGTAGAAAACACTTTCATATGAAATAAATCAATTTTTAGAATAATTTGCCAACATAGTATCCAAAACACATGCTATAGAATTTTCCACTAGTAAGAAGCATTAGCCACCACATTTTTTAATCAAAAATTAATGCATAGGATGAAACCTATATAAAATGAGGAAGTGTAGAAATAAGTGCATGAATTGCTGAAAAAAGTGCTGATTATAGAAAGTTTGAGCCCATGCATAGTACCCACAGTGTTTTCACTACATAAGGATGAATAATGGTGCATGTTTAAAAATTCACATTCCATAAATAATAATACTATAAAATATAAATTTCCATTCCATGCATGGGTGATATAATGGATTGATTGAGTGATGCAAAGTATTTTAAAAAGATTGAATTGAAAAGAGGACATCATGAGATTAGAATCTATAAGGTAAATTAATGTAAAATGATGTTTTAGATAAAATAAGGATTGTAGTAGTGGTGGGTGATGATTTTCATATTGATTAACACACCTATAAAATTCATGAGGTGATGAATGAAGTATTAAGACCATTTTTAGGGAAGTACAACATTGTGTACTTGCATGACATTTTGGTGTTTAATGAGACTAAATAGGAACACATGGACCACTTAAGAAACATTTCTAAGTAAATTGCACAATACAAATTTTTTGAATAATGTGAATAAGTGTGGCTTTATGAAAGAATAATTGGTGTATTTAGGTTTTGTTATCTCCAAATAAGGGATGAATATGGACCTCAAGAGGGTACACATGATATTATAATGGGTGTGAAGCTTCCATAGGAAGTTCATAATAAATGTAGATGGGATAATCAAAACAATCAAGTAAATGTTGTGTGGGAACTATAAGACATTAGTTTGTACTAAATAAGTAGAGTGAAACTTCTAATAGTTGAAAAATAAGGTAACAAAGAAACTAGTGTTGGTGCTACAAGAATTCAACAAAGTTTTCCAAGTTGATTGTGACATGAGTGGCACAATAATATGTAAGGTAGTGAGTCAAGATGGAAGACCAATATCATATTTTATTGAATACTTTAATGATACAAATTACAATTATTCATTCTATTACCAAGATTTTTATGCCATATTACAAGGGTTTAAGAAGTAGAGGCACTACTTATTGTCAAAAGAGTTTGTATTATACATGAACCACCAAGCACTATAATTTATTAACAAACAAGGGAAGTTGAACCAAAGGGATATGAATTTGGTAGAGTATTCATGTCAAATCACAAGAGTGTGAGATCAAACAAGGTTGAAGGCACACTAAGTAGGAGATTATTGATGATGAAGGAGATGAGGATCAAAGTATTGGGTTTTAATTTAATGGAATTTTATGTGGAGGATAAATATTTTTTATATTCATTGGAAATATGTGTAAACTTGACTAGCATAGATTAATGCCATGGCTAGACTATTTAATTCAAGATGGGATGTTTTTCAAGGGTGCATAATTGTATGCATATAGAGGATCTATATGCTTGCATTAATGACTAAAGTATATCATTGGCTAAAGATGGAGATACATGCATATGTGTAAAGGTGTAAGATTTTCCAATTGGAAAAATAAATAATCTAAAATATGTGTTTTTACCAACCCTTATCCATGCTAGAGAGACCATGACAAGACATCAGCATGGATTTTATACTTAGATTACTAAGGACATAAAGGGGAAATGATTCCATTTTTTTATAGTATACCATTTTTCCAAAATGTCACATTTTATTACTTTTAATAGGATGAGTGATGCAACTAATTTTTATAATTTATTTTCTATAGAGGTGGTGTGGCTATATGAACTATTGCACAACATAGTGTTAGATAGAGACACTAAATTTTTCAACCATTTCTAGTGTATATTATGTAAGAAATTGGGAACATGAATATATGATAATTATACATATCACCATATATTAATGGAAAAATAGAGGTCATTAATATGATCCTCAAAAATTTGTTTAGATGTCTGGTAGGAGACAAGTTGATGTAATGGGATAGAATGTTGGCACAAGCTGATTATGCATATAAAAATTATGTTAATCGAAGTAAGGGGAGAACACCCTTTCAATTTATTTATGGAGTTAGTATAATATGGGTTTATAAGATGATAAAAATAGACAAAGCATGTGGAAGGATCATGAAATCATAGGACTATGTTGAATACATGTGAAACTTACATGAACAAGTGAAACAAATGCTAGATTAGAGTAACTAAGACTAAAAGCGACACATAGATGAGAAGTGCATGAATAATGAATTTGAAGTAATTGACTTAGTGTTAACACATTTTCACAAATTAATTTTTCCATGAGAACCCACAATAAACTTAAGTTTTAAAAAAACATGGACATGCAAAGTATTGTGAAAGTTTTATGAAAATGCATATGAGATTAAGTTACCAAAAGGGATGGATATATAACATGTTTTTTTATTTTATAATATTTTTATTATTTTCATGAGGTATAAAAATAAGGTAAAGAAAAAGAGGATAATTTACTAATCCCATATTGGATGGCATAGTTGCGTAAAAAGGAAAGAGATGAAATAAAGGTGATCCTAGATTCAAAAATTATAAAAAGATGCATTGGAATGAGTATAAAGAGGACATAATAAAGGTGAAGAATCGCATGACATAAGATGATTAATGGATAAACCTTTCCAATATTGTTCATTATGTATATGATGTCATAAATATAAACTTGTGAGCTAGGGCTCACTTTTTTGCTACCCAGGGTGTCTAATGTAAGAACATCTAGACACATAAGATATATTGCATAATTTTAAAGATAGAGTATTATTTTGAAAAGGACTCAGGTGCACTTAGTAAATATAAAAATGTGAAGGTTTATATTTGAGGTGAAAAAGTGCAAGTTCAAGGAAATTAAACAAAGAGTATGTTGACACAAAGCACTGTCGTGTACAAGGATAGATGAAGGAATCATGTGTAGGACTGAAGGTACACAAACACAGGGAAACTTTAGGCACAAGCGTGCAGGAAAGATCAAAATATGCTAAAAAACATAGTTGTTTAACTAAAATGTAATTTCACCATGACCAACAAATTTTTAATTAAACCTATAGGTATGAATAGTAATAAATGAAACAAACACATTAGTGAGGATCTTGGTGGGCAATAAAATTCATATCTTAAACCACTAACTAATTAATTTTGTATCTAGATAAATTGGTGGGCAGTAGATTTTTTTAAGTATTTTTTCTCACCACTCTACTATTTTTGTGGATTTCAACTTCCAAAATTCCAATGGATACTTACCTATGGACATTATATAACTAAAGTCCATGCGATGCCATAAAATGTTGAAATAACATTTACAACTTTGGTTACACATATAGATGTGATCCAAGTTATATACATTTAATGTAGTCCATAAGTTAGTATTATGTGGATTTAGTTATTATATGCATTCATAAAATGTAAATAAGTAGGTGCATTTGTTCATAATACATAATACACATATATTTCTTCCTCTTACTTCATTTATTCATATAAATATAATAATATTAACCTTTACACTTCCTCAAATCTCCTTAATCTAACCTCCACACTCTCTACTATATTATCACTCTTCTCTATGATATTATAAGTATTTTTATACTTTGTAACCTCCATTCCTCTCTCATCTCACTCTATTTAACTTTATTTTATCATATTATAATACTAGTGTATAAATACTCATTAGACACTTTTTACAACTCAATGGTCATGTATTTATGTAGATTATGTTTTGTTATCAAAGGTGACCAAACCATACCACAATTCCTAGGTTATTAAAAGGCTCTATCCCATTGGCCTAGAGGTGTATTATAATGATATGGTAGATATGGAAGCTTTTTGATCATTTTGTGTCAAGCATATATGCTATTGAATAATCCTACCAACACAACTAAAGGATTCCTATGGTTGAAAAATAGAACCTAGGTGTTTTTGATATATTATGAGGTATGTGGAAACTAAAAGCCATGAATAGTGTTATATAATGGCTTAAGGATTAGGATAATACCCCTCACACCAAAACTTAGGTAAAAATAAAAACCACTTTGCCCATAATGATAGTTTCTATGAGTTTTAAAACTATTGGAACACAATTTCTAGGAAAAACAAGAGGAAAAGAAAAAAATGATATAAAAAATATAAAAACTAAATTAGAAAAACAAGGGATTGACAGAAATATTTTGGGTTCACCAATATGTTTTTATGATATTTTTTATCAAAAAATTATAAATTTTATTTGTAATTATAGGTGTAAATTGGAAAATATCAAAATTATAAAGGTGTAAAATATTTGACAATTCGGATTTCAACAAATGCCAAAAATAAAAAGTTATTATTTTTGGAAAATACTAAAAATAGATATACGTAGATTACATACAAATTTATATGGAAGGCTTTGAATATTTGAAAGTGGAAATTAGTGAAGGAAGTGACCATTTAGGATCAATATCATACATAGAATCAAAAACTAGTTCTAGACAAGTTTGTTATAGGTGGATTGTAGTGTACTCTATTTGATTATGTTGATTGTAGACTTGTCCTACTTGACTTTCGAAAATGACTGATAGGAATGATAGAGAAATCATAATTTGATAAATGTCAAGTCAACAACAAGATCAAAAAATATCTTTGGACTTGACTTTTATAGGGGGATAGGAAGGCAGTGTGCTTGAGTTTGTTAATTAAATAATTATCTTGGTTGACTATGTTTAATAACTAGTTGATGTGCCTTATGCACCTATGAATGTTGAGCAATCTGAGATATTATAATTAGTGTTTTTCCATGCATAAATCATCATTTATTTTATCTTGTCTTAAAAACCCTAAGGTTAGTTTTGATTACTTTAAAATCTATAAGAAATAAGGGAGTGTGATGGGATGAAGTGACCTCAATCACCTTTTGAAGATTTATTTTTACCTACGTATCCAATACTTTAATGACGTAAATCAATCCCATGTAGTTATCCCACCTAGAGTGATTTTTCAATTATGTTCCTTTGACTATATGTATGTAAATATAAAATGGCTTTGATACTTGAAAATAACAACTCTTTAATTTATTTATAATTCTCATTACTTAGCTTATCATTACTTCTTATGAGTGATCTTGAATATGAAGAAAATAGGGCAGATTTTCTAAATGTACAAAAGTGTGTAATCTTGAACCAATTGAATAGAAAGTGAAGAAAATACATGAATCCTAATATTTATATATATATGAATAATTTATAATTTACTTTAACCTACATTACAAAATGTGTGGAAAGACCCAAATGAGTGATTTCAAATTTGGAAACTAGCCATTATTTAGTGCAGGATGCCACTAACCTAAGTGGACATAAGCATGTAACACTCTTGTTTGAATAGCTCAAACCTATCCAAAAGGATCAAGGACAACTTTATTCTATTAGAGATATCCTAAAGGTGATTTTTGACACCTTGAGTACTTGAGATTGGAATTTTGGTGCAACATTAATGACAAAGGGTCAATCCTACATATTGTCACATGGGTTAGAGGAATGGTGAATAAGATTCATGTAATTAGGTATGAGTCATGTGGTTTAATATGTGTCAAGAATTACCATTTTCAAGTACATGTGATGATATTTATGTGTCTATTTAATGATTCACCCTTACCTCAATATATATTATTAACTTAAAGAGTATGGAGGAATTTATGAAATAAAAAATGGTTCCTTGTAAATAGTATCCAACTTACAGCTAGATCCTCTCATAAAAAAATTGAAATTATAAAAACCACATCATTATAATGCCATGGAAAATGACCCAAACTCTATGATAGGATGAAATATTTATAATGGGAAATATAAATCTTAAAATAAAGTGGTAGTAATATTTTTCAAATTGTATGCAATAATAATGTGTAAGAGCCAATCCCAACATGCCACATAAGGTGCACAAACATTGGAATGTTTTTTCATGTGCTTTAGGACCAATTATTTTATAGTAAATAAATTCAAAATCAAATTTTATATAATTTAACATATGAAATTAAAATGGTATATTAATGACACAATAATATCTATTATTAACATTTTATGTAAGACATTTAGATTTCATACAATATAATTATTAGACCATGAGTATTGGGTCCTTTCCCTTAACACATTTTCCATACCAAGACTTTTTAGAAGAGACCAAAATGTTTTTTACACAAAAAAATATCATTATAGACCAAAATATAGGTGATGTATAGGTAAGAATATAAGTCACCATCATTCATCTTTACTTGGTTCTAGTCTTGAAGGATATCTCATTCATCATCATGCTTATCTTGATCATCCTTGCATCAGTCTAGTTCAGCCTCGTTTCCACTATATTTGTTAGAATACTTGGGTATTTATTGTCAATTATACATAAATAGTCACTTATTTATTTATTATAACTTTCCCATGAAATTCACATACAATCCCTACCTCATTACATTCAATCTTTCGCAACCTTGCTTTCACTTTTCGACTAGTTTCTCAACTAGACAACCAATCCTTAGGTTCTAAGATTCAATTCTTATTCTAGGTGTTAAGGAATCAGATTAAATACATGGATTTTATTATATTAATTCATCACACTTAACATATTCCATTTAAATGTCTCAAACACACTGCTCCACTCCTTCTTTTACCTCAAGGTCACAATGCTTTATCAAGGCTTGTAGCCTTTTTTAAGAAATTTTTATTTTTTTGGTCAAAAAAGGAACTTTTATATCTATTTAATCACACTTATAGAAACCTTATATCCAATTTTAGGTGTATATAAAGTTTTATGACCTAATTCCACTTCTAAGTCATACTTCCTTTATTAAGGTCCTCCAAACTAGGCCTCATTAAGCCTATTCCAAACCTTCTATTGTCGAATCCATACCTATCCATATAGTTTTAGACCCAAACCAATTTATTATATTTAAATGTTACTATACCAATCAAATCATAAATTTTCATGATTTTTTAGTGGTTAAAATTCTCTAAAATGTCAAAACCCTAGTTCTAGGGTTTCTCCCTTCCTACACAAGATGAGAGCTTATAAAATTCCATAACTTGAGTTGTATTAGGTTTCACAAGACAAAATTGGTACAAAAAGTTATTTTTTTTCCTCCTAGTACTTTTTAAATAGGTTTTCATCCTTTTTCAATACATGGAGGGCTTAAAAATAGCAAAATATAGTTAATTGTGCTTTTTTTTAATGACTATGAAAATGTCAAAACCCTAGTTCTAGGGTTTCTCCCTTCCTACACAAGCTGAGAGATTATAAAATTCCATAAATTTAGTTGTATATGGTTTCAAAAGACAAAATTGGTACAAAAATTTCTTTTTTTTCCTCCTAATACTTTTATAATAGGTTTTTTTCCTTTTTTAATACATGGAAGGCTTAAAAATAACAAAATATAGTTAAATGTGCTTCTTTTTTAATGACTATGTCAGGTTTCCAAGGTTAATTATCATTAAAATGTATGATAAGCCTCACATAGGATCATATCAAGGTTCATACATGATATACAATTTAAAACTCTCCTAACATCATCCCCATCTACTTACCAATTTTTAATCACACTTCTCTCTTGTCTATAGACTATGTAACAGGGTATGGCTGAGTAAGTCTGTGTGTTGTTCAATGAAATGTTTTATTTTTTAAGATACTCACCAAACTCAAGTATCATTATTAATAATTTATATTCCTATTTATCTATCAATAATCATTCAAACAAACTTTATTTACATGCTTCTACACCTTGTTTATCTTCTATAATACCCCAAAAATAGGGTTGAATTGTGTACACTAGGGGTCTACCTACAGTAAAAAGGTTTTACTTCCATTAAATAGGGTTTTGGAATGTCAACCTATCATTATATGATTAAAACCAAATTTTTTAAACAACCAACTACTAATCACCATATCTTACATATCCATTACTTATTTCTATGGAAATATTCACATAATTTGCATACCTCAACCTATCATGAAACTGAACAAGGATTTTTAAAAAAATTACTTTATCTAAGTTACCAATCATCTTTGTTTGTTATTTATACACCCAAAGGTCCTTGAAACCTTCACACAACCTTTCCCAATTAATGCTTATTTATTATTTACTCTAAAACAAGAGTTCATACCCTTCTTCCTTGATTGTGTTCAATAGTCTTTCTAAACCTGTAGACACACACAAAGTCTATAATACATATCCTTTAAGGATCTCTTACAACAACATTAATACACACAAAGAACCATTCATAAAGCTTAAAAATGAATAAAATAATGATCATCTTATATTTTTTTATTGAATCAGATTTCTTTACATTATAATCCACAAATGAAATAGTTCATCCTTCATGAGATGTTTTTGAACATTTTACTCATTCTTTTTTTTTCTCCCTCTCCTTGGAGATAAAATCCTCTCTCTCATTCACACCATTCAACTCACCTAAATTACTTTTCCTCAAAAATTTCAATGTAGGTTTTTGAGTTGGTTACACCAACTTCCTTCCATAACTAAACCTCAAAACAAGGGTAATCCTGCATTGATTCAAATGAATTTATTTATACACTAAACATGAAATGCATTAAAATCCATTCCTCATGACTTTAATGGACATCACAAGATAAATTTTCTCACCTAACCTCTTCAATACATGCATTCTACCTTCTTAGACTCAATTACAATATTTGAATTTTCAAATTATCTTTTGGGGAGGGAAAACACCTAGAAGCTAGATAGATCATCTTGAGGACCCAAAATGGATTCTCAAACAACTAGTATACCTTAAAATTTCCCATACACACTTTGACACCAAACATTGACCAAGTTTGACCTCTTTTGAATATAACACAAAAATGGTTTTTGGTTTAGCTTCATGCTCCTACATCATACTGCCCAAGGGGGAAAAAATTGGGCCACTTTATTTATTTTGTGCCTTCCAATTTGTTATTTGAGGGTCTTTCATGTTCACTTGATTTTTATTATTCATTACTTACTCCCTTTTCTTTGCTAAACTTTTGTTTGTCCTCTTCTTGGCTTTGTCTAGCCTTTGTGTCCATGCATCTTCCATCTCTATGAAGTTTTATAACTTTTGTAGACTCTTGTTTTCTAAATTTTTAAAATTTTATAAGTTACTTTGAACTTATTCATACTCAACTGCAACCAATTGGTTTTCATTCTTCTTCCTCATGCTTGTTTTATAACTTGCTTCTTCATGAATCTCACTTGAGTCTTGCCTCTTAAGTGGTGTTTGTTCCTTATTATCATTATCACCTTCTTCCTTAGTCTCTAATGGCATATTTTTAATCTCAAACTTTTTCATTTCTCATATATACTTTATTTTTTATCTCTTTCTCAAACTTCTTCACATTTTGATGCCTTTTCCTATCATTTTGCTCACTATGCAAGAACAATTACTTGTTCCACTCATTTTGAACATAGTAAAATTTTATTTTGCACATTTTTCACTTTACATATCCATGGTTATAAAATTTAAACACATCTTTAGCTTGAACCATGGAATAACTCAGCTTGTTTTCTTCTTCATACTCCATTTGCTTGCCAACTAGCTTGCCTATTTGCAATTTTTTTTCAAAATTATTTATGATTCTTTTTATTTCTCCTAATATATATTTTAATTTAAGTATTATTACTATAAGTCATCTTATTTAATCCCCTTGTATTTACTGAATACCTCTTCCAACATCCTCATCTCTTCTTGCAACTTTAGTGCATCCATCTCTTCACAATATGCATCAAACCTTGGTTCACATTGCTCTTCACTTGCTTGGGAAACTTATTATTTATATTCTCCTTGGACACCTTCATTTTTGAGATTCAAATAAACCTCCTCATTATACATCCCATGCTTCTCAATAACTCTTTGAAGTGCTTCAGCTTCAACTTGCTTTGCTACACACTCATTCATCCATGTAAGGGTTTTTATATACAAGAGATCTTCCCTTATACAAGAGATATTCATCATTAAAATATAATTCACACATATCATCATATAAATTTTTTTTTTAAAAATGTTGTAAACACCTATCTTCTTTTATGTATTGATTTTCTTGCTTACATGGTTATACCTTCATCTCATTAACTTGATTTGCTTGCAATATTCTTTAATCTTCATGATTACTTGGAATTCACTTGTAACATGATCCTGTTGTGCTATTATCATGATTTTTTCCACCCATTTTCTATTTTATACCTTCTTGGGCTTCCACTTGGATCTCTTTTCATCACTCTCATGCCTCATGCTTTGGTCATCTATCATACCAACTTGGTGTTTCTTTCCATTTGTCCTTTGTTTCCATACTTGTGCTTATTTTCCACCTATGATTTTACCTTGATTGACCTCTTGTTTTAGGTTAACCTCTTCCTTCTCAATACCTTCTTGTTTCAACCACTTAGGCCATCATATTCATGACCTTGTGCTCTCCATGAGGTCTGTAATTTGTCCTTCTTTTTCTCAACATGCATATCATCTTTTTATTCTTCATAGATGCAATCAAACTCAATGTTAAAAAATTCATTTACCTCTAAAGGAGAATGATGTAAGATTAGTTCTTCATTCATGTCTTCATAGGTGAATTTTATGTCCTCTTTTCATGATTTTGATCTTATTTTAGGTGCTAGATTTGGAAATGTATCATATAAATCTTGTTTCTCTTCATATTCAAAATGTGTAATGTCTTCAATATTCATCATGTTGTCTTCTTCAAGAGGTTATATTTATTTATCATCTTATTAAATCTTTATGGGTAATGTATTTGACCCATCCTTCATCAAATTTGAGGCCTCATGTTTGGTATTCACCACACTTGTCTTCATACCTGCATACACAAACTTGAAATCAATATTAGCATATAAAATAAAAGATCGCATAGTCTCTTTTATTGTCTTTGGTATAGACACTTTCCATATTCTCTTCTTGTCTTCACCCTCATGTGCTCTTTTTGGAATTTATATCTTCTTATTTCTCTCTTCAATTATAACCCTCTTCTCAATATCTGTATCTTGTTTCTCACTTGAAAACATCTCTCTTCACATGCTTATTTGGGCTGCCTTCTCTTTCTTCCTCTCATTCTTCAAGACACTCATCATGTGCCTTATTTCTCTCACAAGTGACTCTAGTGGCCAATTCACTCTAATTTTCACATTCTATCCATTCCATTTGATTTATTATTCTCTTATGAGCTTAATCATGAGCTTTATCCTCTCTATACATTTCCCCAATTTTCTTCTTATGTCTTCCACTTCTCTCTTTATATCCATCTTGTCTCACTTTATTTATTTTATAAGCTTATCTAGACCTTATTATTAGCAAGTTTATCATTCTTTCATATTATACCTATATTAGGCCTTTCATATTATTTGATTCCTCTATCTAGGACCATTTATTATTCTCCTTAACTCTCTTTCAGAGTCTTCTCTCTTTGTTCTTGTCTCTTGGAGATCCAATGCTCTCTTTTCTCTCTATCTTTTCTAGTATTTTCTTGACTAGATTCTAGTCATTTATCATATGAATTTGGGTATTTATCTCTTTTATTTATCAATATTATACTCCTATATTCTAACCTTCTTCTCCGTCAATATCCTGCAAGGTTCTCTCATGCATATCTCATAGCATGCTTAGCCAATCTCAAATAGACAAGTTATAAAAAATCAAAACAAAACTTTAATCACTATTACCTTGATCTAATACCAAATGATGCAAAGGTAAGATGAAAAGTCACTAACATTAATATTTACCTAGATCTAGTCTTGAATGATATCTCATTCATCATCATGCTTGGCTTGATCACCCTTACATCAATCTAGTTTCATTCTCTTTTCCATTATATTTGTTAGACTCCTTGGGTGTTTCCTATCAATTATACATAAAATTAAACTTCTTGATGTAATATAATTTTACCATGACTTCACATTCAATCCCTACCTCATTAAATTTAATCTTTCACAACCTTGCTTTCACTTTTCCACTAGTTTCTCAACTAGACAACCAATCCTTAGGTTCCAAGAGTCAATTCTTATTCTAGGTGTTAAGGAATTAGCTTAAATACATGGATGGTATTATATGAACTAATCACACTTACCTTATTCCCATTCAAGGGATAAAACACATTGTTCCACTCCTTCTTGTACCTCAAGCTCATAATGCTTTAATAAAGCTTGTAGCCTTTTTCAATAAATTTATATTTATTTGGTCAAACCAAGCACTTTTATCAATATTTAATCACACTTATAGACACCTTATATACCCTTTGATTTATGTGTAAAATTTCATGACCTAATTCCACTTTTAGGTCATACTTCCTTTGTTAAGGTCTTCCAAACTAGGCCTAAGTAGTCCTATTCCAAACCTTCTATTGTCAAATCCATACCTATACATACAATATCAGAAACAAAACACTTTATTATATTTAAATATTACCATACCAATAAAATCACAATGTTTCATGATTTTTCAACAGTTAGAACTCTTTAGAATTTTAAAACCCTAGTTATAGGGTTTCTCCCTTCCTACATAGGACCAAAGCCTATAAAATTACATAATTTGAGTTTTATAGGGTTTCACAAGACCAAATTACCACAAAAATTTCTATTTTTTCTAACTACAAATTTTCCAATAAGTTTCAAGTCTTGTTCAATTCATAGAGGGCTTAAAACAACAAAAAATAGTTAATTGTGCTTCCTTTTTACTATGTCAGGTTTCCAAGGTTAATTCTAATTAAAGTGTTTGTTAAGCCTCACCTAGGATGATATAAATGTTGATACACCCTCTCCAATGTATAAATATCATAACGCCATCCTCATCCACTTGTTAATGGTCAATTACACTTATCTCTTGTCTGTAGACTATGTAACAGGATATGGCTGAGCAGGTTTGTGTGTTGTTCAATGCAATGTTTTCTTATATAAGATACTCACCAACCTCAAGGATCCTTATTCATAATTTATCCTACTATTTATATATCATTAATCATTCAAATAAAACTTATTTATAGTCTTCTACACCTTATTTATCTTCTATAGTACCCTACAACTAGGGTTGAATTGTGTACATCTGGAGTCTGCCTACAGCATCAAGGGTTTACTTCCCTTCAACAGGGTTTTATCATCTCAACCTAGCAGTATCTGATTATCACAAACTTGTGTCAACAACCAACTAGGAATCACCATCTCCTACATATCCATTACTTGTTTCTTTGTAAATATTCACAGAATTTACATACCTCAGACTATCATGAAAGTGAATAGGGGTTTCAAACAAGAATTGCTTTCTTTGAGTTATCAATCATCTTGATTTGTTTTTGTATACACCCAGAGGTCCTTGACACCTTCACATAACCTTTCCTAATTAATGCTTATTTATTATTTACTCTAAAACAAGAGTTCATACCCTTCTTCTTTGACTGTGTCCAACAATATTTCTAAACCTATAGACACACACAAAGTCTGTATATACATAACCTTTAAGTCTCTCTTACAACAAAATGGATACACACAAATAAGCATTCATAAATCTTGAAAATTAATAACACAATTATTAGTTTATATTTTTTTATTTAATCAATTTTATTTACAATTAAGTCCACAAATAGACTAGTTCATCCTTCATGAGAGGTTTCTAAACATTTTCCTCATTCTCTATTTTGTCTCCCTCTCCTTGGAGATCAAATCCTCTCTCTCATTCATGGCCTCCAATTCCCCCAAATGACTTCTCCTCAACAATTTCATTGTAGGTTTTTGGGTTAATTACACCAACTTCCTTCCATAGCTAACCCTCAACATACAAAGGTAATCTTGTATTGATTCAAATGACTTTATTTATGGACTAAACATGAAATTCATTAAAATCCCTTCCTCATGACTTGAGTGGTCCTCACAATCTAAATTTTCTCACCTAACCTATTCAACACATGCATTTTATCCTCTTATACTCAATTAAAATATTTGAATTTTCAAATTCCCTATTGTGGAGGGAAAACACCTAGAATCTAGATAAATCATCTTGATGACCCCAAATGGATTCTAAGATAACCAATATACCTTAAAAGATCCCATACAGAAATTGACACCCAAAATAAACCAATTTTGACCTATTTTTACTATAAATCAAAAATTATGTTTGTTTTAGCTTGATGCTCCTACATCAATAGGTATGCATGGTAACTTCATTAGCAACACCCTCATCATCCATAACCACCATTGACACATCTTATCGTTTATCTATTTTCTTGTTTAGAAATATCTAAACAAAGTTTTGATGGTAATTTTTACAATAGTAAAAATAATTTAAATATAATTATATAAAAAACATTAAGAGATATCACTCTTGAGGTGCATATCTTGGATTTATTTTTGTCACATACAATATTGATTAATTGTTGCATTATCTTCTCTATAAAAATTTTGTTCACTTGTGATATATGGCATACATTTTTCTACACCACTATATTGGCCTTGAAAAAATATTTTTGAGGAAAAAATTGGACCACACTTCATTGTATGGCAAAAATATCATGATTATCTTATTGAATTTTCCAAGAAAGAAGAAACAAATTTCATATGATGGTTAAATGGATGTCAAATGTAAGGTAAAAATACCCTAGAATAGTGAAATAGACATCAAATTTAATGTCTACCATTAATTAGTACTATTAATAGCACATTTTAGGGTTCCATGTACACATCGATAGGAATGATATGACATCTACAACATAAAAATTTAAGGTGGAAGCTGAGAATTTAAAATTAGTATGGGAGATAGGAGAGGTGTTTTGTTTGGAGTTTGTCTTTTATTTATTATGTGAGAATGTAGTATTGGAAATATAAATGACTATTTATGAAGAAAAAAATCATAAATAAGTTGATCTAAAATTCTTTCATAAAAGGTGGATGAATGGTGAGTTTGTGAAAGTAATTATTTTCGATGCAAATTGACAACACAATTACTAAATATATTTTTTTGAAAAAAAAATTATTTACAAATTCACAACTCTATGTAGGGATGTGTTTCCATCTAATGCATTCCAATGTTACCAAAAAAAATCTAAAATATATATTAAACTAAAACAAATACACATATTTATGTTTCTCATATGTTTAATGAAAGAGACATCAATTTCACATATATCAAAACAAGTAAAAACTTAAAAGGAATGCATTGGTTTTGAAAAATTTCATGAACATGGTATCCATATATTCATTTTCAAATATGCAATTCATAAAATTATATCATGTACATGGGTTAGAGTGATATTACACTGTATTTTACACGAGTTTAGTTTATATGTTTGCTTCATTTATTGATTGACATAGTAGAAAGTGGACAATATATATTTTGGTGACAAGACAACAACTAAACCATAAAAGAGTATAACATCAACCAAATGAAAGTGATTGTAATGGTGGAGATTGACAATATATGTAACAACTTATCTTTCCATTATATCATCAAAATAATTGTGTGTATACATATAAACATATGTGTATATAATCATTTTTATTTTTAGAAGTTGTGATTTAACTTATAACTTTTACAATTTTATTACCTAGAAGCTTATTGTTATTACCTAGAATCTTAGTGTTATTAATCAAAGGTAAAATAGTTTGACACAAAATGCATCCAAGGATTAAATAGAACAAGGCTACTATAATGAAAAAAAAAACATTCATTATAAATATAAATAATAGAAAATAATTGAGGTTGAGCTCCAACAAACTAGGAGGGCCACCCATTTGATGTAAAAACTACTAATTTATTTGTCAAATAAAAATTATTACTGTTTGGATTGTTTCTTTTCAATATCTACGTGATAAAAAGTTGAACCACTATGTAGGTGAATTGTTTTCCACATTTCATGTATTAGTCCATGTGAAAAACCTTGAATTTGTGCATTATTCAAATATATTTCTAAGAAACAAACTTACCCTACAACTCATACATATAAGGAAGCCACAAAATTAAAAGTATAAGTATTTTTTAATCCCCATATGTTTTATTGATCCTAGACTCCATGTCACTCCCATAAATCAATCCCCTGACATAGATTATAACTCTAATAATATGAATTATATACTACTCATTCTCCATAACCAAAATTTATCCCTTCCTTTATTAATTGTATTTAATATATTTATAAAAATAATCATGTTTATCAAACAAAATATATAAAAGAATAGATAAACATCCAAGTAACTCTTATCTTAAGAATAAAATTATCTATATTAAAATTAATTTGACAATAGGATTTAAAATTTTCACTTTAAAATAAATTAGAGATACATGTAACCTACAAAAATATTTCAATGGTTAACTACAAATTAAGAGTATAATCATGAAAGTTCACTCTCCCTATAATTTTTTATTTCCCCAAACACAACACCTAGTTAACCTTGAAAAAAGGCATGTTACATAATTATCATTCACTTGTGTTTCATTCACTTATTTTTCACTATATGTAAGTCTAATACACTTCATTGTAAAATATTAATCCATAATACTATATTCCACATTAATAAGAAAGACATTGTTGTTAATCATATTTCATCAAATAAATGACACACAACACATGAAAAAAAGTATTCCACAAAAGTACATTAGACTTGTCTTGTGTTGATTTATTTTCAAGTGTTTTAGACTAGAAAATTGAAATTAAAAATTGAAAACAATTTTACAATTATGTATACACTCTTAAAAATGTATTTCTTCAATTATCCCTATTTTTAATTAACCAACAAAATAGTACAATAATTTATCGGCTCTAAGATTCCTACCTTAATACCCCAAGACTTTCTAAGATAAGGATCTTGATAGGGTAGGCAAATAAATAAAAAATAATAAGGTAAAACTTTAATCATTGAAATATTAAAAAATCTCAAAAAAGAAATTACCACCCATAAATGATAAGTATGGTTGAATTTTAAAGTCATAAAATTGAAATATTTGAAGACTACCACACCTAAATAATAAAGGATATAATTTTATAAATATATGGGTCAATAAGTTGGTCTATCCAATTATGTATGGAATACACTCCATTTTAGTTAAATAACTATAAACATCACTCTCTAACCCAACAATTGAATGAAAAATAAAATACCTAGATAATACATGGGCTATATTTTAATAAGAAAATGGAGAGAATGTGTAATTACAAAAATACATAACAAAAACTTGATAGAATATATCTTCATAAAAAAGAGTTCATGAAAAAAATACATACAAAAAATATCCTATGGAAGCTATTATCAAACCATACTGAGCTACTAATGTTTGTTGTGTACATAAACAAAACATATATTTATGTGTGTGTAGTGCATGTACATTATTATAATTATTTTTATTATATTAATTTTTGGGTGCTTAGAGTTAGTGAAGGTTTAGGTCATGAGTTAGCATTGGATTATTTAGTATTTATAGTGGTTGAATACAAATGGTTAAAATAACCTAAATAATGTTTCTTTTTATAATATGAACTTGATGCAATAAATAACTACCATTGTGTCAGAGCTCTTTTGTTATAGTCATATTTGTAGGTGTAATCCACCCTTGGGGAAATAGGTTCTCCCATCTTTTCCATTTATCAAAATTTCAATCTATATTTTTATAGTTCTATTTTTTATTGTCATTTATAATTTATAAAGTTAAATAAAATCTTCCATCAACATTTTTTTTTTTGAAGTCACTACTAAAATGTCAAGGGGATTTTACCCTAGAAAAAATTAAAACTTGTGACGAAATAGGAGATTAAGGAGTTGTTTGATGAGTTATTTAATGATGCTTGAAAAGAGATGCATTCATCAAGAAAATGGCCAAATCATCCATTTGATAAAGAGAAGGATGGAACCATTTGGGGAAAACTTGACCCAAAGCCACTAAAAGAGGAGGAAGATCAAGGAGATGATGAGAAATAGAAAGGAAGGTCACATCACCCTTATTTTAACTAAAAAATTAATATCTAATAATATGATTTTTTATGTAAGATGGAGGCCCATACATGGTTGAGCAAGGTTAAACAATATTTTAAGTTACAAAAGATAAAGATTAATGAGGACAAGTTGAATGTGTCTCTACAGCATTTTGATGGTGTTTCCCACACCCAGGGAGAGAAATGGGTTTCTACAAATCTAGAGGGATACTTTTTGAAATTTCCCAAAGCTCTAAATAAGTGATCCAACCATAATTAAGATGAATTTTTATGATACCTAGTTAATTAAATTATTTTTTAAAGATATTTCCATGGAGGCTTACACAAAGAAATAAATTTTGGATTCTAAAGTCAAACTCTCTTCAAAATCAGTGTGGAATATATATATTTCCAAACTGTGGAATGATATTTGAACCAAGATAAGTATGTTTGAAACCAATGCTTTTCAAAGGGCCATTATTATAGCTATATTAGTAAAAAAACATATTGATTCCCTAATAAATAAAATGGTAGAGTTAACACTCCATTTTTATCACTTTCATGTCAAAATTTCAAAATGGAATGAATTCTCATAATTACACCCAAACTGGTTTACAATCATCTATTCATCTAACATACAAGTTCGATTTCACCTTGGGACATATGAATGTGGGATAATTCATTGTACTTGATCTATTCAATTGTCATATTAGTCATTTTCTATGGTCAATTCTTCATCGCTAATAAATTAATGCAATAAACTCCCCTTTTCGTAAATCATTCTTCTAATTATTTTATATTGAAAATATAATTATAATTTACTTTCAATTAATTAATTATTATTTTCCCTCCAATAGGCATCTTCATTTAAAAAATAATATTGAGATCCTATGTAATAATCTTTTATGATCCAAACAATTTATTAAAAGAATTAATATACAAGATTATTATCCACCCTTCATTTTGGAGACAAGATGCGGGGCCCACAATGAATCTTGTGAGATGTTTTAGGAGTATTATCAACCCTTTATCTTGGAAATAAGATAAAAGGTCCACATTGGCTATCCATGTGCTTTCTTTGGAATGATTCTCCACCCTTCATCTTGGAAACAAGATGAAGGGTCCACATTGACTCTCACAAGAATATTTTGATGAGAATTCTCTGTTCTCCATCTTGCATAAAAGATAGAGGGCTCATTTTAATTCTTATTTTATATTTTTAAGATCCATCCTCCACCCTTCATCTTGGGTAAGATGAAGGGTTCAAATTAGTGATCCATGTATTGATCTATGTGCATTGTTGAGGACTTATTTTCAACTATTCATCTTGGAAGCAAGATGAAGAGTCCTCATTGATCCTAAATTACTTAAATATACATCTTATCCATTATAATTTAACATTTTCAAGATATAAAAAAAGTGGTAATAAATTCTCAAGTCCTCTCATGCATCACCTTTCTAATCTTGATCAATTCAACCAGTCCATAGCTTCAAATGAGATGTTTAAACATGAAATTACATTGATAAAGACATATTGAGGCTACATATGAGCCAAATCATACACAAAGATGAGTTTCAAATGAATGTTTTCATTGTATTGAATTAATCTTAACATTTTTATCTTAATATTTATATTCTCATGAGGTCCTAAGATCAATTTTTATCTTTCATTTGCCTATTTTTTGATAGACTTAGCTAAGATTGTGAAAATATAACTTATAAATAATCCTATGGATACATATAAGATCACCTTTCTACTCTTGATCAATTAAACTAGTCTATATGTTTAAATGAGATGTTTCAATATAAAATAGCATCAACAAATACCTATTGAGGCTACATGTAAGCCAAATTATACATAAAGATGAGTTTTCAATAAAAGTTTGCATTGTATTGATTTAATATTAGCACTATTATCTTAATATTTGTATGCTCACGAGGTCCTAGGCTCAAGTTTTATCTTTCATTCACTTGGTTTTTGAAATGATCATTATTATATCTAAAAGAGTATAAAATCATATTGATTCCCTAATAAATAAAATGGTAGGTCCTATTATTCATAGATATTTTTCCTAAGATAAGAAGGATAAAGACCCTAGTTGTGATTCTACCCCTATGTCTAGTATTATAAACCCATGTCATAGATGTTATGATCCATACAATAGATTTCATGTATATAATATAAAATAATTTTATGGTATAGGATGTGTTTTATTATAAGCTAAGGTCAGAGTTAAAAAATGAGGAAGCCCCCAAAAACCCTAGTTTAGGGTGTGAACCTAAATATCTATCTCTTATTATAGTATAAAAGGGATAAATAATTGTATTAATTTATGAAATGATATGATTGGACCATTTGGACACATTCAAGTTATTTTAACATGTCAATAATGCTTGATTTTTGTTCATTATTGATCCTAGAAGTATATTTAATATTATACATAAGAAACAAGTCAAAATATTAGGCCTCTATTTAGACACCTTTAAAAGTTTCCCCATTCAATTTGGGACATTGAAGTATTAAATATGTAGGATTAGTCCATAATGCAAAATTTTTAGTGGTATATGGTGTCTTTAAAGATAAATTTTGTGGTTGATATAGAGGGTGACAATTTTTTTATGGGTTCAATCGTTATGATCGCTTGGAACATACTCTACCAATCATTATGGGTGATGCTTGAAATTTAAGTGACAAGACCTTAATTACATTATCAAGTCCTTTCCCCAAAGGGAAATCAAAATTATTGATTCTAATCAAATGAACACATTTTTTAAGAAAGGGGATTTTGGATTTATGGATCACTTTTACTGTATGGATGTGGAATATTATACATTAATTGAACATGCTCCATAGATTCTATAGTTTATATGAAAGTATAATGTAGTTTTATAGGAACTACCAAATATGCTATCACAAGATAAGTAATTGGAGCACACTATTGTGTTTGACCCTAAAAAAGGGCCAATAGTGGTACACCCTTATAGATATGAAAATTTTAAAAAGTCGGATATAATTAAATTTATCTCTAAACTCCTGGAGGCTAGAATCATCATCCCTAATAAGATCCCATATCCTACTCTAGTTTTACTATCTATAAATAAATATGGGTTATATAGAATTTGTATCAATTATAGGGCCCTAAAAAACATCAAAATAAAAAATTACAATGCTAAGGATTGATGATATGATTAATAATTTGTGTGGGGGAATTTTTATCTCAAAAATATAGTTTAGATAGAGATACTATAATATTCAATATCAGGATAAGACAACCTTCAAAAGGCATCATGACTTTTATAATGCATCAAGGTCACTACCAAATTAGGTTCTTATCCTTTAGTGTAAGCAATGCTCCTACCACATTTCAAGCATTGATGAACAAGGTATCTAGAAAAATATTGCTTAAGTTTATTCCTTTTTTTTTGAATTATGTTATGTAGTAATTCATTGGAATCCCATATTGAGCATTTAGATTCTATGGTGGAAATACTATCCAAGTAAAACTTGTATGTCAAGGTATCTAAGTGTGAATTTTTAAAGGCATATTTGGAATACCTTGGTCATATAAATTATATTGATGGGGTTCTATTGATCGTGAAAATACCAAGGCCATATGTGATTGACAAGTACTCAAGACTCTTAAGAAAATTTGTGGTTTTATTATTTAATAGTGTTTTATATAACATTTGTGAGGAAATTATTAATAGTAACACATCTCTTGACTAACCTCACTAGGAATGATTCCTTAAAATGGTCCATGTAAGCACAAAAATATTTCAATGATATAAAATATCTATGGTTTATGCTCTAGTTTAACAACCCTTGATTTCTCAAAATATTGTCATTTAATGTGATGCCTCTAGATTTGGATTGGGTGTAGTTTTGTCTCTAGGTGACCACTAGATTGAATTTGAAAGTAGTAAATTTAATTAATGTGAGTGAAGGATGTCCTCATACATTAATGATATGTTTTCCATCCTACATGAAGTCTCCACATGATGTTAGCTTCTGTTAGTGAGCAATATATTTGTTAAAACCAACCATCTTAGCCTTAAGGACAAGTTAACTGAAGGGAAATTAACAAAGGATAAAAAATGGATTTATCACATTCAAGTGTATGAATTTGAGATAATTTAAAATAAATGGGAGGATAATGTGGTGTAAAATTCATTGTATTGAAATAAATAATTTTTAGTATTGTAGGTCATGTCCATAAACCAACATGCTTAGAAACATGCCCTTATGCAAGACTATTTAAGTCACCTTTCCTCAAATAAATCCATTCAAGAAATTAAATATGGGTAAAAGGGAGTGTTTTTTAAATTTGTAATGGCATCATTTATTTTAAAAGGTTTATTTACTTGAGGAGTGAATCTCTTTTTGTTAAAAAATCAGTGAAGAATGACCATGAGTCTCCATTTTCAAGCCATCTTGGGTTGTAGAAATCATATAGAAACATCTAAGGCAACTATATTTTGGAAGGGAACGAAGTTTGAAATTTTAAAATTTGTAACTAAGTGTGACATATTTTAATAGAATAAGGATGAGATTATTTTGTAACCAAATTTTGTTCCACAATAAATGTGGTAAATTATGCCAATGGAATTTGTCTCAAATTTTTTGATCTCCAAGGGTAAAGATAATTTTTTTTTGGTGGTAGATAGAATGAAAAATTATTCCTATTCCATCCCCACAATAAATGCACATATGAATGTCCTAAGTTTGGAAAATTCTATTTAAAACATGTTTTTATGGTATAAGGGATCCCTTAATAGATCAAATACAATAGAGATTAGATTTTTCAAATTTATTTCTAATACGATATATTTCATAATGTAGGTGTTATAGTTAATATGAGCACTTCATACTACACCAAAATAGATGGGCAACGTAAGTGATAAAAAAATATTAGAAGGGTATCTAATAATTATGTAATGGATATGCAAATCAAATGATATTAATAGATACATTTGATTGAGTATTGGTATAACACCATGTACTACACAACTATGAAAATGCCACATTTCAAGGATTTGTATAGTTATGACATAGCATCACCATTATATTGGGTAATTTATAGGTGAAATTTCCTAATAGCAGAGGAAGTTGTGGGAGAGTTATAAAACATTCTATAACTACTGAGAGATAACTTGAAAGTGGGCACCAATACGATGAAGCAAAAAGTGGAATAACATAGGATGGAGAGCAATTTTGAGATTGAAGACATGGTGTTTATACAACTATAAAGGTGTAGTAAGTTTCATATGCAATGGACATAACAAATAAGGTAATGTTTCATGATGTATTTCATTTGTCATGTCTAACAATAAGATAGGGGTACTTTTCATACCTAATATAAAATTTATGATGAATAATAGAGAAGTGAAGATTTTCCTAGAGCTAGAGTGCATTTTTAAGGAGGAATTTATGAAGTTTCAAAAAAGGGTAGTGCATATGTTTAAGGTGAAGTGCAAAGGGATACCCATTAAAGATGAAACTTTAGAATATAATAATATAATGACAAAGCATCTAGGCTTAAATAGGGTTTTAAAAAAATATTAAAAGATCATATTAATGGAGTTGATAGGAAAGACATATGGAAGCTAGAAAGAAAGAGGAAAACAAATTCCTGACATGGTAAAAAATGGTAACTATGGAGGAAAGCATCGAAGAGGGTAATTTAATTGGAAAATGTGCCCAAAATTCAATGGAATCCTTAAGAGTAAAAAAAAATTATCCTCATTCATATAATATGTCAAGTCATGGTATATGGTAGGATGGTCAAAGCTTTTATGTATTAGGTGTATGTCTTGAACTCCATTCTCATATAGAATTTTATTTCACTTTAAGAGTTTGAATAGATTTGAGATCAAAGCTATTTATGGGTAATGTCATGTTTTTTTACCTAAACACAACATATATTCATATGTGTTTGTGTGGGTATACTCAATTAGCATTATTTGTCTTACATTATATTTTGGGTGCCTAGAGTTAGTGAAGGGTAAGGTCATGAGTTAGCCTTGGATTAATTAGGATTTCTGGTGGTTAAATATAAAAGGTAAAAAACCTAAATAATGTATATATTTACAATATAAATTTAATGAAAGATATATCCATCATTTTGAGAGATATATTATTATAGTTAGATCTGTAGGTGCAATCCACCCTTAGGGAAGCAGGTGTTCCCATCTTTTCCATTTATTATCATTTCACTCTATATTTTTATAGTTTTATTTTATGTTATTATTTGGAATTTAGAAATGATATGTATCAAAAAAAATTATCAATACAATAATTTATGTTCATGTAAAAATAATTTTCATTTAATATTTCTTGTCATCAAAAAAAATTTCATTATTTTTGGTTTACTATTAATGATGCAGGAACATCACTCCTAGGCTTAATTTTCTTGAAATTTTGGATTTTATTGTCAAATTTTGATTTTTTTAATGGTCTAATAGGTCTTAGGGTGCTTATACCAACCTTATATTTCATTCCTAGTTGATAGTTTTAAATCTAGCTTGTCAAAACTTCAAATTTGGCTTTTCCTGCCAAAACTAAATTTTTGAATGGTTTTGTCTAGTTTAGATGTTGCGGGAGTATCAATTTTTTTTAATTATCTCTTTAAGACACCATAACTCATATATGTATAGAAAATCAAAATTGGTATATGTTCTCAATGTCTAACTAGCCTTCTAGTAACCATTAGAAGGTCCGAAATTAGTTAGAGCAGATGTAGGACATACAAAAAAATTTAAGATTCATGTATGGTCATTAATTTTAGGTTTTTATATTTTAAGTTCCAATAAATAATAAAAATAATTCCTCATGTTGATGAAAAATGTGAATGTAGACCTTCTTTTCTAAGTGTATATATTGGAGATGAGTGTATGTGACAGAGTACTAGAGAAAGATTTAATAAATATTTACTTAAAATTATTCTTGTGAAATTGGTAAGTCTATTACTTGTTTACTAAATGTTCTTGTGTGTTTCATTTTCCTATTTTCACACTACTTTGTGAGAAATATAATATATTCCTATACAAGTAGTCCATAACACAATCAAACACACAACATTGAAAAAGTATGTAACAGATGAGTCAAAGGGGGTAAGTAATGATTATATAAAGTTTAGGGGAGTTTCACTGACCTCATTAAATTTGTATAGTGATTTAAAACTCATTCTATAGTGTGAAACAATAAATTCTCTCCTTTTAGGTTTATACAGACTAGTTTAACCCTGGGTTAGGGTTTCTAAATACAAATTTGAATTGTAGGAGTTATATATAGTCAAAAATATAAAACTTTTTAATTTATTGTGTTTCAATTAGTTATAAAGTATTTTGGAGGTTTTAGATCCATACAACCTCTATATGTACAAAAAAATAGGACTGTGGAGTAATTAGGCCTTGGGAGACCAAATTAGGACTTGATAGGGGCTAAAAAGTTGGTTTATAAGTGGTTTTGGTCTAATAAATTTTGTGGAGGAAAATAAATTAATATAGGGTACTCAGAAAGTAACATAGTTTCTAGATACTAATCCTAACTAGTCCATACAATCAAGAAAAGTTAAAAAAAGGCTACTAGGAATCTTGTGAGGTTATGACAAGTAGGAACAAGTTGTAGGGTTAAACCTTTAAGAGTTATTTCTTTGCATAATTTTGGTATTAGAGACAAAATAAGACACTTATAAGTGATTGGATAAGGATATTTTCTTTGATAGGAAGAGAAGTTAGGATTTGTTTGACAACTTGCCTAAGAAGAGATAAGATGCTACCTAGGAAAAATGTAATAGGTGAAAGGGCAGTAGCCATACATATGGGAGATGAAATATTGAAGTATTTTAAGAAAATAATAGTAAAATTTGATGAAACACTCATATTAGTTGAGGTTAATTAAATAATAGGAGTAGTCATAGGTGATTTTATTGACCAAGAGGAAGAAGAGCCATAAGCACCAGAGTTGGAAGATGAAGGAGAGAGAAAAATTAAAGAAAAAAAGTTTGAGAGATTACTAAAGGTATTGAAAGGGAAAATAAATAAGACCAAACTATATCTTTTAGTGTATACATGTCACCTAAGAGGAGAACTTAGTGATTGGCTAAGAGAGTTAGACAAATACTTTGATTTTGATTATGTACCATAAGATCAACAAGTGAAGTTTATTAGGACTAAAATAAAGGGTCATGCATCCTTATGGTGGGATTAAATAAAGGATGAGAGAAGAAAAAAGGAAAGGCCAAGATCAATTCTTGGGATATAATGGTTTAAAAATTGAAAAGAAAGTTCTTACCTAGTGACTGCATCACCAACTAGTATGGTAAGCTTCAAATTTTGAAATAGAAAGAGTTGGGAGTTAAAGAACATACTAAAGAGTTATAAAAGTTGAGAATTAGACTATGCCACATGGAAAATGATAATGATAAGGTGTCTAGGCATCTCAATGGTTTGAGATACAACTTAAAGGATGAGTTGAGCCTTGCTAGTCCAAAGATGCTAGAAGAATATTACCAATTGGCCTTAAAAGTAGAGGACAAACACAATAGGAAAAAACAAATAAAACAAAGGTAGAGGTAGAAGTTTTAGGAGTACAGATCAAAAAGGAGGTAGAGGTTATTCACAAATAATCTATGGAGAGTCTAGTACTTCACATGAATAACCTCCTAGTTCAAGAGGAGGATTTAGAGGTAGAAGACCTTATTTCAGGGTTAGTTATGCATTAAGAGGAAGAGGATCAAGTGGTTTATAGGTACGTGTTTCAAATTTAACACTCATGGGAATTCCCAAAGGATCAGCTACTAGGGAGTCCAATAATCGAAGGAAGAAATGAGATTACACAAGTAGTTGAGGAAGAGAGTGTTTGTTTTCCATCACTTGTAGAGGAACTTGAGGTTGGATAGTCATTGATAATGAGGAAAGTGTTGATCAAGACACCCAAGGAGAAGGATAAACCATAAATAAAAACCCTTTTCAAAACTTCTTACAAGTACTAAGGTAATCATTTCAAAATGGTCATAGATTTATGAAGTACATATAATTTAGTCTCAACTAAAATGGTTAACAAGCTTAGGTTGAATAAGTTACCTCACCCCACACCATATAAAGTATCATGGTTGAAAAAATGATAGCAAGTTTTAGTATGTGAACAAATTTGGGTGGAAATCCAAGTTGGAAGGTATAAGGACAAGGTCCTTTATAATGTTATCCCCATGGGTGTTTGTCATATGCTTCTTGGGAGTCCTTAGAAATATGATACGAAAATTACTCATGATGTTAGGAAGAATGTATAACTTTGGTTAAATATGGGGTTAGTCACACCTTGGTTAAGGATGGGGTTAGTCATACCTTGCTACCTATGAAGGATGAAGATAATGAACAATAAGTTGGATCAAATGTGATGTTGGTAAGTGATTAGGAGTTTCTAAATTCCATGAATGAAGAGGAGTTGGCCTTTGAATTGGTAGTCAATCCTAGGACTAATATGACAACCACTAAAGTAAATGAATTGCCTCAAGAGATCTAAGACATGTTGGAAGAATATGCAAAAATTATAGTTGATGAGCTACCAAGTACATTTCCACCTATGAGGAACATTACTCATCTTATTGACTTTATGTCAGAAGTAAGTTTACATAATAAGGAAGCCTACAATATGATCCTTAAGGAAAATTTATAAATCAAGATACAACTAAATGAGCTCATAGATAAAGGATTGATCAAAGAAAGTCTTAGTCCTTGTGTAATACTTATATTGTTGGTGCCTAAGAAGGAAGGTGAGTGGAGAATATGTACAAACTCTATGGATATCAAGAAGATCATAATTAAATATATGTTTCCTCTCCCCAAAATGGAAGCTTTGATGGATTGCTTGAGTGGAACAAGCTAATTTTTAACAATTAGTATCAAGAGTTTGTATTATCAGATTAGGATCAAAGATGAGTAGAGAACCAGTTTCAAAACCAATGAGGCATTGTATGAATCACTATTTATGCCATTTGGTTTTACCAATGAACTAAGAAATTTTATGAGGCTTATGAATGAAATCATCAAACATTTTATAGGTATGTTTGTAGTGGTTTACTTGGATGACATACTTATCTGAAACCCTAACAAGGAGGAACCTCTTCACCATTTTCATCTAGTCATGAAAATGTTGCAAGAAGAAAGGTTTCTAATCAACCTCAAGAAGTGTGATTTTATGAAATCAAAACTGATATACTTAAGATTTGTCATCTATCAAGGCATGCTAAAGATGGACAAGGATAAAGTGAAGATAATCATATGTAGTGGCCAACACCTAGAATAGATAGAGAGGTAAGGATTTTCCATGGACTTGAAAGTTTCTATAGGAAGTTTATTATAAATTTTAGTGGAATATGTGCTCCAATAATAGACACCTTTCAGGGAGATATGAAAGAGTTTGTTTGGAATGAGAAAACTGAAAGGAGTTTCCAATATTTTAAGCAAAGGATAAAGAAGCATCCTATCCCAGCACTAAAAAACTTTAATAAAGTGTTTTAAATAGAGTGTGATGCAAGTGGAGTGGAAATAGGGGCTGTACCAATCCAATAAAGCAAACCCATATCATATTTCAGTGAAAAAGTTAATGATGTTAAGAAAAAGTACTCATCTTATGACTTAGAATTTTATGCAGTGGTTCAAGCCTTGAAGAAGTGGAGGCATTACTTAATGCCAAAGGATTTTATAATATATACATAAATTCATGCACTTTGATTCATCACCAATCAGCATAATATAAATTAGAGACACATGAAATGGGTAGAGTATATGCAAAATTTTACTTTCACCATCAAGCATAAGCAAGGATAAAGCAATAAGGTAGCAGAAGTACTGAGTAGAAGATTATTATTGTTACATGAGATACAACTTAAAAGTATTTGTATTGAGTCACTAAAATATATGTATGAGTAATATTAAGACTTTAAAGAAGCATATAATGCTTGAAATCATCTAACTACACTCAATAAAGAGCCATGGTTAGACTATGTCATACAAGATGGATTATTATTTAAATGTATGAATCTATGTGTTCCAAAAAGCTCAATAATAGAGAAATTGATTCAAGAGAAGCATAGTGGGAGTATGGTAAGCCGCTTTGGGCTTGATAAAACTTTGGAGCAACTCATTAGACATTAATTTTGGCCTAAGATGGAAGCATAAATGAGAAGATATGTTGAGAGGTGTAAAACTTGCCAAGTGGCCAAATGGAAGAGAACTAATGCAGGTTTATATCAACCTCTACAAGTCCCAAATAGGCCTTGGGAATATATAAGCATGTAATTTGTTATGGGATTGCCTAGAACACAAAGAATTTTTAACTCCATATATGTAGTTGTGGACATATTTTTAAAAATGGTACATTTCATTCCTTATAGGACCACCAATGATGCCGCCCATATGGAAAATTTATTCTTTAAAGAGGTAGTTAGGTTTCATAGACTGCCACTAAACATTATATTTAATAGAAATACTAAGTTCTTAGGCCACTTTTAGAGAACACTATGGATAAATTTAGGCACAAATCCAAGTTTCAATTCAGTTTACCACCCTCAGATAGATGGTCAAACTAATGTGGTGAATATAGTTCTAGAGAACCTATTGAGGTGTCTATTTAAGTATAATCCCAAACAATGGTATCTTGTATTTCCTTACGGATAATTGCTTACAATTATTCCTCTAATAGGAGCATTGGCATGAGTCCTTTCCAAGTGATATATGGTATGAATCTTAGAGGAGTGTTTGAAATTATAAATATCAATCATATAGACAAGAAGCGTGATGAAGGAGAAAATTTTGTAGTGGCCGTGAAGGAGATTCATCAATAGGTTAGGAAGCACCTAGAAGCTAGCATGGAAAAGTATAAAAAGTAAGCATATGTAGGTAGAAGAGAGGTGAGTTTTCATATTGGATATTTTGTTTTGGATCATCTTACGAAAAAGAGATTTCCCATAGGTGAGTACAAGAAGCTTAAGATGAAAATAATTGGTCCTTGTAAGGTGTTAAGGAAGTTTGGTAACAATGCATATGAGTTAGAATTGCCTAGTGGTGTAGGCATATCACCAATATGTAATTTTTTATATTTACACCCTTATAAATAAGGATTAAAAGGTGAGTATATAACATAAAGAGAAGTTATAGTAGGTATATATTGGGAAAAATAGTTACCTCAATTCAAACCAAATGAATTGGAATGCATCCTAGACAAGCAACTGTTCAAGTAGACTAGAGACAAATAATATTTCAAGTATCTGGTCAAATGGAGATAACAACCAGTTGAATATGCTAAATGGATGATATAGTATGATATCAAAAATAATGGGATTATTAGGGAATAACTCATGGACAATAGTCCCTGACTCTCTTTCTCTTTACCCTAGGAATATGATGTAGGAGCATCACTCTTAAGCTTAATTTTCTTTCAATTTTGGTTTTTATTATAAAAATTTTGATTTATTTATGGTCTAGGAGGTCTTAGGGTGCTTATACAATGCTTATACTTCATTCCTAGTTGTTTTTTTTAGATCTATCTTGTCAAAAATTAAATTTGGCTTTTCCTACCAAAACTAAATTTTTGAATGGTTTTATCTAGTTTAGATGTTGTAGGAGTAATTTTAAGGAACTCTCAGTGTATCAAATTTTTGTTATGATCTCTTGAGTACACCATGATTCTATACCATGGTTCTTAACTCATATGTATACAATATCAAACTTGGTGTAGGTTCTCAATGTATAGCTAACCTTTTAGTGATTGTTGGAAGGTCCAAAATTAGTTAGAGAAGTTTTAAGATATATAAAACATTTGGGAATTAATATATGGTCATTAATTCAAGGTTATGAGATTCTAAGTTCTAAGAAACAAGAAAAATAATTTCTCATTTTGATGAAAAAGGTGACTACATACCCTATTTTCTGAGTGTATGCATTGGAGATTATTGTATGTGAAAAAGTAATGGAGAAATATTCAATAAATTGTGTTTCTTATGATTATTGTGAAATTTATATGTATATTACTTGTTTAATGCATTTTCATGTGTATTTTATTTGATTGGTTTTATACTAATTTGTGAGAAAGACAATACAGTCTTATAGAAGCAGTACATACATACATAATCAAAATTATAACATTTAAAAGGAGTGTAAAAGAAGAGTAAAAAAGGGGTAATTAATTAATATATAAGGTTTAGGGTAGTTTCACATACCTCATTTGACTTTTACAGTGGGTTGAAACTCATTCTATAGTGTGAAACAATAAATTCTCTCCTCTTGGGTCTATATAGACTAGTTTAACCCTATGTTAGGGTTTCCAAATACAAATTTGATTTAAAGGAGTTATATATAGTCAAAAATCACAAAAATTTGTGATTTTTTGTGTTTTTGTGAGTTATAAAGTATTTTGGAGGTTTTAGATCTATACAACCTCTCTGTGTATGGAAAACTAATATTTTGGAGTAATTAGGCCTTGGGAGACCTAATTAAGACTTGACAGGGGCTAGATAATTGGTCTTTGAGTGGTTTTACAATAATGAATTTTGTGGATGCAAATAAATAAATATAGGTAACTCCAAAATTACCATATATTCTAGTTACCAAACCTAACTAGTCTGTACAATTAATAAAAGTAAAAAAATGCTACTAAGAAGCTTGTGAGGTTTTGATAAGTAGGAACAAGTTGTAGGGTTGAACCTTTGGGAGTTGTTTCTCTACATAAATTATTTACCCTGATTTGGTTTTACAACCATAATAGGATAAAAAATTGAAATTCAATTGAGATATTAATATATGGTATTCAATCATACATCTAAATGTAAAATTTAAAAATTGATTACAATGATTTGAAAGGTGGCATAAATTAAATATAGTAAGGATAAAAAAAGTAATGAGTACAAAATTTTTTTGGTTGACTTTCTTACTGTGATGTATTTTATAAGTGGATGTCAAAAAAATAGGCATGTAATTCATTTAGTTTAAAAACTATATCTCTACCTATCTAAGGTCAGTTCCACCAATCTAGGTTAGTATCATTGGTAAAAACAACCTTTTTCTAATCATCACTAATGTTTTAAAAATTAGGTACAATTCTCATATAGTCACCTTTTCCTATCATTGTATGCTCTATATGTATGAAATCAAATCCTAATGATGCATGTACATCTATAAATCAAACTTTTTCACCTTAAAACCCTAGGTGTGCTTGTGAGGGTTAGAAACCTTCAAAATGAGAAATTTTAATGAATTGAGCCAACCCCAATCACCCCCAATTAATGATTTACTAATTCCTATGTATCTAATACTATGTGATTGTGAAATTATGTTCCTTATCTTTATGTAAGTAGCTAGTGATTTGTCTTTGATACATGACAATGCTTGCTTTGACTTGGATTTAGTATGTTTTATACTTTGTTTGTGAGTGTCCCTAATGACAGATTTGAAATTTTGGAAGAATAAGGTAGATTTAATCAATGTATAATAGCGTATAGATGTGTACCAGATAATTTCCAAGTCCCTTTTGAATGACACTTTGATTTATTTATACATGAGTCCAATTAGGTAGGTTCCCATGCCACTAACATGCTAGTTAAATTAGTGGACCCAAAAGAAAGGTTTGATTTTGAAAATTAGACATTCTTGGGAGAGGGTGGGTTATGAGAATTTTGGATCATTATCTATGGATGATACTAAACAAAATTGATGGAACTCACATATGTACAAGTGGAATAAAAAAAGTTCTGGAGATGTCTATGCATAATATCTAGTAGGTCTGATACAGATAGTGAAGTTCTTATAGGTGTATATTTTACCATAATTCAGATTAATGAAATCAATAATAACCTTAATATGATATAAACTTGTATAAAAATTAAGATATGACATTCAATCATACTTTTGAATCTAAACTAATAAAATTGATTTCAATGATTTGACAAGTGGAATATGCTAAATATATTTATTAAAATAAAGGTAGGAGCATTTAAATTTTTTCAATGACTATCTAATCATGATTATATTTTGGAAGTGGAAATCATGATAAATATTTCATATGGCTCATTTGGTTCTCAAACTAATTATTTGGTTATGGTTCTACCAATACATATTAGTATCACTAGTTGATATTGACCTATGCTAGTTGGTACTAACCTATGTGGTAATGAGGAATTGTGACTCTATGGTCATCTACCCTTGTATTTTTGATCCTTAATGTTAATGATATTAAAAATTAAAATATTATTCATGTTTGCATTGAAACCCTAGGTGTGCTTGTGTTGGATAGAAACCTATAAAACCCAATAAAGTGTAATGGGATAACCTAGTCCTAATCATCTCACTTTATGATTGATCATTTCCTATGTATTTGATACTTCAACAAGGCAAATCAAGCCAGATGTAGTTCTCACACCTAATGTTATTATAAACTCTGTGGAAATGAGGAATTATGACTATATGGTCACCTACCCTTATATTTTTGATCCTGAATGTTAATGTTATTAAAAAACCAAAAATTAGTCGCATTTCCATTGAAACCCTAGGTGTGCTTGTGCTGGATACAAACCTATAAAACCCAATAAAGTTTAATAAGATAAGATAGTCCCAATCACCCCACTTTATGATTGATCATTTCCTATGTATTTAATACTTCAACAAGGGAAGTCAAGCCACATGTAGTTCTCCCACTTAATGTGATTCTAAAATTATATTCCTTCATTATATGTATCCAACTAATGAGTTTTATTTGATGCTTGACAATAATTATTTTGACATGGATTTAGTGTGCTTAAAAATTGGCTTGTGAAAGCTCCTAGTGATAGGTTTTGCAATCTAGGAATAATAGATCATATTTTATCAATGTGCACTACTTTATATATGTGTTCCAAATAAGTGTCACGTCCATTTTTAATTAAACCATGATTTGTTTATATATGGATCCAATTAATTATTTTATTATGCCACAAACATGATAGTACAATGCACCAACCCTAAAGATAGGTTTTATTTTTTAAAGTAATTTTTTATAGGAGAGGTTTGGTTCTACCCAAATTGGGTAAGTATCAACAAGTAATATTGATTGAATCTGTTATAACTAACCTGTGTATAGGTGGACTAAATTTAAGGTTTGGATATGTCTATATAGGATATTTAGTAGGTTTAAAATATACAGTGAAGTTTTTGTAGGTGTACAAAAACATAATGGAAGGGTAGCCTCATAATATAACATGAAAGTATGAGAGAATGGGCGATTAGGACCTTGATGTACTCAAGTCATGCATTTTAATTATGTGTCAATATTATCATTGTCAACTACCAAATACCATTTTTTATTACCAAAAAATTCCACACTTTTAGTCTATAAATATAATTTATAGATTAAAAAGATAAAACACACTTGAGTGTGTATAACCCACTTTGTCTTTGGTATAAAGCTCCAATTGTACAGGTCACTCAAAGTAAAACATGTAATCATGTGTTTTCAATGCCCATAGATTGACTGTTTAAATTTAAAAATTGATCTTTAAAATTTTAAATGAACAAGGGTAAGAGTACACGTGTTTTTTTTTTTAAAATCATGTTTCCATTGATTTTTTTTGGGGTTTATACTTATTGAATCATTGGGGAAACTTGTGCTTCCTTTCTAAAGCACATAAAGAGTTGAGCTAATTTTACCCCAAAGTTTTGTAATTATGCATAATATTTTATTAGGAACAAAATATGTCATAACCCTCATGAGTGTGGGGAGAATTACATAATCTACTAAACTAAATAACTACATAGGTAAAATATAGAATAATTAGGCTAGGTCTTCTCAATGACACTGGATCAACCACTATAAATGGATTATAGATTCAATTTTATAGTTTAACTTAAGTTCGCTCAAGTTAAATCCATGTGAACAAAAAGTCATGATAAAAAGGTAATTAACAATTATCATTGCCATCATCATGAATGTAGGTTTTATTGTATATTTTCTCTCAATGTATAATAAATTAATGATAAAAAAGGAATGAATCGTTCATGATCCTATCATGAATATAGATCTAATAAGCATGAAGTAGAATGAAAACCATTTTATATTCAATTTTAAATTATTTTTTATATGTGTGCATGGACACATATCATGCATTACGAACATAAATGTGTGTATATGTTAATGAGATAGTAGCATGCCCCCTAAAAATGAAACAAGAAATATATAATGTTATGATTGTATATACTGAATTGAGAGCCTATATATCAAATTTATATGTATGTGTAAACATCTAATTCATGTTACCTATAAAATATGTGTATATTACCATGCATATGAATCCAAGTGTGTGAATTTATCTTAAACCTCTATAAAGTGAGCGCATAGTTATGGTATATACCCCTATAATTTTAACTGATGTGTTAATATGTGTCATGTAATTGAATAGATATTTAATGCCAATATTTGTCTTCTATAAAGATGGTATCATGTAATATCATGTGAAAATATCAATATTATTTCATCATAGTATTTTATATGTCAATTAAGTCATGTATGTAACATATGTAGTGTAGGGCATATAAGTGTCATGACTAGATATATGTATCGATGAAGCATGCATTAGTAAGATTAGCGAATAAGAATAAGAAATAGAAAGTGGATGATATAGATCATGTCACCACTCAATATCAAAAATATCAACAATATAAAGTGTTATTTTCATAGATAAGGCCAAGGGATGCATATAAGGGACATAAATATGTCACAACAGACAACACCAAAGACCACATATAAGGGGACATACAAATGTCACAAATAAAGGACATCAAGGATGTCACATCAAACAAGGCCAAGGGCCATATTTAGGGGATGAAAATATGTCTCAAACAAGGATAAATGGTCACACATAATATAAAAAACAAATTATCCTATCATTTAATTGAGTAATAATATCAATAGAGTTTATAATATGGGAGCTAATCTACACCATCTATATGTATCAATGTTATATCATAATATAATATCGTATCATATCATGTATCACTATGTAATATATGAGTAATTAAAAATGAATGCATAATAAATATAGGTATATCAACATCATATAATGGTCATATAAATATATAACATATAATAATGAAACCTATGGAATAAGATTTCCCAGTATAACCATGGCCATTTGGAAGAGGAAAGTCCAAAATTTGTATGTCCATATGTAACTTGTATGTCTTGCATCATATTCATAAATCATGAAATGACTATGTGTATGAAAATAATATTTCATATACCAAACATGTCATTACTAGTGTAATCTATTAATCATGTCATTCTCAAGTCTTAACTTTTTATTTTTTGAATATTTTGAATGTTTTCTTATTTTTTGATTTTTTATATTTTTTTGTATTTTTGGAATATTTTAAATTATGTGTAGTATTGGTGAAAGTGTTTAATGTTAATAAGTGATGAAGAGATATCTCATAAATTTCCTATTATGAATGTAAACACAATCACATATACATCACCTCTACAAATTACCTAGCTCTGACTTATTGTGCTTGCCATTTAACTTTTGTCTTCAAACTCTATCTCTCACGATCTATTAAACAACTTGAATCTAATAGGTGGTGAAAAAATTTATGAGACTCAAACCTCCTTCCCTTCTTGAATTCACCTTTCATTCATTTATACTATGTCCCTTTTATCACCTTCATTTCACTATCATGTCGACTTTCCTTAGTCCTCCTCAATCTTCACAATTTGTTTCCTTGTTTGTCAACTCCCTCACTAGGCTTGACATCATTATCCAACATGACCTATTATAAATACTATTTTAATTATTTAAACCCTACCTTTAGACCTTCCATACCCATCACACTCACTGTCACATCTCATTCCATTCATTTCTCATGCCCTTTCTTTCATCTCACACACACTAGTCTTCACTAGGCTATAAGTATCTTAAAACCCAACTCACCTCATTTCTTGATCTAGCTCTCATGTATACAATATTAAAACATGAAATTCATCTATAAGTCCTAACACATTTGTTTCAATTCATTTCACACTCTTTTTCAACCTCAAGTGCCTTCTACACTCCTCAAACCCTTAATTAAACTTCCCTCCTAGTAGCCTTTTTTAAGGCCTTTGTTGTTAGTACAGATAGGTAAAATCTCATCTCAAGAAAATAAACTTATTTATAGATACCATATATTGAGTACCATTTATTCATGTAGTTTTTTGGCTAGACTATACTTGTAAGTCACTCTTTTAATCTCTTTTTAGGCTATGTTTAGGCCTAATTAGGCCTATTTAACCCCTATTCAAACACAATCCTTTCAATCCATATGTAGAGGTACTTAAAAATGCAAAAAAATTAAAATCCTTTAGAAAAAAATAAAAATACACCCAATCAAAAAAAATTGTAACATTTTAATGGTGGAATCTCTAGATATTCATGTTTTAGTCTTAAAACCCTAACATAGGTTTGTCTCTATCTAAACAGGCTTAATAAGGGTTAGTTTGTAATTTTAAATGATCTAACAACTTTCATCTGAATGAGATGGTGGTTTAGGACCTATGTAACTCCAATACAACTCCCTCTATTAATTGGACATTGTATTGACATCACTGTTCACATTTTTTACAAGGTTCTTTATTTGATTGTGTGAAGTTTGATAAATTTTTATAGTTATGAGAATAGTTCCTTCATAAAATACATAATTAAAACAAATTGTGACCACATAAAGAGTTTTAAGAATATGTAAATAATAATTACCAACCATAAATTCACTCCAAACAACCTTCCATAAAATATTTCCTTGCATATGAGGTTTAATCAGTCCTTTAAGGCACAAAACATAGAATATAGAGTATGCTAGTTAATTACCAAACAAGAAACTATATGCCCATATTATTAGAAAAAAAATACATTCTAATTAAATTAATTATAATTCACTAACATTTTTTTCATCAAATTCACATGAAACACTATCTTTCTTTGCTCAATTCACATACACAATCTTTCCACTCAGTTTCCAACTCGATCTTCATAAACACATACTTCGAAGTGTGATAGGATCTCCAAGATAGTTTTAAAAATAAGGAAACTTTATTATTCAATTAATTCAAGTGTAACATTCATTTAAACCTAAAATCCATACCCATACTAAGCCCCACATAAGATTTTACAATGTTTATATATGTCCAATAACTAACTAATGGTTTTTAAACTCCCTTTCAAGAACATTGACAAGGCTCATACTACCTATACCTAACACACTTATATGAATGAATCGTTAAGTTATTCATGTACATATTGAAACAACCTTGACCCCTTCTAGATCCTAATCATATATATTATAACATTAAAACTTATTCTAATCATGACCAAAACTTGACAAGAAAGTTCAAAATTTCAAACTATAAAAATTGGCATGAAAATGTCAATTTCAAAATCTAAAGACTTTTATAACTCCTAGCCTTGAAAAACACACTCTAAATGACCCCTATCAACTTAAAAAACTCAAAATTGAGACCATTAAAGATGAACCTGCATCATACTACTAAGGGGAAAAAGAAACTTTCTTATGAAAGTTATAACTAATCTTTCTTTGATGTGTTTCATAACATCTCTCCTTCTTTTTGATCTATGTTATTCATTGTATGGCCTCTTGGATCCCAAGGCCTACTTGAGAAATGTATACCTCCTTGTTTCTTGACTAATACTACAACTAGTCTCTCATGACGATGCACATGCTCTCATGATCCACATGTGTATTTATTCTTTCCTCTTTTTATCTTCATCCAAGTTACACCTATAATGAAAAACTCATTAAATAAAAAATGTATCTTCTCATTCCTTTGAGGTGTACTCCAACTCTTCTTATTGATTGCATGTTTTTCTTATTACCAAGCATCTTTATATTCCCTATATGGATCATTCTTCATCTTTGGATCAGTCACCAACTCAGCTTTTTCCTCTCCTTATATGGTTTCTCCTTCATTTATAACCTATAATTCAATATTAGTAACTACAATTTCATCATGTAGAGTGTCTTCTTGTATGTGATTATTTATTTCCTTCAAAATTTCTCTTATCTTAGAAACCATTGCTTCATTCCATAGGTTTATGTTTGATTTTGTCACTTCCTTAAACATTTATTTATATATTTGATGAGGATAAAAATTATTTTCCCTATTCATGGCTTCATACACACTATAATATGCTTCTAAGTCCTCATACCTTTGCTTATTCTATTGTCCCAATGATCCTTTATCTTCTTTTACATCCTTTTGAGTGAGGATAAATTCATGCTTCATGCCATTTTTCCTCATAGATAACTGACTTGATTGTTCATCTTATAACATCAAGACTCTATCTTGAGCCTCTCCTTCCTCTTGTTTCCTTTCAAACATCACTTGATCAAGTTCTCCTTCATCTTGTTTCTTGAGCCTATGCATAGGCTCAACTAATTCATCTTCTTCATAATCTCTCACACCTGCATACACACATGCCAAAACATCATTAGTTTTAAATTCATGAGGTTTTTTTCCCCCTTCTTTATTATATTAGGATGATTGGTTATCATCGTCAACTGTATTCTCATTTTACAAACTTTTGCTTATTTTTTCTTCTTCACCATCATTTCCTTAAGAGGTCATCTCACTATTTTTCTAAATTTGGATTTTAACTAAAAAATTTGGTCTAAAGTCCTCTAAATCTTGCTCTAACTCTGCCAAGACTGCCATTAAATCATTAATCTCTCTCTTCACAATTTCCTCTTTCTTTGTTTCCTTGTGACAACCTTCTTATTTCAAGCCCTTCATCCTTATCTTTCTCTCTCTTCACAATTTATAATCTATCTTAAATATATCTTTAGGTCTCACCTAAACCTATCTCTTCTTAAAAATCTTATCTTCTTATATTCTTAACCTCACTTGGTCTCTCTCTTTCTATCTTTAATCTCTCCTTGAGATTATTCCTTTTGAGCTTTCACTAGCTCTCCTCTCTCTCTCTTTTTAAGCATCTATGGATTAAGATATTCACCACACATTATTCACCTTTATACCTTTCTATCCATTTCTACAACTCTCATTAGTAACCTTCCAAGCAACCTTTAATTCTCTTTCATGAACTTATCAAATACATAAATTAAAAGAAAAAATAAACATGTACCTTTCTTGTTTGAAGACTATCATTATCCTCATCCCATAGAAATTACTAATCTAATAGAAAATTATGTAGTGATATATAATAACCTTCCTATTTTGAATGGAAACACAATCACATATACTTCACCTCTACAAATTACCTAGCTCTGACTTCCCATGCTTTTCATTTAACTTCTATCTTCAAACTCTATCTCTCATCATTTCTTTAAAAACTTGAATCTACTAGGTGGTACAAACATTTATAAGACTCCAAACCTCCCTCCCTTGTTTAATTCACTTTTCATGCATTTATACATAGTCCGTTTTATCACCTTCATGTCATTATCATGTCCACTTTCCTCAGTCCTCCTCAATCTTCTCAATCTCTTTCCTTGTTTGTCAAATCCCTCACTAGGATTGACATCATTATCCAACATGACCTATTACATAAATTATTTTAATTATTAGACCCTACCTTTAGACCTTTCATACACCTCAAACTCACTGTTACATCTCATTCCATTCATTTCTCACTCCCTTTCTTTCATCTCACTTCACTAGGATATAAGCTTATCAAAACCTAACTCACATCATTTCTTGATCTAGGTCTCATGTATACAATATTTAAACATGAATAGACTCTATAGGGCCTAAAAAAATTGTTTCAATTCATTATACACTATGTTTCAACCTCAAGTTCCTTCTACACTCCTCAAACCCTCAATTAAATTTCCCTCGTAGTAGCCTTTTTAGGCCTTTACCATTAGTATGGACAGGTAAAATCTCATCTCAATAAACTAAACTTATTTATAGATACCCTCTACTAAATAACATCTATTAATGTTATTTATTAGATATAATATACTTTTAAGCCACTCTATTAATATCTTTTAAGGTTCTATTTAGGCCTACTTAGGCTTATTTAGCCCCTATTCAAACATAGTCCTTTAAATCCATATTCAGAAGTACTTGACTAATCAAAAATACTTTATAATACTTTATAAAATCATAAAATACACCCAAAAAAAAAATTGTGTAACATTTTAATGGTGTAATCTTTAAATATTCATGTTTTAGTCTTGAAACCCTAACACAGGGTTGTCTCTATAACATGCTCGAGAAGAGTTAGTTTGAAATTTTAAATGATATAAAAACTTTCATCTAAATGTGATGGTGGTTTATTGTATGATTAAATACAATACAACTTAATATATTCATTGGACCTCCTATTGACACTATTTTTCACATCTTTTATAAGGTTTTTTGTTTGATTGTGTGAAGTTTGACAAATTTCTACATGTTTGAGCATAGTTCCTTCATAAAATACATAATGAAAATGAATTGTGACCACATAGAGATTCTTAATAACATGGAAAAAATATTTACCAACCATAAATTAACTCTAAAAACCTTTCCATATAATCCTTCCTTTCATATGATGTTTACTCGATCCTTTAAGGCATAGAACACAAAATATAGAGTATGCTAGTTAATTACCAAACAAGAAACTATATGTCCATCTTATTAGAAAAAAATACATTACACTTAAATTAATTATAATTCACTAACATTTTTTCATAAAATTCATTAGAAACACTTATTTCTTTGCTTCATTCACATACATAATCTTTCTACTCATATTACAACTCTGTCTTCATAAATACAGAATTCAAGGTGTGATAGGGTTTGCAAGTTATTTTTAAAAATCAAGAAACTTTATTATTAAATTACTTAGGGTTTAACATTAATTTAAACCTATAATACATCCCCATTATTATCCCCACATAATCATTTACAGATTTTATATATGTCTAATAACTACCTTATAGTTCTTGAACTCCCTCTCAAGAACATTGACAAGGCTCAAACTACCTATACCTAACACACCTCTATGAATGACTCATTAAGTGATTAATGTACATATTTAAAAAAAAATTACCCATTATATATCCTAATCAAACATATTACAACATTTAAACTTCTTCTAATCATGACCAAAACTTGACAAGAAAGTTTAAAATTTCAAACTAGCAAAATTAGCAAGAAAATGCCAATTTCACAATCTAAAGACTTCTAAGACTCATAACCATGAAAAATTCACTCTAAATGACCCATATAAACTAAAAAAACTAAAAATTGATACCATTTAATATGCCTATACATCAATAGTGTTCCTCATAGGTTTCCATTCAAGTGTAGTTAACTTATAGGCTCAAGTACCCACCTTCTTTGTAACGACAAATGGACCTAGCAAATTAGGCTCAAATTTGTCTTTGTTATCTTTAGTTTCATTACTGTATTATTATTATTATTATTATTATTATTATTATTATTATTATTATTATTATTATTATTATTATTATTTATTAATAATTATCCAAATTTAAATTCATAGTTTCAAAATTCATTTCCATATGCTCTCTTGATATGGTCTTGGTAGACTTTGAGATGTCAATACCTTGTATGCACGTATCATTCAATGTTTATAAATCATGTAATAATTTGTATATATAAATTATATTTTAATATATATTTTAATGAAACATGAAAATATGGTATTTCAATCATAAATGTTCCCAAAGTGAATTAAAAATGTGGTGTATCCTTAGCTACTATAGTGACACTTGTTTAATATGCCTAAAGTGCATAAATAATCTTACTGTGTTAGTCTTCACAATTCTTGGTGATTATTTTAATTTATATATTTTTAAATGCTTTATTTATTTATTATACTTTTCCATTTCCTTTTAGATAATCTGGTGTATAAAATGTGTGATGGACCTTGTATTTAGCACAAAATATCTTAATTATTTTATTCTTTAATGAGGATCCATTATCTGTGATAATGGTTGATGTTAGCCTAAATCATGAAATGATATTCATCACTAAGAATTTAAATATATCTTAACTTGTATTTGATGATAATGGTATGGTTTATATCCATTTTTTGAAGTACTCCATAGGTGTAAGAATGAAATTTTTGGCCTTATGATGATTCTTGATTTATCTTTTTGATTAAATTGAAACCCCAAAGGGAGAATGACTATGGTGAAATAATAGGTTTTAATTCTTGTGATGGATCATGGTTTAGATTAATATGATTATGACATTGTGGTAATAACCTAGGATTGTCTTATCTTTCTTTTTCCATTATAAGGAAATAATACCCTTGTCTCAAGAGTTACGTGACATTTATTTTCTACTGAAATGACCTCCACATTCCCTAGCATGTACTTTTTGTAAATCAATACTATCTTCATCATGGCTAAGGCACTAAAGCAATTTTACCTATAGTTTTATTTTGAATAAATATCCTCTAGCTATAATGCAAAATATTTTTCCAATTATATATATCATTGTACCATTCTAAATTTATTTCACTATGAGTAACTACTAAGACCTCCAAAGCATCTAATTATACTATAGTGACTGATTGATGTTGTAACTATCAGATAGTAAAAATTACATTATCATCATTGATGTTGATGAGAATCATAGAAATAATGTTATCCATATAATCACCATGTCAATTGGTTTTTTAAGGTGTGTTGTGTATTAAAAAATTATTAGTGTGTATGTAATTTTTGTACCATTTATTTATATGGGATTAACTTTTCTTCTTTTTTTGGTAGATATTTAAACCCTGATTAACCACCATTTGAGAATCCCCATATCCATGTAGTAATTTTATTTGTTACTTGTGTGATTGACATGACCCAAGTATCAATGACTCATATTCTTATATTTTATTTGTACATGAAAATCTAAACGATATGTAAATGGCATAAACTAACCCTGAGGTGTGATGGAAACTATTCCAGCATTAGTTTTTGAGGCACATTTGGATCCATAAAATTACATGGTTCAAATTTCATCATTAATGTGATATAAATTAAATTCATCCTAAAAATCATCAATGATTAGTAGTGTATCTATCAATAGAATTGTATTTAGTTGGTCTAAAATAACTTGTCCTTTTTATAAATTTTTGATATATGAATTTTCAATCAAATTTCATGAGTAACATCACCCATTTATATATGAAACCTAATAAGTGTGTCTTTGACATAGGTAATTTGATCGTATCCATGTTTATGATAACCTATGTCTCATTGTTGAGCATGTAACATCACAATTTTTGTTTAGGCACAAGTTTTATTTACTACTAAATTTTTTCTCATAGTCAAAGTGTACAGCTAAGTAATACATGAAATTCTATTTGTGAGCATCATCATATTATGCTAATAATCCCCTATGGCATTATCTATGGCTAAGATGTATAATAATAAAGGTCTATCTAGTCTTGAAATCATGAGAAAAGGGGGATTAAATAGATATTATTTGATTTCATCAAAATTTTATTGGCATTTGGCATCCCATTCAAATTTTGAATATTTATTGAGTAATAATGTGAAAGGTTGCATCTTATCAAGTAGTTGGACCACAAAACATATTATTAACTAAAGTTTTTGTTTTAATGATCATAGTTGCATTAGTCCTTTTAGTGGAGGCATTTATAAAATAGATTTGAGATTTTTGGGATCTATTTCAATGCCTTGATAAGATATGATGTATCCCAATGATTTCATTGAATATACCCCAAATACACATTTATTTATATTTAGGTGCACATTATATTTCCATAACCATTAAAAAGAATTAGAAATATATAGCATGATCTTTCCATTATCTTGATTTAAAAAGTAGATCATCCACATAGTCTTCCACTATTTTGTGTATATAGTCATGAAATATGAGTCATGGCTAAATGAAAAGTAGAACCACATTTTTTAACTCCAAAGGGCATTACTACATAACAAAATTTTCCCCATTATTTAGTAAATAAAGTATTTTATTGATCTGTCAGAGTAATTTTGAATTTTTTGTATCTTGAGAAATAATCCATGAATGATAATGTCTCATAACCAACTAGAGAATTAAAAATAATATCAATATTTGGTAATGAAAATTTGTCTTTGGAACAAGCTTTATTTAAGTCTTACAAATCTAACACTGAATCTTTCCATTAGGATTTATAATTAGTACTATATTATAGACCCACTTAGGATAATCAATTGATCAAATAAATCAAATAAATCATGAATAAATTAGTCTATGCATTTATTATTTTACCAATAAATCTAATTTTAGATGCATTTTTTAATCTTTTATTCCACTAGCTTTGCATCATGATAAAATATGATATTATGTTATGAAATTTTAGAATCAATTCTTGGCATATATAAGTAATACCATGAAAATATTTGTGGGTAATCATGTATAGCTTGTCAAGGTACCTCACCTTTATCTTTGTATAACATAGATGTTAATAGTAATATTATAGGATCCTTATCTACTACATAAGATAATTCTATTATTTTTTCATTACTTAGAGTTGATATATCTTCCATATATGGTTTTTGGGATGGTATTTGGTCCATCTCCTTAGAGATAGGCATTAGTATCTTCATTTTTTTCTAAAATATTCATAGGTGGAAGTTATGTGATGAAACCTACCCTTTTGATATAAGGAAGGGATATCCTCATATGCCTTATTCTAGGAGAGATTCATCATTTTAAAATTAATATAATGTCCAAATATCTATGGAAACTATGTTTTTAATTAGATGAGGGTATATTAATTGTAGTGTAGAGGTATTATGAACTTCATGTCTTGGTTTTGGATCTAATTTGAAGAAGTGTCTATAAATAGTAACCTATATGGTTTTTCTTTTCTTATTATTTACTAAAAAATTTTAATAGCCAAGACCTCATCATCCCTTTTGATTAGATGTTGTAATGGGATGAATAATGTCTTGTGCATGTTTTCCTAATACTTTTCCTATATGACCTATGTTTTTTAAATATTTAATTCCAAAACCATATTGGTTAAGATCTGTTGACGGTGATATAAATTTACCCCAAGAAGATATTTGTGCCTCATTTTTTTATCATTGAGAATATCATTGCATATGAGGAATGTAATTATCCCTAGATTTAGTTAATGCACATATACTTGAATCATTCTTGATTTAAATGGAGTGTGTGTGTGTGTGTGTGTGTGTGTGTGTGTGTGTGTGTGTGTGTGTGTGTGTGTGTGTGTGTGTGTGTGTGTGTGTGTGTGTGTGTGTGTGTGTGTGTGTGTGTGTGTGTGTGTGTGTGTGTGTGTCTGTGTGTGTGTGTGTGTGTGTGTGTGTGTGTGTGTGTGTGTGTGATGACTAAATTTTAAATGTGTGTGTAAGGTAAAGATAATTGTGTTCATATCATAAATCCATGGTCTTCCTTATGGAATATTATAATTGAGGTCATTAGTTATGACCTGACAAACTGTGGCTATCATTTGAGGACCCACTATAATACGTAGTGTTTTTTTCCTATACCTTCTAAAAAATATTTTTAAATCCCTGAATATTAATATTTGATTAGTTAATGTCCTTGTATTTAATACTAAGTAGGTTCAAAAATTAAATATAAAAAAATGTTTAATCTTGATCCATTATCCAAAAAAACATGCTTAACTACCTTATTTTGAACTTTTACTTTAATATATAATGGTAAATGTTGATTTATAATGTTCTTAGGTGGTAACCCTTATTTTTTAGAAGATATAATTTCCTTTGTCCATCATAATTTGTTGATAGTACAAGCCATATAAGGTGGTTACATCATTTGGTAAAGTTGTATAGTGTAATGTTGCATAAATAATATCTTTGTAAACATGTATTGTTTGAAATAATTCTAATATAGAAATTTTGTGTGGGTGTTTTTTAGTTGATCTATTTATCATACCCCTTGGATTTATTAACTTTCTTGGTAGATGGTGGTATGGGTTGAGTGAATTGGTAAGGTCCTTTGGTTTTTACTACTATATGGATTACCGTACCCATTTATTTTGTGACAACATGGACCATGGGATCCAATATGACCCAAGGGACAAGATTAGAAGTAAGATGGTGATTTTTAACATTGTATAAAATTATGGGGAGAAAAAGGATGAATCATTCATGCCCTTTGCTATCTGGCAGTAACATGAGGCAACTTAAATGAAATGTTAAAAAAATATGATTGGGATTATTTATCTTCATTTTAGTCTTATTGCTTTTCTTATATTTAATAACTTATATCCATTTTCTTACATAATCAATCTAGATAAGATATAATATCCATATAATACAGTATGTGTTAGCCAATAATGTTCATTCAATATGGACATGATTAATGTGAATTTCTAGGGAATAATCATAAATCAAAAAGAAAAATAAAACACTAAGTCTGTTATATGAAACCCTATAAGGATGAAGCCTAATGAATATGTAGGACTTAAATTTGAAACTTATTATTTTAGTATGGAAATCATAACTTGGATCTAAAAGCCTAGGACAAAAAAATTAAAAAAAAAGGTTTTTATGTTTTGAAATTATAAATGTGATATGAAACCCTAAGATAAAAAATATGAAACCATTAGAAGTATGAGACCCTAATGAAGATATAGCTTCAAAGGTGAAAATATTATTTGTGTATATCAATAATAAAACTAGATCTAAAACCCTATGATAAAAATATAAAAAATATTTTTTTATGTATAGAAATCAAAAATAAGATTTGAAACGCTAGGATGAAAAAATATGAAACCTTTGAAGGATGGTTCAATATATGTATGGGTTGATTGACCAATATGTTTTACCCTAATTTTGGTTAATGAAATAAATACTAATCCTAATGGGATAAAAACTTGTATAATAATTCAGATATTAAGATATGGCATTCATACATACATCTAAATATAAAATACTAAAAATAATCGTAATGATTTGACAAGTGGCATATGTTAAATATAGTAATTACAAAAAATGGATGAGTGCTTAGATTTTCTAGGTGACTATCTAATTGTGATTGTATTCTGGAAGTAGAAACTAAGATAAAGTAGGCTTATAATTTGTTTGGTTCTAGAATTGATTCTTTGTCTACATAGGATTGGTTCTATAAATCTCAGATAGTCTCATCAATCAATATTGACCTATGTTAATCATTGTAGCCTATGCATAGATTAGGAACTATGACCATAGAGTCACATGCATCTATCTTTGTATGTTTTATATTTTTGATCCTAAACCTATATGATGCACACAACTATATAAATTAATCTTATTTTCCATGAAACCCTAAGTGTGCTTATGAGGGATAGAAACATGCAAAATATAGGAAAGTGTAATTGGATAAGATGACCCCAATCACCCCATTCCATGATTGACCATTACCTACATATTTGATATTATGAGGAGGGAAATCAAGCCACACATAGTTCTTCCACTTAGTGTAGTTGTGCAATTTTTATCCTTCAATATATATATATATATATATATATATATATATATATATATATATATATATATAACTAATGATTTAGAATTGATACTTGAAAATTCTTGGTTTTACTTGGATTTATTATGTTTTAGACCTAGCTTGTGTCTAATTCTAGTGAGAGGTTTACAATTTTGGAAGAATAGGGTAGATTTTTATTAATATATAATAGTACATAGATGTATTCTAGTTAAGTTCCAAGTCCCTTTTGAATGAGACATTTATTTAATAATATATGATCTAATTAGGTAATTTATCACACTATTGACTATCAAGAACCTCTTGCTTGCATAGACTAAATAATAGGAAATGACTCATATATTAACCAAAATGTAGGTTACAACACCAGTTCTATATCATGGGCCACTTTGAGGGGGCTACCTCCTTAAAGCATGGATCTATTAAAAATACTCTTCTTGGATGCCTAATAACCTCACCTACCCCTTTATTTATACTATTTCCTACCTACCCATCTCCTTAGTCTAATGCATATGGATTATTACATGATACTATTTATACTATTTATTCCCTATCTATGTGCATTACATTCCATCCCCCTTAAATATTTTTCACCCTTGAAACATGATAAGAAATAGAAGGAGAACCAAATGAAAGCCAAACTAAAAATAAATTGGAGACCAGATGGAAGCTTTGACATGTGTGCATTTCTACTTCCACTTATTATGTCTATTTGTGATAAGAACATGTACAAGGATAAGGAAAACATAAGAAATAAAATAGGAGGTGGATGTGCATAAATATGAATGAGTGGAGTAAACATAACCAAAATTTGGTAGTGAAAGTTGAGCAATGAAAGTTGAATCTCGATGATGATCACCTCAAATCTAGAAGAGGGGTGCACAAAATAGTTATCCTTGTGAACCAACTAAGGGTGTATGCCATCCCCCTTATAATTTATTCCCTAAGGATGTGGAGCCTTGATTCCCTACTTGGGATCTATGATTATTAGATTGGGCTCAGCTGGGGTCTGCTTGAGTATAGTGGGTGCATGAATGGACTCATTGGAGGAGTGTTTGGGAATTATTGGTGCTTGTTTTGATGTTTTTTGTTATTTGGAGATGTTGCCAATGGATTCAATCTTCAACAATATTGGATAATCCCACCACTTCCATCATTTTTTTAGGGTGCCATATTTGAACCTCTACTCAAATCTTCTCTTGAAATCCATTGATGAAGCAACTAAAAAAGAATGTAGTAGAAGTTCCATGGATTAATGTCTTGAACTTAGTTTGATATTCCCATACTATGCCAATTTATCAAAGATAATTCAATGAATCAATGAATAATCCCATGAAAACTATAATTTAAAATGATGGATAAGATGTCAATTTCAACCAAAAATGCATCCTTTAAAAAATGGTAAATATTTGATGATTTTTTTAAAATTTTGTTTTACAATACATGTAGTCACTAAAAATATGATAAATTATACATTACTTTACAAAATTTAAAAATTCAAACTGTTATATAAATATAGAAATAAGGTGCATAAAACCTAGAAATGGTTTGACGTGATCTATTACAGTCTAAGATAAGTTTAACAAAAACTAGTCAGGTTTTCTATGGAAAAATTGAAATCAAGACTTGAAAATGATAGATTTGGGCTTCAAATTTTGATTGAAACAAGAGATATAGATATATATTTGATTGTTGAAAACCTCCCAATATGAAATGAAGAAATTAAAATTGTTTCATGAATCTCCAAAATATATTTTCAATATAAATACACTAAAAAAATACCTCAAATTTTATTGTAATGGAAAAAAATGTGGCCTTGGAAAGTGATCTGATACCAATGTCAGGAAGCTCTTGCTCACATAGCCTAAATAATATAAAATGACTCATATATTAACCAAAATGTAGATTACAACACTAGTTTTATATCATGGGCCACTTTGATGGGGCTACCTCCTTAGAGCATGGCTCTATTATAAATACTCTTCTTGGATGCCTAATAACCTCACTTGCCCCTTTATTTATACTATTTCCTAGCTACCCATCTCCTTAGTCTAATGCATGTGGGACTATTACATACTACTATTTATTCCATATCTATGTACATTACACCAACACATTAGGAAAATAGGTTGATAATAAGGAAAGGTTTGATTTTAAAAAGTAGCCATTTTTGGGAAACGATTGGTTCTAAATAGATTCAGTCAATACTGACCATCGATACTAATTGAATCTAGTTGAACCAACCTATGTACAGGTGAGCTAAAGTAAATATTTGGAGATGTCTATGTTGGATATTTAATAGGAATGATAAGGATATTTTAGGTGTATCACATCAAAATAAAAGGTTCAACTCATAAGATAACATGTAAGGGAGAGAGAATGATGGATTAGGACCATGTTTATGTTCTCAATTCATATGTGGTAAATGTGTGTCTAGCTTTTCATTGTCAAGAACCAAATACCAGATTTTAGTATCTAAAATGTGTAATATTATATAAGAAGGGTCAACTCATAAGATAATATGTAATTTTGAAATAATCATAAATTATAACCTTGTTTATACACTCAAGTCATGCATGATAAATGTGTGTCAAGCTTGTCAATTTCAAGTACTCAATACTAAATTTAGTATCTAAAAATTCCCTTATTTTATTCTAGTTATGGAATTTATAGTAAAAGGATAAATTTACTTGAGTTTGTACATCACACTTTGTCTTTTGTATTAAGCTCCAATTATGAAGGTCACTCAAATGAAAAACCTGCAATCATTTGTATTCAATGTCCATAAATTGACAACTTTTAATCTAATATTAAATTTTAGAAATTTTGAAGTGTAAAGGTAAGAGTACACTTGTGTGTAGGTGAAAAACATGTTTCCTTTTCAACTTATTAGAGTTGATGCTTCCTTTTTTAATCATTGGAGAAACTTTTTCTTCCTTTCTAAAGCATATGAAGAGTTGAGGTAACTATCCCCAAAATTTGTGTAATAATGTAGGTTCTTGGGTTGTGAAGACATGTATTAACCATGATGAATGTGGGGAGAAGTAAACATTGTACTAAAATAAATAACTACATATGTAATATAGAAAACCATCAAGATGAGTTTTTTCAAATAAACTAAATCAATAGCTACACATGGATTATAAATTCAATTGTATAGTTTTTCTCAAGTTCTCTCAACTTAACTCCATGTGAAAAAAATACATGATTGAAAGGTAATGAATAATTTTCATTCCCCCATCATGAATGCATGTTTGATTGTATATTTTCACTCAATATAAAATAGAATTCATGATTGAAATAGAATGAACAATGTTCATGACCCCTTTATGAATGTAGATCTGATATGTGTGAAGTGAAATGCCAAAAAAAAATCGTTCAATTATAGTATGTGTACATGAACTAGTATCATGCCTCATAAATATGAAATTTTATATATGTGAATGAAATAATATCATGTCCCCTAAATTTATACTAAATATATAATTTTTTACATCAATATGCTAAATTTGAGAACCTATATCTAAAATGTATGTGTATATGGAAGCCATTGACTCATGTTTTTACAAATTGTGTGTATATAAACATATATATGCACCCAAGTTTATATGAATATATACTCATGTCTCTATAAATTGAGTGCATATGCATGTAATATTCTCCTATAATTTGTATTTATGTGATAATGTTTATCATGTAACTGAACCATCTTATTTATGAACCATTCTTAATCTATAAAACTATGTACTCTGATAATATTTTTATTCATATAGGCTAATTTCTTTACAAAAATCTCACTATAATGTCCCCCTTTTGAGATGAGTGATATGTCATGTAGTTCACTCATCTCAAAAGAAGAATTAACTATATCATGTCATGTATAAAGATAACATCATTTAATATCATGTGACTGTGAGGAGATTATGTAATCATCATAATGTGTGTGTCAATCAATACATTTATATAAAATATGTAATTTAGGGAATATAAGTGTCATGTGTATATAGATGTATCACTGAATAACATAGTAATAGGATCACTAAATAAAACTATGTAGTAAAATCACATGGTATAGATCATGAAACCACTCAATGTCAAAAATATCATCAAGCACAAGTGTTAGTATCAAACATAAGGCCAATGAACATAAATATTTTATAACAAAGAGAGATAAAGGCCACATGTAAGGGGACATAAAGATGTCATAAATGGAACATCAAATATGTCTCATGGGTAGATGCAGGAAAATAGGCAATAAAAGGGGGGGGGTGTTGTATAAAGAGACATTTTTTTTCTTAAAATAACAATAGTTTAATTTGGTGAGAATGTTATATATACTTAAAAAAGAATTTTAAAATGACATACGAATATGAATTGTGTAATTTCAAATGTAGTTTCTATACACACACACACACACACACACACACACACACACACACACACACACACACACACACACACACACACACATACCCAAATCATAAAATTGTATGAAATAGATGTATTTATGATAATAGGTTGGTCATTTTTTGTGAAAAGATAAGGAGATTGCATGTGTACGAACACACTTGTTTAGAGTAAAAAAATAATTTTTTATATGAAAATTCATATATGGATAGGTGAAATGTCAAATATTATTGAGAATATTTTTTTTAATTTTTTATTATATATAATTTTTAAATAATTTTACAAGTCACAATAGTTGGAAAATTAAAACTGTAGGTGTATAAACACAACTTTTTGACCTTAACTTTATGATTTTTTTTTTAAAAGTATAGTTGACAATGTGTAGATTATTAGATATAATTTTTATAGAAATTTGATTAATATTTAAAAATTTATAATAGAATTTGTGATGATATATATATATATATATATATATATATATATATATATATATATATATATATATAGTCCATAATGAGGTATAATATGTAGAAATTAAGTAATAATTATAAATAATATTTTAACATTAATATATATATATATTATGGACTATATATATATATATATATATATATATATATATATATATATATATATATATATATATATATATATATATATGTTCTAAAACTAGGCTTTTGATTCTACAAAACCATATAATTTTTTTAAATAATAGAATCTGGCTGATTAGATGTGTTGACAAATATCAAAAAGACTCCTAAATTTCTTATAAAGCAAGTGGGTTGCTCCATGGTTGGTTTTAGGCTAGGTTCAGACCTCCCCATTCCTATACCCAAGGCAGATTTGGAGGGAAATTGCAAAATTAAAAGATTGAAATGTTTAAAGGGCATACTCCCTTTTAAAGACATATTTTTTTTGTTTTGTGTAGTTTGACTTTTTTTTTTAAAAGATATGTATGTGAATTTTGTTGTGTTTTTATTTTTGTGTGCAGTTTGAGCTGGTTTTTTTTTTGTGTGTGCAAGGATATATTTAGTAAAATAAATTTATATGACATTTTATATTCTTATAATTTAAATTTATTTTACTAAATATAACAAATTATGGCCACTTTTCATCTTATGAATTAATTATAAAGTTGTAGGAGTTACCATTTAGAAGATAGTTTCTCAAAATTGAATTAATACTTAGTTTTTAAAATTTCTATATTAGAATATAGAATTAAAAATGAGGTTTCACATCATGTTACGTATGTAATATATCTATACCATTGATTATGCCCATTATTTAACATATTTAAGTATGCCCTACCTACTTGACCTACTTGAGTATGCCCTACTTGATTGATTACCTGAGTTTAAAGGTGGACTCCTAAATAATTTATGGGATTTTCAATCAATGGGTCTATCAATATTCATAAATGACCACCATGTATCATGTAACTTGTAACATACCTATATTCATGATATTGTCACACATACATGACATATACCTGTAATCATGATATGATAACTTATACCAAATATGAATGTAGATAGTCATCCTAATAGAATACATTTAGAATATAATAAATCAAAACACCATTCAAAATTCATTATAAAAAGATACCATTAACTCTAAAATAAATGATATCTAGATGGTCAATACATGCATTCTTTAATTTTAATCTCATGCATTATTGAAAAGTCGCATAGAATAAATTAATATTCTAGATCTCTAAATTCACATAGGACACTCCCTCATTAACACTAATAATACCTAATCATTCCCTCATCAACCCTCATATTCACTTATGATCCCTAATCACTCCCTCATTAGTTCTCACTACCCTTGATTATACCTAATCACTCCCTTATTGGCTATCATCATCCCTTATTATTACTAAGCACTCCCTCATCAACCCTCATCATCTCTAGTCACTCCCTCATCATAACTAATAATCCCTCATTGTCCTTGATCATCCCTAAACACTCACTCATTAACCCTCATCATGCCTAATAATAACTAATCACTCTCTCATCATCCCTTATCATCCCTAATCACACATTCATCATCTCTCATCATCCCTAATAACTCCCTCAAAAACCATCATCATTTCTTATCATCCCTAGTCAATCCTTAATCATATTTAATAATCCCATATCATCCCAAATCACTTTGTCATCATCTCTCATCATCCCTAATCAATCCATCCTAATTCATCCTCATATCTCATTGTCCCTAACCATTTCCTCATTAGCCATCATCATACGTAATCACTCCCTCATCATCCTTAGTTAGTCCCTCATCTAGTAGAGTGTGTTCCAATATAGTAGTTAGTAAAAAATTATTTTATACTAAATGATATCTTTTTCAACTGAATCTTGAATGGTGTTTTGATTTATTTTATTCTGATTGAAGTGTACCAGGGTGATTATTCTCATTCATGTCTAATAGACTAGGTAGGTCCACGATGGATTACTCTAGGGAGATTGTTAAATTATTTCCATAGTGGAAATAAGATAATATCCTCTTTAACTAGTCACTCTCTCATCATCCCTTATCATCCCTAATCACACATTCATCATCTCTCATCATCCCTAATAACTCCCTCAAAAACCATCATCATTTCTTATCATCCCTAGTCAATCCTTAATCATATTTAATAATCCCATATCATCCCAAATCACTTTGTCATCATCTCTCATCATCCCTAATCAATCCATCCTAATTCATCCTCATATCTCATTGTCCCTAACCATTTCCTCATTAGCCATCATCATACGTAATCACTCCCTCATCATCCTTAGTTAGTCCCTCATCTAGTAGAGTGTGTTCCAATATAGTAGTTAGTAAAAAATTATTTTATACTAAATGATATCTTTTTCAACTGAATCTTGAATGGTGTTTTGATTTATTTTATTCTGATTGAAGTGTACCAGGGTGATTATTCTCATTCATGTCTAATAGACTAGGTAGGTCCACGATGGATTACTCTAGGGAGATTGTTAAATTATTTCCATAGTGGAAATAAGATAATATCCTCTTTAACTAGTCACTCTCTCATCATCCCTTATCATCCCTAATCACACATTCATCATCTCTCATCATCCCTAATAACTCCCTCAAAAACCATCATCATTTCTTATCATCCCTAGTCAATCCTTAATCATATTTAATAATCCCATATCATCCCAAATCACTTTGTCATCATCTCTCATCATCCCTAATCAATCCATCCTAATTCATCCTCATATCTCATTGTCCCTAACCATTTCCTCATTAGCCATCATCATACGTAATCACTCCCTCATCATCCTTAGTTAGTCCCTCATCTAGTAGAGTGTGTTCCAATATAGTAGTTAGTAAAAAATTATTTTATACTAAATGATATCTTTTTCAACTGAATCTTGAATGGTGTTTTGATTTATTTTATTCTGATTGAAGTGTACCAGGGTGATTATTCTCATTCATGTCTAATAGACTAGGTAGGTCCACGATGGATTACTCTAGGGAGATTGTTAAATTATTTCCATAGTGGAAATAAGATAATATCCTCTTTAACTAGTCACTCTCTCATCATCCCTTATCATCCCTAATCACACATTCATCATCTCTCATCATCCCTAATAACTCCCTCAAAAACCATCATCATTTCTTATCATCCCTAGTCAATCCTTAATCATATTTAATAATCCCATATCATCCCAAATCACTTTGTCATCATCTCTCATCATCCCTAATCAATCCATCCTAATTCATCCTCATATCTCATTGTCCCTAACCATTTCCTCATTAGCCATCATCATACGTAATCACTCCCTCATCATCCTTAGTTAGTCCCTCATCTAGTAGAGTGTGTTCCAATATAGTAGTTAGTAAAAAATTATTTTATACTAAATGATATCTTTTTCAACTAAATCTTGAATGGTGTTTTGATTTATTTTATTCTGATTGAAGTGTACCAGGGTGATTATTCTCATTCATGTCTAATAGACTAGGTAGGTCCACGATGGATTACTCTAGGGAGATTGTTAAATTATTTCCATAGTGGAAATAAGATAATATCCTCTTTCCAATTGCATGGTGGAAACTCATTTTGAATGATGAGGGATGATGGCAGATCAAAAATTTCCTCTTTGCACTTGCTTTGTATACTCCAATTTATAAAATGAGTTATAAAAAAAGAAATTATGTTTCCTTCTTAGTGTAAAAAATTGATGTTGGTATGATCTTTAGATGTGGGGATATACGTGTGGCTTGAAAAAGAGTTAATATGATGAAAATTATATTATTATTCAATGTTAAATTAATATGATGTTGGTAAGTGAAAATGGGCTGTATTATGAGCCCAAGTTTCATTTCATGCCTAAGTTGCATTACAAGCCTGTGTTGTATTACAAACCTGAGTTGTATTGTGAGCTTGCATTGGATTTCCATCCCAAGTTACATTTCCATCCCATGTTATATTAGGATCTGAGTTGTATTAGGAGATTGATTTACATTTTCATCCCGAGTTGTATTTTGAGCTTGAGTTGCATTACGTGCCCAAGTTGCATTTCTAGATCGAGCTACATTGGGAGCCCAAGTTGCATTGGAATCTAGAGTTTCATTAGGAGAATGAGTTTAATTACTAATGATGCATTTTTAAAAATAATCATGATTATCAAGGGATCATTGTGAGAATTGTGACATGTATTTTAATTTATAACTATTATGGGGGAACATGTTCTTTAAATTCCTATGTGGGAAAATAAGTAAAAACAAGTAAACTTTTTTATTCCCCATTGATATAAAATAAATGTTTTAATACTACATATACTCAAATTCATAAATAAATAGTAAATGTACGCAAGAAACTATGTTCCCTCTTTAATACAAGATCGAATGTTGGCTTGAACTTTGTTTTTGCCTCATATTTGTGTATCATAGTTTTTTCCAGGTTAGATCTTTTATTATTCTATTAAGAGTGGTATGTTGATGTTTGTGTATTTTGAGTCAATCTAAGCTTTGGCTTTGGGCCATTGTAAGGTCTATTGATACCTTGTTCCCAATGCACCCACCTACTAATAGAATTGATGACATGTGTTTTGGCATTTCCTAATGGTTTCACATATTCAACCTTTAAAACTATTAGATCTCACCCCCCTCAACACCTCTACTCTAAATTTTTTTATGAGTGCAGTACTTTTGTCAGATCCTCATTGGTATTCATATTTTGATAAGAAGGAGGTGAAATCCTCCTTATAGACACAATTATTTATTTTCTATTTGGGTTATAAACATTGAGCAAAAGGGTTGGAGCATTTTTTCATCTTCTCATGTTTGTAAGTTATTATCAAAGTATGACATGGGTCATGACTATAAATTATTAGCATCTATGCCATTGACTTTGTTATGGCATGTTTTCTCCTTGAATTGAAATATTTATGCTTGTGTAGGAATTATGATAGGAAAACAAATAGGGAGTTGAGTAGAATTACCAATGTTTACATCATTCCTCTATGGTGTGGTCTCCATAATGTATGTTTAATGTTTGTATTTTAAGTTTAGTGGGTCATTTAGGTTTCATTTTTATAGTTTTAAGTCAAGGGTTTAGGTTTCAAATTTTAGTGTTTAGTGTTTGGGGTTGATTTTTGGGGTTTTGGCATTTAGGTTTTAAGGTCTAATGTTTATCCACTTTTAGTATTTAGGGTTTATGGTTTGAGTTTGAAGTTTTATAGTTTTAGGTTTAGGGTTTAGGGTTTAGTGCTTAGGGTTTCTGGATTAGGACTTAATGTTAAGATTTTAGGGGTCAATATTTAGGATTCATTATTTAGGGTTTAAGATTCATGATTTTGAATTTTATGTTTATGGTTTAGTGTTTAATATTGAGGGTATAGGGTTAAGGTTTTATGGTTTAGTGTTTAGGATTTAGGATTTTAAGCTTATGGTTTGGGTTTTAGGGTTAAGCACTTAAATTTTAGGTTTTAGGGCTTAGGGTCTATTGTATAAAGTTTAGGGTTTTAGTTTATAAGGTTCTACATTTAGGGTCTATGTTTTAGGGTTTAGGTATTCTTCTTTTAGGTTTAGGGATAATGTATTATGGTTAAGTGTTCAATGTTTATGGCATTTAGGGTTTAGTTATATGATTTAGTGTTCATGGTATAGGGTTTATAGATTAGGGTTTGGGGTTTAGGGTTTAAGGTTTAGGTTTTGGGGTTTAAGGTTAATGGTTTAGGTGCAAATGGAGTGTACTAGGGTGATTAGCTAAATTTATGTCCAATATGAGTGATTGTATCATGACTATAGGAATATGTCATGTATGAGTAGCAACATACTTACATATAGTAATAAGTATGGGGTAGATGTAATGTATGAATGACTATATCATTAATATATGTATGCTATAGTTTTCATGTTACAGGCTAGTCATTTATGCATATTGATAGAATCATTGATTAAAAAAACCAACAAATTATTTAATAATTCTTCCTAAATACACCTTCAAGATTTTTACATGAATATCCATAGTCACTCCTTTCTCTATATAGGTGAGAATTAGCCTTATCCTTTCAAGATATGGCTTACCCAATGCCCCCTCTCTTTTATCTTTGTACATGATAACTCAAGACTATGGTTTATAGTTAGAGGTTTAGGATATAAAAACTTAGGGTTTAAGGTTTATGGTTGATGGTTCAAGATTAACACTTTAGGGTTTAGGGTATAAATATTAGCATTTAGGGTTCAAGTTTTAGTTTTATGGTTTAGGAATTAAGATTTAGGGCTTATAATTTATATTTTATACTTAAAGGTTTGGGGTTTAAGGTTTTGATCTTGGGGATTTGGTTAAGGGTTTAAGGTTTAGAATTTAGTGTTTAATATTTAGGGTTTGGGGATTAGGGCTTAGGTTTTAAGATTTGGGGTTTAGTGTTTATGGTTTAGGATTTATGGTTTTAGGTTTAGGTTTTAGGGTTAAGTGTTTAGGGTTTATGGATTTAGGTTTAGTGTTTAAGGTTTTGGGTTTGGGTTTAGAATTTTTGGTTTAGGAGTTAATGTTGAGGATTTATGACTTATGGTTTTAGGCTTGGGGGTTAAGAGTTTAGGGATTAAGTGTAAGGATTTAGGGCTTAGGTTTAGAGTTTAGGATTTAAAATTTAGAGTTTACAAAAAAAAATTGGCATTTAGGGTTAGGTGTTAAATGTTTATGGATTAATTGTTGGGGTTTTGGGTTTAAGTTTAGGGGTTTATGGTTTAGGGTCTAAATATTAGGGTTTAGGGTGTAGATTCTAAGTTTTTAATTTAGGGTTTATTATTTAGGGTCTAGGGTTTACATCTTATGATTTAAGGTTTTGGGTTTGATGTCAAGTTTTAGTGTTTAGGGTTTAGTAATAATGGATCAGGGTTGAGAGTTTTGGATTTGGGATTTAGGATTTAAGGTTTAGGATTTAGTGTTTAGGTTTAGTGCTAATGGTTTAGGGTTAATTTTTTAGGGTTTGGGTGAAGGATTTAGGGTTTATGGTTTATATTTTAGTGTTTGGGGTTGGTTATTTGGGTTACAACATTTAGGTTTTAAGGTTTAGGGTTTGTGGTTTAATGATTTAGGGTTTATGGTTTTGATTTTGAAGTTTTATGGTTATGGGTATGTGGTTTAAGGTTTAATTTTCAACTTTTAGGGTTTAGTGCTTAGGGTTTCAAGATTAGAGTTTAGGGTTAAGATTTTAGGGGTCAAGTCTTTAGGTTTAGATTTTAAGGTTTAGGGTTTGGGGTTTAATGTTTAGGGTTTAACATTATTGATTTTGATTTTTTTAAGGTTTAGTGTTTATAATTGACGGCATATGGTTAAGGTCTTACATTTAGGTTTTAGGTTATATGGTTTGGGGGATAAAGTCTAGGCTTTAATGTTTTAAGTTTATATGTTTAGGGTTTTTAATTTAGGGTTTATGGATTATTATTTTGGCTTTAGGGATAATCTATTAGGGTTAAGGGTTTAGGTGTATTATTTAGTGTTCATGGTTCAAGGTTTATGGCTTAGGGTTTGGGGTTTAGGGTTTAGGTTTTAATTTTTAGGTTTTAAGGTTTAGTTTTTAGGGTTTGGATTTTGGGGTTAATGGTTTAGGTGTAAATGGAGTGTAATAGGGTAATTAGCTACACTTGTGTCCAATATGAGTGACCATATCACAACAACATGAAGATCTCATGTATGAGTGACTGCATACCTAAATGTAATACTATGTGTGTCGTAGATGTAATGTATGAATGACTATATCATTACCATATATGTTATAGGTTGTAACCTATAGGCTATTCATTTATGCATATTGATAGAACCAATAATTAAAGTTAATTTTCTAAGTTGAGAACAAGGTTGTTAAGAAGATTCCAAGGCAAATATATAAAAATTCAAGTATCATACATTTAAAACAACTTGATAAACTTCAATCCTAAAAAAATAAGGAATTTAGGGTCAAAATAAGATTAAAAAGTGAATAAATTCATGACTACAAGTAGATTTGATAGTCTGTAAAGACATAATAGGGGTCTATGTAGTTAAAAGAATCATTTTCTTGTGAATAAAAGGTGTGATGTTACTTAACTTCTTGTATTCACAAATTTATTACATGTGTGAATGAAATACAACTTAATTTGAATATAATTTATACTTGATCCAAGTTTAATGTCATTGAAGCCTTCTAGAGCCTATTTTCTATCTATTTATAGTCACTTGCAATCTCTTGTATCACATAGAAAAGGTTGCATGAGTTCGTTTAGAATATTGGAGAAGTTTAGGGAGGTAGTCAAGACTATTAAAAGTGTTAGTTATTTAAAATAATCTTTAATTTGTATGAACAATAAATTAAAAGATATTAGTCTCTACATGCATAGTTAAACCTTATAATAAGGGTTTTGATATTAAAAGAACCATAACTTTCATCTATACTAGTGGAATCTCCTCAAACTCGTAGAGAAGTTGTTAAAAAAGGCTTATAATGTAATATAATAGGTAGTATGCTAAAACTCACCTTGTGCTTAAAAATATAGAGGACTATTTTTTGATTTGCCTATAGATAGTCACAAGAAAGCTTAGTCAAGTGTTTTGCTTTGTTGATTGAGTCTAAACCTCTTATTAAGGTCTAATGTTATTGTGTAAAAACTATAGAATAACTATTTAAAATAATTAAAAGCATTTTTCAGTTAATCCAAGTCAATATCCTTCCAAGTAGGTAGTTTAGGCTATCCTGACCTAAAAAATAGAGTTGTCATTGAAGTCTAATTCTTAAGAAACCAATAAAATAAATTGATTTCTAATCCTAATAGATAGTCTCCAAACATATTAAGAAATATTTATAATAATAATTTGATGAGCTTAGATTAATAACACCTTTTCAATAGCAAACATGCCTATACACAACACTATAATAGTTTTTAGGACTTAGTCAAATTTTTGGGCACTTTGGTGATGTAATTGGATTTTGAGCTTGTGTAAAGAAACCTATGAGTTTTTTTTTATCATTTTTTTATATTTTCTTCGAGTTTTTTAAGTGAATGAGTCCAAAAAACAAGATATTTGTAGACCTATTTGTATCAAGTCGTTAAAAGACATAATTTGGCCTAATAGGCCTATAAAGGGTAGAGTTACTATCATCTGAGTTTTGAGTTGAATTTATTCATGCACTAAGAAGATTGGGTAAAATAATTGGTGAAAAAATCATAGTCTTGTTCAAATAAGTGGGGATATACAATTGAGTGCTTTAAGAGTCAAATAAGGGTTTTTATTGAAGGTAGATTACTATCTTGGGACTGAGTACCATTTTTTAAGTCATTAAAAGTGTCTTTTTATTTGAATACAGAGGCTAAAAAGACAAGGGGTAATGCTAAAGAATAATGTCATTATTATTGTAATACTAATACTCATAAGACCTTTTGTTATAGACCAAGAGATATTTTATGGTTTGGAAGAGACCTAATTGTAAGAAACTTTCTAGAAGACCTTGAAGTAGACCAAGTTGAGTAAGTGGAAAAATTAATTTGACACTAGTAGGGAATAGTAAATATCAAGATATAGCTTGTATATTTAGGTAGGGCATACTCATTGAGATCAAGATATGGATTGGTTATTCAATCAGGTAGGGCATACTCAAGTAGATAAAGTAGGTATGAAATATGTAAGTAGGTAAAGAAGGCATGTAGCCCTCAATGGTATATATCTGTTACATACTTAACATGATTTGAAATGTCATTTATCATTCTATCTTCTGATCCTAAAATTTTAAAAATTTATTATTAACCAGAATGGATTTTTAAAAACTAACTTCTAAATGGTAACTTTTATAGATATGTAATCAATTTTAGAAGATGTAGAATGGAACTAATTTTCTATATTTAGTAAAATATATTTAAATTATAAGAATATAAAATGTAATATAAAATTAAATGTAAAATTATTACATTTATTTTACTAAATGTAAATTATATGTAAACTTATTACATTTATTTTACTAAATATATCCTTATTAAAAACAAAAAATAGATCACAACATGTCAAACACAACAAAACAAAAAAACACAACAAAAAAACATAGGTCAAAGGGTGTACACATTTTGTAGTGAAAATGGATGTAATCCCTTTATAAATGGTGTATGCCCTTTAGGGTTAGGACCAACCCTTATGGGATCTGCATTGGGTTTTTTTTTAAAAGGTCATACGCCCTTTACAAAAAAAGTTTTATATTTTTTTATTATGTCACCTTTTTTATCCACAAAATTTGTACATCCACCCGCATCAAACAAGGTCAAGGGCCATACTCAAGGGACATAAATATGTCCCAATAAAGGCCAAAAGACCATACACAATAGAAAAAAATAGAGTAGCATATCATGTAAAATAATATAAACATCAATGGAGCATCTAACAAAGAACTAGTCTACATAATTCATTTAATAATATCACATCATAGTATAATAACATATCTATGTAGTACTGTGTAATATATGAGTAAATATAAATAAATGTGTAAGAAATATAAGTAATTCAATATGGTAGAAAGTCATAGATGATAGAATCATATAGTATAATCAATATTAAGAATACACATGGGATATATCTAGATACATAATCAATTAGCAAAAGACATAGATTGACATAAAGAATTAACATGGAAAAACCTCTTGAGAGGTTAAAAATCCACAATGTGATATATTCATATATGATAAAATTATTCAATCAGTACAATCTTATCCAAATCCCTTCTTCTCAACAAGTCTTCACAAAACATTTGTAATATATGTTCCGCATTCAAATATTAAAGTATCTTGACCATGAAGTTCATTGAATATATCTAGTGAATAAAAATAGGGGTAAAAACCCTATTTATAATGGTAACAAAGTGAGGTTATTGTTGTAGCAAATGGTTCCAACCTTTCTCATGAGCATTTCAAACAAATAGTAAATAATAAACAAATGTGTTTTATTATTTATTTACACAAGGTTTTTCAACCCATGTTGATAAATAATAAATCATTATTATTTAATGACCTAAAATGTATTAAGGTTATATAATATCACCACTTAGACATTAAATTTGATATCACTCGCTCTTAATTATAAATGGGGATAAATGATGTGGTCATCTTATTAAAGGAATTACATTATGTATAAATTGAAGGATTTAAAAACCTTCATCTTACCAAACATAACCTTTTGAAATAGAAGAAATTATAATCCATAAACTTATTTTAAAGTAAGTCTAGGCTCATATGAGAATGATAATACATCTCATAGTTTCTCATGAATAATCAACCAAGAATATTTAGATCCTTTTATAACATAAGGGCCTCCATTACAAAGCATGATTTTATATGTTGGGCACACTATAAACTCAAGATTTATGAATTTCATAAAAAAATACATATAGTGACTTACTATAATTCTTTACAATGAGAAGAAGAATATAGAATAAGAAGAAACACATGTTCTTAGAATATAGAATAAGAAGAAATACATGTCCATTAAGAAGTGAAATTGTCATGCACACTCCCCCTCAATGAAAACTCTAAGAGGTCTAGCATTCTATGAAACCAATAAAAATTGGTAGCACCAAGTGGTTTTGTGAAGATATTTACCACTTGTTAATCTATAGGATAGAACTATAGATTTTTAGTCATATAAAATGTGAAACTGGATTACTTAAGCATGGATAATGACACCCAGTCCATAGATCTTCCTATTTGCTTACACAACCCTTATAGGCTATTCTTTCACTGATTCCTAGTCATCCATAGCCTTTCAAACTTAACCCTTATAGACCTATAAAACTCTTTCAAGTATAGATCATCCCCCTAGGTCTCATTCCCTCTAGATAATAGTTCCCAAATTAGATAGGAGTGTTGAAACCTAGAGTGTGTTGATTTTGGCATAATTATCCAAGTTCATTTTTGGTCCTAACAGTTAGATTCTTTTGAATCCTTATCAGCCTAATGTGAATTCATTTAACCCATGATCATTAATTTCCCTATAAAAACCCATTCAAAGTCCATTTATAAGGGTTTTCACTCATTTAAAAGAGAATAAAAAGAATACAAGCAAGTACACTCAAGCACTCTTCCCTATTCTCTGCATATAGCCTTCAAAGATCATTTCAAGCTTATTCAAACCTTTGAACTAGTCCCTAGCCATCCAAAGTACATCCAGTTTCACATCTAGTTAAATTTATCATACACAATTACACCAAGCACTTAAATGGGAGAACTACAATAGCTTGATCCCTCCTCAAAGTATTGGTATGTAGGCAGTGTACCCACACATGGGGTGTGAAGTGTGTCTAGTGATCCTTTACACACTAACCCCTTCTATATCTTTTCTAAGTTTCGATTCAAATTCAATCACAAAGAGATATTAGGGATTTGAAAATTAAAAATAGATGCACAATGAGCTCCTCAAGCTTCTAGGCTTTTATATTTCACTGATAGGGTAACACAGGCCTACCAAACAAAACCCAAAAATCTCAAACCACCTAGACAACAATGCTAAAAAAGGGTTACAGCACTAGACAACAATGTGTCCCACTTTTGGTGCTCTTTTCCAAACCAAAAATGAACCTCAAGATCTAGTTTCTAATAATTTCCTAGTCCCACTCCTCTAGTATCAGACCTTATCTCAGTCTAGATCATTCAAAATAAGATAACTTAGATTTATCTTATTACTATATTTAGAAAAGGCAAAAATACAAATCTATTTACACAAAATTATTATCTTAATTCTCACATATTATTTATTGATTTAATTTTCTCAGACCTATTTATTTAACTAGGAATAGAACCCTATTATTTTGAAAACAATAAAACACTTGGTGAACTCACCTTACTTTGAATTTTGCACAAAAACCATAAAAACCCTAGGGATAATTATGTTTTATTTATTTTTACATATTTTATTGATTTTTCATACATTTAAAAATCATAAATCTATAATTTAATTGTAAAAATATCACATATTTTGTTAAAACCCTAGTTTGTACATACTAGGTCCTTGCATACAAACACATTCCAAACACTAGGAAAAATATATTGCTAATTTTAGAAAAAAATTCTAATTTTTATTAAATTTTATAAACAAAATTCAAAGAAATTTCTATAAATTCATATAATTTTTTTTAAAATTATCATACTAATTTTAAAAATTCATTTAAAAAACCCTAGTTTCATCAACTAGTTCCCAGTGATTTTCTAATACTTTTGCAATCATTTTTTGCATTTTTAGTTTCATATCAAACTCATAAAATCAATTTAAAAATAAATAATTCATAGTATTTTGCATAAATATTTTTTAAAAATCCTTAGTTTTATACGCTAGTACCTATTTGCTTTTTTAGGTATCACCTTACATGTTTGGGAGCTTCGTGTCCTTTATATGTATATTCTAGTTCCTTATTTAGATTATATTAGCTTAAGATTTTCTACTATTATCTAAGTGGTTTCCCTTATTCCACCTAAGTTCCTTACATCTCTTCCTTTGAGACAAAGTGCAAGACTTAGTGGCAATCCTCCTGAGTTCACCCAAATTCCTGTAACTCGATCATATACCATGGATAAACAACCAACTCAGGTTCTAGTCATAGATTCTACACATCCAGATTACACCAATTTCAATGAGGATAGTTTTGACAAAGAGAAATATGAAAATAAAAATGATGATGTACACACTGATGCTCATGATCCACCACATTAGACTACTGATCCACTTCCACCCATTGTTGATAATGAAGTTGTATCCAACAAAGATTTGATTTTATAAAATTTTAGAGAAAGATTTAAGGAATAACCTAAATATCATACACTAATTTTACAATCTATCATGGAAATTGAAAAGGATAAGAACTTTAAGTCTTCCATCCCCATAGAGCAACTAATTAATAATGACACCATGGGGAAAACTATGTCTCAACAACCCCCTATAGCATCCCAACCTTCTTCTATGCAACCAGCTATAGCTAGTACATCCCTATATCCTAATGTGGCAACCCTTATGCAAGATATATGGTCTCTTCAATCTAAGGTATAACATCTTGATCAAGGTACCACTAGACCTACATAGGGTTTGGATTCTTTTGATCTTCTACATACATCTTTAGCATACCATATTGCTTATACACCCTTGCCACAAGGTTTTTTTCAACCCAAGCTTACTCTTTATTATGGAAAGGGTGATCCAGAGACACACTTGAGAGATTTTCACACATCATGTTTGGACTATGTACCCAATAATTGGCTACTTACCAAGATTTTTACAAGGAGTCTAAATGATTAATATTTATAATGGTTTTATAGTCTATTAAATTAATTTGTCACGACATTCAATCCTTTAGTAGACATGTTCTTATCACATTGAAGTATCAACATTGGTGATGAGGTTTCTTGTGCAAAAATTACTCAGCAAAAACAAAGGTCAAATGAGCCCCTCACGGATTATGTTATTAGATACAAGACTATTATATCAAAGATAACTATCCCCATGGCTGACTAAGAGTTATAAGACATCTTTAAATAGATCCTTCTACTAGAATTGGATGAATCTATTATGTTTAAAATATTTTCTTCCTTCATTGAATTGTGTCATACACTAAAGTAATGAGAAGTCAAGATATATTCAATGGGAAAACGTGAGTACTCAAGTATCTCAAACACAACAAACAAGAGTAATAGAAAAGTCCCATACAAGGTCAAAATCAATGACAATAAGAATTAGAATCAACCAATAGTCAGTACAACTTCAAATCCCCCTCAGCATGTGGTTTTATCAGCACCTCCTCATCGTGCATTTACCAATCTACTAGTTTCCTTAGCTAGGGTTTTATAGTAGTTATTAGAATGTAACATCATCACTTTACCTCCTATCTAGGAAGCTAACCTATTGAATCCTATTCTATGGGGATATGATTATCATGCATTTTGTGATTTTCATAGGCAACAAGCCACACAACAAATAGATGCATCAGTTTGAGACATAAGATACAAGACTTGATAGACAACAATGTACTTAGTCTGGGCACTTAAGTTGAGCCTCCAAATGTAAAGCCAACATAAGATAAATCTTTTAAATTCTTCTTAGATTAATTTACATAACATTCTAAATAAGAGATAGAAGATACCTCAAGTTTTCACCATACATACCAGACACATCCTCTACCAGCTACATACCAGGCACCTTTAGTTGAGTCACATCCTTTTAGAGGTATGATAGGTGTGTATGAGTCTATATTTATAGATAAACCTTCAATATATTTTTTAGATCAAGATATTGTGGAGGATAATATAGGTTATAATACACTTTTTATCAGAGCACATACTCATAATCAGTATATTTGTATTTTGCTTATTGACAATGGTTCTAGACTTAACATGTGCACATTGACACTACTATATCATCTAGATTATTTTGAGTACGATATCACTCTAATAAACACAATTATCAGTGGTTTTAGTGGGCATGTATAGAGTTCATTTAGTGAGATAGTACTTCCACTATAGGTTGGTCATATACATTTGGCAACACCATTCACTATAGTTCTTAGTGTAGGATTTTTTGACATATTAATTAGTTGACCATGGATTCAAAAACTTAGGGTAATACCCTCTACAGCTTAAAAATGCATAAAATTCATTCACTCTAATCAATTTATTATAGTTGGTAGAGTTCCTTATGAGTCACCACTCCCCACTTCATATCCATCTACTAGCTTATAAACACTAGCTCTAGTTCTTCCACCTATTTTAGTTTCTCCTCTAGTTTTAGTTATGCTTCCACTTTAGATCTAGCCATAGTTGTGGCATCAATTTCTAGTATAGAGAGTTCACATACCTCCATAGTTTCAGGATTCTAAACAACTTCTAGCTATAGTGTTCACACCTAGAATAGTAATATTAAGGTCTCATGAAGCTACACAAAGAGCACTTAATCAGAGAGCTTATTCTAATTAAATAAGGGTCCCTAAGAGCCCTACAATTTCATCCACTTCTTAGAGTTACAAGGGGACCCCACATTTAGTTTCCACTTTATATATTTTAGAGTAGTTAAAATGTACATATATTTTAACTTCACAATCTTAGACATTCAATTATGCCTCATAATCACACACAATTTAGTTTTTTGATACAAGACACCATGATAGGGAATATAATCTGAGACTCATTAGTTAGTATCATTTTTTTCCCATTTTTACCCATATATAGCTTATATCAAAATACAAAAACAATACAAAAAAATATAAAAATATTCAAATATGTCAAAAATACCAAAACATTTTGCTTATATGCATCATCCATGCTTTTCATTACTACTATCATGACATGACTTAAATTTGATGTTTCATGTTATTTTAAGTTGATTTTTATACATTACCATGCTTCACTTGACCTTATTTGAGTGTGTGTAGTGACATCCAATTACTTGATTGCTTCACTCTACCCATTGATGGGGCATTCTTATTTCTACATTTGAGACACACATTGATATACCCACCCTCTAGGATCATATTCTACGTGAATATACCATCTAGGTTATGTCATTCCTACACTACACACTCTAATTTATCATGCTAATGTGAACTAATTACTAAATTACACAAATTACTATATCAACATTTCAATAGTATCTAGCACTTGTGTATCTCTTAGCATATACCTAGTCTTGTACTAAGCATGTTTTACATACTTTCATTATTGCTTTGATTAGTTAGATGTGATTCTACCTTTCTAGTTTAAATACTTTCCTTTATTGCTTTGCATAGCTATATTTTTTTTCATTTCTAATTATAATTTGTTTCTTATGTGTGACTTAGGACATTTACCAATGTAATTTTATTCTATTCATGTGAGTATATCTTTGGACATTTTCCAATGTCCCTTGCTTGTACTCTTCTATGTACCTATATCCCTCATGCCAATCTTTGCTTGTTTCAAATTGTGTGTGTATGTGGCATTTGAACATGCCTTGTATGCTTATTTTCTAGTTTGAGTGACATGTACCCATGTCCCTTATTTGTATGGCCCCTTAGCGAACCTTGTATGTTTCTTGCTACTTGCTTCTTGTTTGTATGATTTTTGCTTTATTTTTTGTCCTTTTTTGCAATGTCATGATCCATATCATGTATTTACCTTGATTTCTTAGATGCCATGATGGACATCATGCTCCATCCCTCCTTGATAACTAACAACTAACATGTAATATTTCTAGTTCTAATTCTGTACTTTACACATGATTTTACATTGTTATATATATATATATATATATATATATATATATATATATATATAGGCATACCCATATTGATCTGAAAATACCTCAATACAAACATTTCTATATCTAGAGATATCTTTTCAAATATCATTTCTATATCATGTATCAATGCAACTTAACACACTTGCAGGACTCTTTCTTCTAAAGGCAGTCATTACAAGTTCATCATTCCTATCCTCAAAAGAGGGGGAAATAAATAGGGGTTTTATCATAGATGTAAAATCTCCTAAAATTCAAAACAACAACATTTAGATCACCAGTTTAAAATCCAGAGGCCAAACCAATTAGAATAGAGACAAAAAATAGTGATAATTCCATACCAGCAACCAGTTTCAACACAGGAAAATAGTGATAAAATAGATAGTAACACCAAACACAAGGGTGTCCTCATTTTTTCACTCCTATCCAAGTATAAAAACACTTTTTTTCTATAAATAGGCAAAAAATTTAGTTCAAATATAGTTTTTGTACATCTAGATCTATTAGAATTAGCAATTTAGTATAGTTTTCTTAGAGAATCTAGATATAGGGGTTATCATGTACGGCATGATGGTTCTCACTTTCAGTTTTAGATTAGGTAGTTGACATAACTTATAGATTATAATCCATGTTATAGATACCATTGATTGGGGGTAATAAACATGACACATTGGTCTTCTTTTATTTCTAAGTTTAGTTTATTATTTAGGCATTCTTAATAGTTGTGTGCCTTACTTCATCTGTAGGTGGTTGGCATCACTTTAAAGTTGAAATTTCATATAAGTTTATATTTTTGATTACCCAAGTTCCTAATTTGGCTTTCATATAAGATTATTACATTAGTTTTAGAGTGGCTTTCATATAATCCTAACCTCCATCTTTCAAAAAAACTAAGAATGGCCTAGTTTCTATAATACATTCAGGCTATCCAAGCCACATTGTTAGATTTATAAAACATCCATGGAATCCATAATCCATCTCATATAACATCTATTCTATATCGGCATCACTTCATATATTCACTTCATGGGCCAATGATGGAGCTAAAGGGACATCCTTGTATTATTCAGCCACCTATTTAGAGGGATTAAACACACAATCCAGACATCGACTAGCACATGCATGATTCCTTAACTTCACTTAATTAGTGATGATAGAGACAAAGGTATAGCCTTTACATTATTGAGACACCTTTGAAATAATTGATCACTCAGCTCTATTCATAATATTATTCTTGATTCAACACATACCCAACATCATCCAACATAATCTAGTATCATAATAGGTTTTATATTGGTTGGCATACCCATTGAGGTGTATTTGTTCCTTTCTATTCCTTTGACTCAAATTTTTTATGTTCTTATTTTATATATAGAATATCTAGTAAGAACTAATATACTTTTATGTTTTCATTACAAATTCACATTTCACAATGTGCTCTTTCTATGCACATCCATCATCACATAGCTTCATGAGGTTCTCCCTTATAATTAATTTTATGTATGATTTTTACTTTCATTTATCCTAGTATTTTTATTTGATATATCACTATAACAAAATGGAGGAAAATTTAGTCATATAACATGCCAAATTGGATGACTTAAGCATGGCTTATGACACCCAATCCATAGGTCTTCCTACTTTTTTACACAACCCTTCTAGGATATCTTTCACTGATTCCTAGTCATCCACAACCTTATAGACGTAACCTTTATAGACCCATGTAACTCTTTCAATCCCAAATCCATCTCTCCAAGTCTCACTCCCTTTGGAAAATAGCACCCAACTTAGATAGGAGCACTGAAACTAATGGTCTTTTGATTTTGGTGTTGTTTTCCAAGTTCATTTTTGGTCCTAATGGTTAGATTCTTTTAGATCCTTCTCCTTTTCCTTGTCAGCCTAACATGAATTAATATAACCCATGATCATTAATTTTCATATAAAAGGCCATTAAAAGTCCATTTAGAGGGGTTGGCACTCATTTACAAGAAAGGAGCAAGAATACAAGTAAGTACACTCAAGCACACTCGATCACTCTTCCCTATTCTCTACATACAACGTTCTAAAATCATTTCAAGCTTATTCAAACCTTTGAACTAGTCCTTAGCCATCCGAAGTACATCTAGTTTTGCATCTAGTTGTATTTATCATACATAATTGCACCAACCACTTTAATGGGAGAACTACATTAGCTTGATCCCTCTTCATAGTATTGGTATGTAGGAAGTGTGCCCACAAATAGGGTGCAAAGTTCATCTAGTGTATCCTTTAATCACTAACCCATTCTCTATCTTTTCTAATTTTCCATTCAAGTTCTAGCACAAAGATATCTTAGGAATTTGAAGATTAAAAATAGATGCACAATGAGCTCCTTAATCTTCCAAGCTTTTATATTTCACTGACAGGGTAACATAGGCCTACCAAACAGAATCTAGAAAGCTTAGACCACATAGACAATAGTGTCAAAAAAATACTACAACACCAAACAATAGGGTGTCCCACTTTTGATGCTCCTATCCAATTTAAAAATGAACCTCATGATCTAATTTTTGATAATTTCTTAGTCCTGCTCCTCTAGTATCAGACCTTGTCTCAGTCCAGATCATTAAGAATAAGCTAGGTTATATTTCTCTTATTTATTACTATATTTAGAAGTGGAAAAAATACAAATCTATATACATGAATCAGTAGTGTAATTCCTACATATTATTTACTAATTTACTTTGCTCAGACCTATTTATTTAACTAGGAATAAAACCCCATTATTCTAAAATTAATAAAATAAGATTAGTGTCTCCATTGAGGACTTTATATCATATAAAATGCATATGAGCTTCAATATATTTAGTTCTTTAGTGTTGCACTAGATTTTTCACTAGAGCTATAAAACTTTGGTTATCACAATGAAAAGTGGTAATATGAGAAACATCTAAATTAAGTTTTCTAATAACCTTCATAGCCACATATCTTATTTAATAACTTCCATATGACTTATGTAATCTACTTCAGTGGAAGAGATAAAGACAATAAGTTTATTTGTGTTTCTCTAAGTGATAGCGCATGCACTAAAATTAAACACATATCTAGAAGTAGATTTAGAATCTATAGTATGGATAACATCGCAATAACCAAATACATAAATTTAATTCAAGACATATGTTTATCTATGGTAAAACATATTTTAAACAATCAATTCATGTTTTATGCAAACTTGTTCACTACTTTGATAACTAAGTAGTGACACCTATAAATCATTGTATGCAATTCATTATTGGACATCTCAAATATTGACAAAATTAGTATCCCAAAAAAATCATGTGATGTACATAAAAAAATTTAAGTTAGCCAAATATTAGATATCTTCAAAAAAATTGAAAACTTAATATGTTTTTTAACCATTTCCCAATGCTCTATAATTGGATCTAACAAAATAATGAGGTATGTAATCTCTCATATATCAAATATGGACAATGAAATGCAATCATCCAATCAAACAAATATGAGACATAAAAAAATAATTTCAGGCATGTATGAACAAAATGCTTAGTAAATTAAATGATAAGGAGCCAATTAATAATACAAACTTCATTTACACTTTGCTTTTCATAACATATCTTATTATCAAATGAATAATCTAAGCATGTTAGCATAAACTTGCCCCACTTTATCAAAATAAAACATCTTAATAAGTTAAATACAAAAGATCCTCTCATATTGAGCATGATCTTCTTACCAAATACAAAAACTTAAACACGATCATCTTATCAAATGAAGCATGATGTTATGTATATAATGTATTTCAATGCTGACTCATATTAATTGAAAATAAATATATATGTAATCATTTTGAAAACAATATAATGTCTATTTATTTAATTTAATTTATTATCTAAGACTAATATATCTAATACAATATAATTGTAATTAACATTTTTCAATAATTAAACTAAATAGTTTTATTAAAAAATATTTTTGTAGTTGAGGCACTATCAATTTAGTTAGTATTTTTGAAATAACATCAAAATTATAATAATATAAAGTGATATGACATGAGCATACATGTATTTTTGTTGGTGTAGACTTTTGTCCTAAAGGTTTTGTCAACATGTCATTAGTTTACTTAGGGTATCTATGTCATTTGGGTAATTTGGGAAAGTTAGTCCCACATTCATTAGAATGTGGGGTCTCTATTTCTCTCCCTTATATATTTATACCTCTCCCTTTATAATTATTATCTATAGTTAATAAGGAATATCATTTATGCACTTTACTTTTTGTTAATCTCTCTCTTACCTAAGCCATAGTATTTGTGTGCATTAAAACTTGTTGATAGCTCCTAGAAAAATTAAATATGGTAATGGTTGTTCACCTTTGCTCGAATCCTTTGTGAGATTCCTCACTATTTTCTTTGAGATCTAAGTGGTTTTTAACCTTTTGTTTTATGGTGGTGTTCTTAGGATAGTCTAAAATAAGGGTTTCAAAACCATTTTATTTATGCTTGGTTTTCTTGTTCAAAAATCTTAAGGATATTTTTATCTTGCATGACCTAAGTTCTATGGCCTGGTTTTGAAACCTTCCAAAACCTATAGATGTTTTGGACTCTTTGAGGCTCATTGATGGCATGACCATAGTCCTTCCTCCGAAGAGAATGACATCCTACACAATCTTGGAGCTATAATTTTTTTTGGTAGTTTGACCTACCATTGAGCATACTAGTGTTGATTTTGTATCTAGGTTTCTCATTCCACGAAGTAGATATTGTCTATGGTCTCCTACATTCCAATAGTTGTAACTTAGTTTGCATGATATTTGCGCTGGTCAATAATAGTCTTTTCATAACTAGTGGAGTATACATTACATGGTTTACATCCTCATTTTGATCACCTCCAAGCTACATGTTATGAATTGCATTAGAGATTTAGAGATACTTGATGTTTCTATTCTACTAGTTAATAATGGCATTTATGACATTTGTCATCATTTCCTTGACATTGGGACTCCCTTCAAGGTTGACCATGCTTGGTTAATAAACTTGTACACAAAAGATGAACACCACAATGAAGGAAGGAGATAATAAATAGGTCATATGAGTTTTATTTTGATCCAAACCTAGTTTTCAACCTCTCTATTGCATTTCTTAGATATGTATGACAACATCTAACCGAGTCTTCTCTCTACAAGATAAGTTAAAAGAAAATTATTTCATGCCTCAAAACCCAACTTATTTTTCCACAAAATTTTAAAACCTAATATGACCTAAAATAATAAATAAAATAAAATAAAATAATGTTTTAATATTCTTTAAAAATGGCTTTATTTTTTTATCAAAACACCTTCAATAGCCTTTTATAGAGTGATTACACATGCGGGTGTATAGGCAGATTGGTTTGAATTAGTATTATTGTGAAGAGATCCAACATTTCATTATAATTCCAATGAGTGGTTACAAGGCATGTTTGGTGTTTAAACCCTTACAAGATTTAAACTTTTAGTGCAAATTTTTATTAAATAAGCCTCATTTATACAAAATTAATTTTGTAATAGCTTTTGATCAGTAGCTCAAAATTGAGCATCATATTTTGAAAAAGTTCATGATTTTTAATTTCCCATCAATTAGACCTATTTTCATTATAAAATGAACTAAAGTTATAAAGTTTCATATTTTGGGGGTTACCTTTGTTATAGGCCTTATTAATTTTTGCATTGTATCTAGTTCCATGAATGGTCACGCGTGTATGCATTTTTGGTTATGCCCAACATCCCTATTATGAGCATGTAATATCTTGTATTGATTTTTACACTAGTTTCTCACTTGGACATATTCTATTAGTCAGGATGAATCCATTTGAGAGACTCTAGATAAGGAGAGTTGATTCTACACCAGTGATCCTTCTTAAAAATACTAATTATACTTCATGGCATGTGTACATAAAATGTTCACTCATAGATCAGGAACTTATTTCATTTGTATATGGATAGATTCTTACTCTTATTAACTTAGGTCAATATGATGACTAGACCAACTCTTGTGACATGATGTATGGTCACTTATTGTGTCATATATCATGTCATATACACCACCATGTGGAGCACATAGAGTGTCCCTCCATTATTTGGAAAAAAATTTAGAGTCTTTTTAGGGATCTTACTATGACCTAAATCACACCTCCTCCTCCTCTTCCTATTGTCTCTTCTAAGATTTTTTTACTCTTTCCTCTTACATATATTTATTATGATGACACATCTATGGTAGATAATGATTTTCCTTCTATCAAACCCTCACTATAGGACAAGATTATGCTAGAATTTAGTTATCTTATTATAGATTATACACCCATTTTTGTGTAGATTTTTTCTCTTTTAGATCCTTCATGGACTTATATTTCATAGGAATTTATTGATTCTAGTGAGAGTATACACATTGAGAGCATCAACTACTCATATGTTCCTATAGACATTCATCTTGTAGATCTGAGTGCTTCATTTATAAGCCAATATTTTAGTGTTGATGTTTGTTGAGCCTTTCTCCCCTCTTCCCATGGATATTATTTCATTGAATGTTCCATGCCACTCTTATTCTCTAGATGTAATGAGGGTACTTATAAACACTCCTATTCTCTCCCCTTTATTGTATGCTTCCTTATTTCCATCTTCTATAGTTAGGCATGTGATTCTTGATCAGACTTTAGAACATTTGAGCACTAGCAGGGAGAATTTTGAGCATTTTTAGAGATTTATATCATGATTCCTACTTTCATTCCACTTGAGTGGGAATTCAACAGTTTGAAAGCTTGAGGTTTCTTTCTTTAGAAAGGAAGACATATCATTTGTTATAGATGGACCTAATACAACATTCACCATGGGACATTCTATGTTTACCTTCTCTCTCTTCTTTTTGGAGGCACACATTCTTCATATTTTTTAGGATATTGGGGATTATCACTATGTACTTGGGTACATCATCAGTCCTCCTAAATAGGACCCAATTCTCCATCCCACCTAAGTTATGTTTAAAGGGGGTGTTGGTGTATATTTTTATCCTACGGGTTTTATCTACAGGTTTCATTATCTTTCTAAGGGTAGCTAGGTCATTTAGTTCATTTGGGGAAAGTTATTCCCACATTCATTAAAATGTGGGGTCTTTATCTCTCTCTTCCCTATATATTTATACCTCTCCATTTATAATTATTTTCAATAATTAATGAGGAATATCATTTGTACACTTTACTTTATGGTAATATCTCTCTCACCTAATCTATCGTATTCATGTTCATTTAATCTTGTTGATAGGTCTTGGAGAAATCCTAACTCACAATGTATATAATGTATTTCAATGCTAACTCATATTAATTGAAAATAATAATAAATGTAATCATTTTGTAAACAATATAATTTCTATATATTTGATTTATTTTATTATCTAAGATTAATATATTTAATTCAATGTAATTTTAATTAACATTTTTCAAGAATCAAACTAAATAATTTTACTAAAAAATTCTATTGTAGTTGAGACACTATCAATTCAATTAGTATCTTTAAAATAAAAACAAAACTATAATAATGGAAAGTGATATGCCATGAGCATACATTTATTTTGGTTTAGGAAAAAATGGAAATTTTTAGTAGGGACTCTATTTATAATGTGTGCATAAGTATCCATGGCTCCAATTGTAAAAAATTAAGGAACATTTACATAATGCAAAATTATTCTAGTTATTTCAATAATGGTTCAATTTTTCCTTTCAACAATACCATTTTACTTTGGGGAATAGGGAGTTGTTAATTCTATTTGAATACCACAAATATTTCAAAAAGAATAAAACTCTTTACTATGTATTCACCACCATTATTATATCTTAATAGAAAAAATATAAGCATTTTCAACAACTTTAAATTCTTTGAATTTAGACAACACTTCATATTTATTTTTAATAAAATATTAGCAAATTATTCTAGTATGGTCATCAATAAAAGTAAAAACATATAAATAACTATTGAGAGATATAAACTTCAATAGGTTATGTAATATCACTATGAATTAATTTTGAAGGATGTGAGGAATTCACATCATGATTCTTGTGAATGGGATTAGTATGTTTCTTACCATGTAAGCAACCTTCACAAGTTTCATGATGATAAGAGATATAAGGAAGACCAATAAAAAGGTTATGAGAATATGTATCATTTAAACTTATAAAATTAACAAGTCCTAATTTTCCATGTCATAATTGATATTCATTCTTACTTTGTAATCAAATATAACATGCAGAAGAAGCAGAAAAATGTATAAACTATTCTTTTAAACACCTTTAGCAATCAGAGAACAAGATTGATTTCTAATGGACTAGTTATCTTTAAGAAAAGTTAAAATTAAATTACCATTCATAAGTCTAGAACAAAATAACAAAATTTTCTTAAGTTTAGGTACATAAAAAACATTATTAATAACAAATATTTATAAATTTTGACTTTTCTTGCTGAGTTACTTCTAAAAATGAATTGCCTCCTAAGTAAATGTTTATATGATATAATCAAGTCATATGATGGGATGACCACTATCTAAAATCCATTCATTCTCATTAAATAAAAACAAGGTAGTATATAAAGCAATAATATTAGAATTATGTTCTTGATTGTTGTTTTGATTATGGTTTTGATTCTTCTTTTGATTATATTTCTTTAATTTTTTATTTTTATAGGTTATATTATTAACTCTATATTTTTTTTATTGAAATTTTCTCTTCTATGACCAAATTTACCACATAGTTTATAATTCCTATTAAACTTATGTTTATGATTTTTATTACCAAATTTCATGTTCCCATTTTTTCCATTTATAGAATTAGGATTTGATTTATGATTTTTATTATTTTTATAAATATGATTGAGAGTGAGAAGTTATTCAGTGGAATTATCTTTAGAATAAAAATTAGACATCACTTGCTCTTATTGAATTATATGAGCTGACATGGTAGTGAGGTCAAGGATATATTTCTCTATTTGGTATTTTGAATTCAAAATTGAAATAAAATTATGAAAATTTTCATGAATATTTAACTAAATAATGAAATTTAAAAATTTATATTTAATTATATTATAGTTTCATCCATCTAATTGAGCTTTAAATTTTTTGATTTCAGCACAAAAGTTAATAACTTTTTCATCACCTTTCATAGGTGTGGTAAGCAATTCAAGAATCAACTTAATAATCTTAGAAATAAGATTTACCTCATGCATAAACTTAAGGAGTTTCCAAGAATCATTAGGAGACTCTTAATTTCCAATATGGAGTAGGAATTCATATTTAACACTTTGCGAGATAATCAACATGGTTTCTTGTGATTTCTATTGAAATGTATTTGTAAGCTTAGGTGCAACATGTTATCATAACAAGAATTTTTCCATTTTAATAGTAATATTTCATAGCATTAAAGTCATAAATTCTACTTTAATACAAATTTTATGGATATTATAGTTAGATCCATTAAGCATTTATGTTTTATTTAGCACAAAATTAGATGAAGTCATTGCTTCTATTTTAGAATGATACTAAAACACTAGATAAAACTTAAAAAACTTTTTTAATTTGATTTTATAGTTAAAAAAATTATAATATAAATATACAATAATTTTTCAAATTAATGCTAAACAAAACCAAAAAATTGTGAAAGATTGTGACAAAATAAAGTGTCACATGTGTCACAAAAATATACTAATGTAAGAAAAATTATTAATAATGATGAAAAAACTATAATAGGAAGATTAAATTAGTAAAATATCACACAAATATGTATAAAATGTGCCAAAATATAAAAATTTACTAGTAACATAACCATGCTCGATAAACAATTCACTAGGTCAAATGATGAAATAATGTTGAAACAAGGCTAGGGTTTTACACATGGGTTACTTCACACTCAAACCAAAAATATTTTATAATTAATTAATTTTGAAATTAAATTTTAATAAATTAAAAAAATTATCAAGATAAATTTTCTTATGGGGTTTTGGACATTACCCCACCCCACTTATAATATTTTAATAAAATATTAACCACCAACCCTTTTCAGAGACTAGATGGAATTATATATTAATGTAGATGTAAATGATTTTGGTTTTTAACTTTTAGAGAAAAAGCTACAACTTTCAATATGGGGTACCCCTTATTTTCAAGTAATTTATTTATTTAATTAAAAATATATTTAATAAATAAACTTAAAGAAACTTATACATACCATGGAAGCATACATGTTGAAGCATGACACACTTGTGGAAGTAGGGATGGTGTTAGAGAGTGGTATATGCCATTAGAGGCCCTCAAAACTTGAAAATTGCCATTAATATGCCCTCTAATGCCAACTATTAATTAAAAAATGATTTTTTGAGATAGAAAAAATATTTTTCATCCCTACCAATCTATACAAGTGCACCCAAGTGGTTGAATAAAATAATGCATTAGTTTGAGGAATCCTTTAGGGACCTTACCGATGATCTTAGTAGGTCTCAAAGCACCAGATCTTAACTTAGAATCATAAAAACAAATCTAAGAGGATTTATAATAATATTTATGAATTTTTCAACTTTCAAATACCATAGGGTTCTACTATGTGCTGTATAATGGTGTGTAAGGCTGATTTTTGGCTAAAATGTTTGATATATGGTTGTTGATTGAGGTTTCCAAATCATGAATTTAGATTCAAGTGATCAAAAAATAGATAGATAAGCCTCCATAAAGATTAATAAAATTCCTTCCTACTTTTATGTCATAAAATAGAGATTTAGGCTTGATTTTGTAAAAAATATTTAATATTAGTAATAATGAATGCTCCACATATCAATAATTCAACATGGTCTTTCCAATTCAGCTTTGTATGTGATGCTCTAGTAGCATGATATAATTCATGTAATGTATGCAATATGATGTAATGTCCCCTTTTTCCCTTATGATACATTTGTAGAAGACCATTAGCCTATTTAATTTCCATAGGCGAAGTTACGTATTATATGGGACTATTATTATGTCAAGTCATTATTCACCAATTACTATTCACAAGCATTATTCACATGTTACTATTCACTATCACTAGTCATTGTGATGTAGGTGATGATGTAATGGGTGATGTGGCCTATGGGTGAGATGGTATGTCCCATAGGGGATATCACATGTGCTAAAGTTGATGTGAGATAAAGTGGGGCACAATTAGAATGGGGGTGCATGTGAAGAGGTGTTATTGGAGTAAAAACGTGATTTGGAATCTATTAACTCTTGTGTGCATAAGGACAAAGGATATCTTCATATTATTGTCTTCACATGAGTAGGTATGGACCAAAATTATATGGAGGACCCATGATTCATGTGATTTATCTTGAGTCTAAAGGTGTTTTGGACCTTAGTGGATAGGTGGAAGACAAAGACAAGAAGGTCATGTGAGGATGGTGGATATTTTCTAAAGTAGATTCTCTACTTTATGGACTTTTAAACAAATGACAAACAAGGCACTATGGATCAATAGTGATCTCATTATAATTGGGGTGCCATTCTTCCTTCTCCATGAATTTTCCCTCTTCTCTCTCCCATTTACATTTTCTATATAAGGATATCTCTTTCCATTTTTAATGCATTCTTGGATATTTTCTAAATCCCCCCATTTGTGAAGTTTGAATTTGTGTTCACTCTTTCCCAAATAATAATGAAAACCCTTGGAAATTTAGATATGAGGAGGATGAAAACCCTCTTAGTTTCCATTATGGATTTGTGGATGAAAACCCTCCTATTGATATGAGGTGATTCCATCTAGGAATTACAATTGTGCTTCAAAGAAGATCCATATTTCTAGTGTGTAGAGTATGTTTTGTAGTAGGATTTACAATATAGTTGTGGAGATAGTTGTGAGTGTCTCAATGTATGTAAGTGTTTGTTATTATAACAATATTTAAATCATATTATGTAAGAGTTATTGTTTATGGATATTATCTAGAGCAATATCATTATAATTCAACTATTTGTATTAGAAAATCATAAATTTATAGTGTCACTGAGTTTATGAAAGGGTTATTATAGCAATATACTATGTTTTTCATTGGTGATTATCTTATTAGAATTACATATAGTTTAGAATTAGAGTAGAAATCAATTTTTTTATAAATATGATGAAAAGGGATATTTTAGTGGTATCATAGTCATGTATCCTACCAGCCTATGAGGTGCATAATTATTAATAGGGTTGTATGAAACATGGAGTGGTAATAGCTACCCAAATTATTGCCAAAGGTAGAAGACATATATCCTATCCAAGAAGAGTTTATGCGAATACAAAAAAATCAACAAAAAGATAGGGATCAACTTGAAGAACTCAATAGAAGCACAAGACAAGAAGTACATAAGGGGAAGGTGAACTATGAACTAGAGGCCACCAAAGTTTTAGGTTTGTATCATGAATCATGTAATTATTTAAAAAATAAAGTTTCCTTTGATGAATTTTTGAAGTAATTTAAAATAGTACATCCTAAAAAAAGGGCCTTACAAACTACATAAGAAGATCAAAGAATAAATAGGAAAATTTATAAGTTTTCAAAGGGCTAGAGGTGAAGAAAAAAATTTTAGAATCACAAAAAGCCCTTAAAAGAGAAGAAGAGAATTTTGAAGTGGCAAGAAAGAATGATAGTAGTAGAAATGAGCTTAGAATAAATAATATTTTCTTCTTATGCAAGGAATATTGGGAGCTTAGTAATACATGTGGGAAAAGCATAGAAGATGAATTAGTGACTTCCAGCACATGTTATTTCCAACATAATGTTGAGGTAAATTTTTTTTTCCGATAATGTGTTTATACAATGTGTTGGTCAAGTCATGGATAAGATAGCTATAGAAGTGAAGGGTGAAAAGAAGGTGGAACAAGAAAACTTGGAGACTGTCTTTTTAGAGGTTTTAGTAGAAGAGCTTGCTGATTTTGATGAAACAACAACATAAATCTTTGAATTTGAGCCCAATGAATATTGTAAAGAAACACTTAGTGATGACTCATTATTTGAGTATGGTGCTGCCATGATTTTTTATCAAAGTGATTATGAGGAAGGAACTAATTTTGAAGATCATATTGCTCCTAAAGATATTTAAAAATCTTTGCTACATAGAAAGCCAAATCTTGACATCAAGTAAGATTGTATCATTGAAATAGATGAATTGGAGTAGCTAAATTTGAGATCAGCTCAAATATGTGATGTTAGGTATGGAGAGTGAGTCTATTGAGCTCACTAAGTGTATGGATGTCATACCCATAGATGGTGATGTTACATGCACATTACAAGCATGTAGTGTGGATGTAGTTGTTATAATTTCTATGGAGAAATAGTTTCATATAGAATCACTTGGTTCATGTATTCTAGTTCTTCATCAAATCAGAGTGGTGTAGCAAAAGTAGAGAAGAGCTAAGATGATATTAGGATAATTTTACGTAGTTTGTCAAAGATTACTACAATTTTGGTTAGCCATTTATAGGAGATTCCATTTATAGGTGTGATGCATAATAATATGACAAACAAAACTCCTAGATTGGTTTGGTATCTTAGAATTTTATGGGGATCAATTAGACATTGAGTTGTGATATCTTGAGGACAAGCAATCTTTGGGAAGGGAAAGTTGTAATGTCCCCTTTTTTCCTTATGAGACATTTGTAGATGACCTTTAACTTATTTAATTCCCTTAGGCTAATTCAAGTGTTTTAAGGGAATATTATTAAGCAAGTCACTATTCACTAGTTATTATTCACATGAATTATTCATGTGTTACTAGTCACTATAACTATTCATGGTGATGTGGTAGGTGATGTAGCAGGTGATGTGGCTTGTGGGTAAGGTGGCATGGCCCATAAGGGATATCACATGTTCTAAATTTTATGTGAGAAAAATCATGGCATGATTCTAATGGGGGGGGCATATGAAGAGGTGTTATTAGATTCAAAAGGTGTTTGGGAATCTATTGACTCTTGTGTGTATAAGAACAAAGGAGATATTTATGTGCTTGTCTTCACATGAGTATGTATGAGTTGAAATTATATATAGGGCACATGATTCATGTGTTTTATACCGTAGTGGATAGGTGGAAGACAAAGACAATAAGGTCACATGCAGATGGTGAATCCTATTTAAAGTAGATTCTCTACTTTATGTACTTTTGCACAAATGAAAAACAAAGAACTATGAATCAATAGTGATCCCATTATAATTGGGGTGACATTCTTCCTTCTCTATAAATGTTTCCTCTTATCTCTCTCCCCTTAACATTTTCTATATAAGGATATCTCTTTCCTTTATAATGAATTCTTGGCTATTTTATAAACCCCCTCCATTTATGAAGTTTGAACTTGTTTTCACTCTTTCCCAACTAAGGATGAAAACCCTTGGCGATTCAAAGATTAGGAGGACAAAAATCCTATGATTTTCCATTGTGGATGTGAAGACAAAAACCTTCTTATTCATATGAGGTGATTCTATTTGGGAATTACAATCGTGTGTAATATAAGATCCAAATTTCCAGTGTGTAGAGTATGTTTTGTTGTGGAATTTCTAGTATAGTTGTGGAGATATTTGTGAGTTTATAAATGTATGTAAGTGTTTTCTATTATATCATCATTTGAATCATATTATGTCTTAGATTTTTTGTTTGTGGATATTATCTCGAGCAATATCATTTTAATTCAACTAATTGTAATAAAAAATCATAAATTTATAGTGTCATTGAGTTTATGAAAGGGTTATTATAACAATATATTATTTTGTTCATTGGTGATTCTACATCTAGTTTTTAATTAGAGTGGAAATCATATTTTTATAAATATCCTGAAAAGGGATATTGCATATGAAGAATACACATAAGATAGATATGGATACATAACCAATTAACAAAAGGCATAGATTGACACATTGAGTTAACATGGAAAAACCTCTTGAGAGGTAAAAAAAACCCACAATGTGATATATTAATATATGAGAAAATTATTTGCCTAATACAATATTATTCAACTCCCTTCTTCTCAACAAGTCTTCACAAAACCTTTGTAATATATTTTCCACATGCAAATATTAAATTGTCTTGATCATGGAGTTAATTGAGTATATCTAGTAAATAAAAATAGGGGTAAAAACCCTATTTATAATGGTAATGAGGGGAGGTGACCATTGTAAGCAAAGGGTCAAACCTTTCCCATGAATATTTTAAATAGACGGTAAATAATAAATATGTTTTATTATTTATTTACATGGGATATTTCAACCCATGTTAATAAATAATAAATCATTATTATTTAATTACCTAAAATATACTAAGGGTATATAATAGCACCACTTGGACAATAAATGTTCTACCAGTAGAAACATATAACCTGTAATAGTGAAAATGTGGAATAAAATGCTCCCAGTATCAACATGGCCACTAGGTAGAGGAAAGATCAACATCTATATGTCCATGTGTAACTTGTATGTCATGTATCACACTCATATACCATAAAATTAATGGGTGTATAAAAATAATGTAATATACCAGAAATGTAATAAATGAAAAATGTAAATATTATCATCTAGTAATCATGCCATGCTCAAGTCTTGATTTTTTTATTTTTAAAATTTTTAATGTTTTTGTATTTTTCAAATATGTGAAAGTATGTGTAATTTGGACACAAGTGAATGATATTCATCAGGTTACTCATAGGTTTCCCTTAAATTTTAACTAATTGATATGACCCAATACTCACCTTCAATATAATCATAAATGGACCCAACCACTAAGGTTTAAATTTGCCTTCGTTCTTTTATATCCATTAGTGTTCTTATTAATTTTCAATACTTGGTATGTAACTTGAAATTAATAGTTTTAAAATTTATTTCCATATGCTCTTTTGATACAATCTTGGTAGACTTTAAGATGTTCAATAGCATGCATGTGCCTATCATCTAGTGTTTCTTATTCTTATAATGATGTATCCCAATAATCCTTATCTTTACAATATCTTTCAAAGAAACAAGAAAAGATGTTATCTTGATCTATAAAGGTAAATTTTATTCTATTACATAAACAAGATTGTAAATTGTAGCCTTAGTTAGTGTACAAACACTTATTTAATATGCCTAAAGTGCATAAATAATCTTATTGTGCTAGTATTTACCATGCATGGTGATTGTTTTTGTTAACAACTTTATGAGTGATTTATTTGTTACTTATGCTTGTACATTTACTTGTGGATAATATGGTGTAGATAACATATGGATAATCTTGTATTTAACACAAAATCACTTAATTATTTTATTCTTGATTAAGGATCCATTATCTATGATAATGGAAAATGCTAGCCCAAATCGTGAAATGATATTTGTCATTAATAATTTACATATATCTACCCTTGTATTTAATGATAATGGTATGATGTCTACCCATTTTATAGATTAATCCATAGATTTAAGAATTAATTTATGGCCTTCTAATTATTTCACATTTATCTTTATGATCAAGTTGAAGCTTCTAAGGGAGAATAGTCATAGTGAAATAATAGTTGTAATTATTCTTATGGAGCATGATTTAGATTATTATGTTTCTAAAATATTGGGCATAACTCAGCATACCATTTTTATTATTATTCCATTATATTCCAATAATATCCTTTTCTCAAGATTTTATAATATGTTTATTTTCCATTAAAATGACTTCCAAATTCACTGTCATGTACTCCCAATAAGGAAATTTTAGCTTCATCAAGACTAAGGAATTTAAGTAACTGATTTTGAAATTATATTTTGAATAAAAATACTCAAATTATAACATAACACATTACTTCACATTTTATTTTGTGTTTATAATTATGTGTAACATTTTTTGGGATAGAATATTTCTATAAAAAGTTATATATATCATTGTACCGATTTAATTTTACTACACTACAAGTAGCTACTAGGACCTTGAGAGCCTCTAATTTTAATAAATAGAGTGATGAATATTTTAGATTTTATATATTAAAAATTTCATGATCATCATTAATTTTTATGGGAGTCATATAAGTTTCACTAGCCATGGCATCAACATGTCAATTTTATTTTTGACATATGTTTTGTCTTGAAAATGATCAAAGTGTGTTTGTAATCATTGTACCATTTATTTGTATGGGATTAACTTGTCTTATTTTATTTATTATATGTATAAAAACTTATTAAAGAAAAATTGATAATCCCCATATACCCATAGTGATTTTATCTATAACATGTGTGTTGTACATAACCTAAGATTAATGTCTTGTATTGTGTTATACATGAAAACCATGAACAATATCTACAATGACATAGGTTGGACTTGAGGGGTGATAAAAAATATACCAACACCATTTCCTATAGTACATTTGGATCCTTTAAATTACATGGTCCAAATATCATCATTATTTTGGTATAAATTAAAGTGATCTTGAAAATCATCAGTGATTGGCAGTGTATTTGTCAAAGGAGTTGTATCTGGTTGGTCTACAATAACCTGTCCTTTAAAATATTTTTGAGATATGAATTATAGTTAAAATTACATGAAATACATTACCAATTTATCTATGTATCATGATAATTACATCTTTAACATAAGTAATTTGACTTGATCTACCTTTGTGATAATTTGTGCCTCATTGTTGAGCATGTAGTGTCATAGTTTTTTAGCAAAATGACAAGAGTTAATCATAGTTTATCTATAGTTTTGTAATTTTTATCATTGTGAAAAAGTGTATGAATGATTTAAGAAATGTCATTTTATTTGTGATCTTCATCACATTTTGCCAATAGATCCTTAAAGGCATGATTTGTCCATGTATAATAATAAAGATTTGTCTAGGGTTGGGTTTATGAGAATAGGTGGAGTAAGTAGATATTATTTAGTAACATCAAAACTATGTTCACATTTGGCATCCATTCTAATTTTTTATCTTTCTTGAGTAATCATGTGAAGATTTACATGTCATCAACTAGTTAGGCCACAAAACATATTATTACCTAGATTTTTCCTTGTAATGAACTTTGTTGTGTTAATCATTTTGATGGAGGCATGTCTAAAATATATTTAAACTTTTTTGGATTTATTTTAATTACTTTTTGGGATATGATGTATCCCAATTGGTTTCCTAAAGATACCCCAAAATACGCTTTTATTTGTATTTATGTAACTTGTTTTTATTGAAATTTGAGATTAAGCAAATAAATATAATTAATAAAAATAACTGAGTAAATTAGAGTCTAAGAGATATACAATTATCACACATTAATGATTTAAAACTTACTATTTTTATAAGTATACTAAAATGGGAAAGTGTTAAATATAAATATCTTAGCTGGAACTTGGATTTGAAGGACTAAAATAAAGATTGTGTAATTGACTATAGGACTATGTGAGGTCACTATGAATCAAGGAAAGGGATATACTTTATCTAGGACAAGGCCTTATTATTTGGATAATTTTTACCTACATTAGTTTCTTTAAGGTGCACCGACATATGTTAATTTTTTTTCCCTCTATGAAAATTTTGATGGTTGTGCCTTCAGATGTAGATCTTGTGTGTGTATGTGAATGTCTTTGATTCATCTTGGGAGTCATTGTGTGCCTTCTTCACATAAAACCCTAGATTAAAATATAAGAGGGAATAAAATTGATGTAAAATAGGGGAAAATGGGTTAGGGTTTGAAGGTGTGTTTGACCTCAACACCCCATGTGTTGAGTGTTGCCTACATATAAATACTCTAAAGAGGGATCAAACTCCATGTAGTTATTACATGTTATGGTGGTATGTGTACAATACTCATGAAATTATATATGTTAGTGTAATACTAGTTTGATTAGGTTCTTGAAAAAATACTTATGACTTTGATGGTGTAATAAAACCCATCTCTTGGCTTCTTAGTTTGTAATAACTCATAATTGGGAAGAATAGGTGTTTTCCTCTCAACGTAAAGTTAGAATAATTCTAGAATTTGAAATATAGAAGCCTCTAGTAAATACAATGAATATTAAAAGTTTTTATATAGTGGTCTTTGTTTTATTTATTTGAATTGGGATTTCAAAACTTGTAGGATGACACATTAGGGTAAATTTGATTTTGAGAAATTTGTGATTATTTAGTGGGAGGATAAAAGTGGTGGATTCAAACACTATCGATAACAAGATTGTCCTAAAAGTGCAATCTCATCTGAGAAGAAAATAAATATAAAATGGAAGCATGAATCAACCAATAGATGATCTTAGGATATTTTAATGACAATAGGAAGAATTAGTATTAGAGTTACTTTAAGGTAAAGGGTCATCTGCATATAATTAAAAGAAAAGTGGTTTAAAAATGTGGAATTAAGCATATCTCAAGTGTGCATAGGGGATGGTCACAAGTGTATTGTTTTAGCACTAAATATTAATTTTAGTGTCTAAATTACCCCTCACCCTAGCCCCCTTTTATTTTAGTAATTAAATAAAGTAAAAGTACTAGAGTAAAAGGAATAATGTTATACTTGAGCTTACCTATGTTGGGTAGGCTTGGATGTAAATTTCATATTGAACTGTACTTCATGAAAACCTATAATCAAATATGTATAAATTATTCCTTACTTAGAATACAAATATAAAAGTAAAGACAAGAAAATTATAGATCAGATAACAAGGAATAAATACACTTTTCATGTACATGAATCACTATGTTTTTTGGTGCAAAACTGGTGACTAGAGAGGGTAGAACCCTTGGATATTTCTGCATTGAAACACTTGGATTGGACTATGCATACATCAATCCTTTTAGGTAGGATAATGTGATTAAGAAATCAAGATGCACTTGACTTCATCATCACACAACTCAAGGTAGTAACATATCTTGAAATCCTTGTATGAATTACAATAGATCATTTTCATGCAAAATTGATACAAAAAGTTGAATCAACCACTACAGATAGAGTAAGATTCATTCTAATACACAAATGGTGAAATTTATGGTAAAAATTTGGCAAAAGTAGTATGAATTGAGTCTATTTTATATAACATATAGAATGACATGAATTTTCATTCCTTCTATAGAAATAGGCACACAAACTTGAACAATAAAATCATCATGTGTTATGCACATGCCCCCAATATGATATTTGAGTATATTGATTTTGATAACATAAGTAATACTAAAAAAAATTCTATTTAAACCCATTTAAAGTTTTTGAACACATGTCACACATGATGCCCCCAATTTGAAAAAAAATACTCAATAACTTGTGTATAAATCTAAAAATGTTTTTGTATAATCACTAAAAATAGATCTGTAGATTGAACATGATTGCAAGAAATCTACAAAATGTTTTTTAAGACTTTTGGGATGAAATCACACTATTCTAGATACTTGTAACATGTGTTAATGTCCTTAGGGTGTGACTATTTCTAAATATGTTTTTAAGGATAAATTGAGTATGCATTGTGATCAACATAACAAGTATTGTTATTTTTTATCTATGTAATGGATTGTTTCACCTTAGTTTCTAGGATAAGCCATTGTGTATGCCCACCTCTTTTGAGGTGAATTGTGAAGCTTATATAATAACTTAGGTCAAAATAAAAATTTATGTGAATGATGTTATAGAAAAGATTGAAATGAATAATAATAATAATAATAACATTTGGAAATCATAGCATCATATTGATAATCTAAAAAAAATGGTAATGTATGATACATGTATACCCAAGCATACATCGTGTCATGTCTAGATAGATGTTACTAATTAGGCACATAGTGAATAATGATGATATATTAAGTACTCTAAATTAATATAGAACAACTTGGGGAAGATTTATTATATCCATCATGGCATTGAAAATTTGAAAAGATGTGTGATATCCATCGTGACCTTGACAACTAACTAAAATATAACAAGCAAAAGTCATGTCCATAATGCACACACCAATAGGACACACAATAGCGCACAAAACATGAAAGAATTCCAAGGGACACATAAAAAGGACATGTTAAAATTTCACTCACATGCATAGAAGCATGCGATAAGGCTTAGAGATATAAACAAGGACATGTTCAAATGTCCATAATCTACAAAAATTGAATACATAGAAAACATAAATCAAAGAAAGAAAACATGATAAGCAATTGGTAACTTCATTGTATATAGTGAAATTAATATACATAAGAAATTGGTAACTTCTTGTATATAAAAAATCAAGTATATAATGAGATAGCAATGTTAATGTAAGTGAGAAAGGAATGAAAGATCCATGCATTGTATTGTACTATAGTATGAATAATAGGGATAGTCATAGAATGATAAAACCTATGTAAAATATGCCCCTAGTGAACTTGTTGAGATGAAAACAAGTTTTAAAAGGACTATGAATATTTTAAATTTGAGGCATTAGATCCTATTTTCATTGGGAAAAGTCCATTGAAATCAAACATTAATATAGTGCATGACTATCTAAGGAGTGTGGTTTTGTTTGTGTAAATTTTTTGAGCCTGAGATAGTACCACCACCTATAACTACATATGAAAATGTCAATTTATATGTTTTACAAATCACTCAAGTAAAATTGTATTTTTACTTGCACAACATGCCCTAATTCCTCTAGAACCATGAAACTCTTTTTTTTGCTTAGTTCCTACTTACACTTGCAGGCTAGTTTATCTCAACACTCTCAAGATGATTTGGTGGGACATATTGGTTTGCATGTCAAACTAGGTCCTAAAACCACTACCATTGTAAATACTAAGTTTTTGTGATAAAATAATATATTTAACACTTATAATGAAAGTGGAGTCTTAATGCCTAAGTTTTCATTTGAATATCTTGCTTTCTCATCTCTCTCAAGCCACTCTTAAGAGTAATATCAATTTCCATGATGAATTAGTCCTTGATACTTATTCTATTATGATAAACAAGTCTTTTTGAGAAAGTTTCATATTGGACATTTAGTCTAAAAATGAATATTTGACCTCTTTTTGGCCTGGAAGGTCTTAAGGATTTTCTACTCCTAGATTTTCTTTGTAATTGTCAAAGTCTTGAGTTGATTTTCAAGTGTTATAGTGCTAAATCTACTTTGCAAGTGTCATATTCCTAGATTTGATTTGTGGGTGTTAGAGTCCTAGAGCTTTTTTGTATATATCATACTCCTAGAGTTACATTGTAGCTGCCAAAATATGATACCTATTCTAAGGTTTTGGACTTTGAACCATATTATAAAAGTGTCAAAGTTTGACACCTTTATGTAGGTTTCAAAATATGACACTATTGAGGTCAACATACTGCCATTTCTAAAAATGGGGATCCTTGTTTCAAATTTTGCTAATTTGTGCTATAATTAAACATTCAACTTGATTAAGAACCAATATTAATTATCTTGTGTGTTAACATATAACCTTATTTTAAATTCATCTAATATTACTAATGTTGAATTTTGTGTTCCCATGTTGCAAGTTTAATGGAGTCCCTTTTGGATAAACATTGTGCAGGGTTTTGTACTTTATTGATTAATTGACCCTTTAATTAATTTTTTGGCCCTTAATTATCTAATTGAATATATGTATAAATCATGTAAAAACCTTAGTCTAAATTTTATTTTTGCCTAGGTCTTTTAAAATAAGATTCAAATTTATACATGTCATTTTTATTTTGAATTTACATGGGAAGTACTTTGTTATAATATTGTTTTTAAACTTTACCCTACATCTTAGTCATATTTATTAATACCATTAAGACATTAATATCAAAAAATTTAGGCCAAGTTTTTATTCTAAGCTTCTATATGTTTCTCAAGACCTAACTTAACTTCCATTAACTGTAGAAATGGACTAATGTGAAAGCACCATGTTGTGATATCTCAGAGTTTAGAAATTAGATCAATGACCCATGGGAAAAGCTTAAATTCAATAAAGTCCAAAGGAAGATTGATAGTATACATTTTTTCATGCATTGAAGATCTAATGGCAAGGAGCAGAGTTAATAAAGTTGGTAGATATGTAGAGAAATCATGAGATCCTACCAAGTGGCAACATCTCAAAAAGCTTAAATGATAGATTAATGGTCTACAGACCCCTTCCCCAAATCATAAGTCAATAGACCAAAATATTGATATCTTTCCAAGTGGCACACCCATGTTTAATCTCATGAGGATTTATTTATTATTTTTTAAGACTTATTTTAAAACTTTATGCTAGGTCCTTTATATCTTATCGTTCACGAGGACTAGTTAATGAGGAGACTCTTTTATGTTTTGAACTTAGCTTAAATTTTATACTAAATTTTTAATCATGTTTATTGACACAACAAAAACCTTAGTCTAAATTCTTTATGCTTAGTCATTTAAGTCTCCAAACACTTATGTCTTTAATTTTATGCCCACAAAAATGAATAAAATTGAAGACGACAGGTGGTGAGATCTTGGGGCTTCAAAAAGAGATCAATGACTCATGTGTCAAGTTAAAAATTTAATAAGTAAAGGAAAGGATTTGATAGTACATATTTTCTTACTCAAATATGATCTAATAATGTGAGATTAATGTTGAAATTTCAAAGGTTCTAAGAGCTCTATGAGAGTGATAAGTGTCACTATCTTAGTGGGTTTCTTAAAGATCCATAGAGAGCATTTACTCAAGTGGAGATGATCAAATGGTGTGTGAGTAATGTTGAAATTTCAAAAGAATATAAGATTAGTATGAGAGTGTGAAGTGACACCATATTGGAGGCAGCTCAAAGATCCAATGGCATATGAGGGTAAAATATTCAATGGGTCTAGAGACCTAATGAGAGGTTTCCATATGGTACAAAGATGGTAAGCGATGGAGTATGTTTGCAAGATACATATAAATCCCATAGATTCACCAAGTGGCATGATCTTAGGGGTATTAATAGATATTTAATGTCTCATAATAAAATCTAATCCTAAAGGGATACCAAGAGCCTATAGAGCTACCAAGTGGCACACTTGCATTCTATCATTTAGATGAGGATCTGATGGAGTGAGGCTTAGGTGGACTTTTCAAAAATATAGACCCAATGATGTATTGTCATGTGTCCTTGGGGAAATGGTAATGTTTTACAATTAATAAACAAAATTACATGGTATTTTCACATGGGCAGACAACTCATATTGAAATATCATTTTGGTTCTTGAGTTAGAGTGTCATCAGATGCATAGTTAGTTAGGTAAGGAATATTTCTTTATTAACTAAGCTTGTTTAACATTTTGAAAAGGAATATTCATTTGTAAATTCATGTGTATCTTGTAAAACACATGGCATATTAGTCATAGGTAAAGGAGGTCATTATTCTTAAAGCATTTGTAAAGGGATACTTATCTTTGACACTTGTCTAGTTGCATGTTGACACTTATCTATCTGCATGTTGAGAAGGAATGACCAACATATCTCATGAATTGTTTATATAAAGGAGGTATTGACAATTATAAAAAGTATGGGAGTTCTTAGAGTGAAAATTACATTATAAACTTGGAGTAAGTAGTATAAGCAAGGAATTATGCAAAGCTTGTCCAATATTTGTCTATGTGTTTTTTTTCATAGCTACTTCCTCAATTATCTAGTTTGATATTAAAATTTGAATTATTTTTATGGATCTTATATGTGCACATGTTAATGTATAGTTGTCAATTTATTCTTATTCTAGGTTGAATAAAATGTCTTAGGTTCATTTCATTTTCTTTTGCTTTTCTTGAAGATGAGCAGAAGCTATTTTCCTATGAAATTAAACCTGTAAGGTGAACCTAATTTATTTTTTACATTACCTTTGTTAAGCACAAGATATACTAAGAGGGGGGTGAATAAATATATCATATATCTTATAAAATTTTACCTAATCAAATTCCACTTAACCATTCAATCAAGATATGCAATGAAACTAAAAAAATAAACACCACACAAGAGAGAGAGAGAGAGACCAGATTTTAACGTGGAAACCCAAAGTGGGAAAACCCACGAAGAACAATCTCAAGTATATGAATGAGCACCAACTCAACTTACAAATTTTGAAAGAACCAAATTGTAGGAGAACCAACCCCTTTGTTGAGCACCAACACAACAACTATTTGTGAGTACCAACCCACAGGAGCACTAACCCCTATTGTGTATAAAACACAACTATATCTCAATGTTTCTTTCTCAACAAATGATAGAACTCTAAAATATATCTAACTATTCTCTCCTCTTTTATAAAGATAAAACAATTAATAAACCATGCACTCTTTCATATTATAAATGGTTTCTCAAGACCTTATTTATATCTTTCCAAATGACCTTTGGCATTCACCCTTTGTGACCCTTCACTCTTCATGGAAAATGGCACCAAACTTACATGACCCTTTGTATCCTTTCATTTGAAAATTCACATAGTGACCCTTCATAATTAAATTCATCATTTCCCCTTTTGTCTTTATCTTAGTGACTTTTCATATTCCTCAAAGTTTCCCTTCATGAGAAATTGTGCCCTTCATCTTTTGTCTTCACTTGGTGACTCTTGTAATTATTAAAGATGATGCTTTATGGGAAAATACATCACATAACTCTTTTGTCTTTACCCCATGACTCTTTGACTTCTCAATGGGCCCTCGTTTGACTTTTATGCAACCAAAAATATATTCATTAATACTAAATAAATATCAACACATTTTAGCCAAAATAGAAACATTAAAAATACCTTTAGACAATAGATGCTATGGGGCCTCTATCACTAACAATGCTAGACTTTTGACATCAATGATAATATTTCGAACAACCTTTCCTTAGACATTTGCTTGATAGACAATAGGATCTGTGTTTATGCAATTTCATGATATATATTGGTTTAGTGCATGTCTTGATGAAATTTAAGCTCTATCATAATGTCTGGGTTGAAGATCAGAAACACCTTCTTTCTACCTTACCCTTTCCTTTGCTCCTTTTTTAACCAAATCACTTTAGCTTAGCTTGTCATTATAAATATCCATGTTAGATTAGGGTTTAGACTTTAGGTTTTGGAAAAAATTCATTGGACTTAGTTCAGATCACTTTCATCTTCACAAAGATTTAGGACCATGGTTTCTTCCAATAATAATTTACATGTTCATTTTGTGAAACTATCATTTAGATTGGCCACTACTCCACCACAAATCTTGAGAAGATCACAACCAGTAACTCATGTAATAGATTCTTTGAATTTAGAAATGATAAGTGTTTCTTAAACACTATATGTTGACCTAGTGATACACATTATGACATCATCAATAATTATCAATAGAAGGAGGGATAAACTAAAGCTCTATGAATTTGAAGTATCTTTGCTAATTTTAGTGAATTATGGCTAGAGATTGATGTATTCTTTAAATATATATTTTTTTTAGCATATTTGTGTAAAGATAATTGATCTTAATGGTTTTTAGATGAATATTTGAGCTTATTTAGACAAAGATAGATTTTCTTTGAATATCCATGAGTAATTATTGTAATTACAGCTTGAGATCTATGAATCCAACAAGTTTGAGGTTAATAATAGTTATTTTGTTCAAAGATTGATAGATCCTTTACAAGTTTGAGTTTATCTGAGCTTAAATGTGTAAATATCATTCATATTCACATATTTTGACATGTATTTGAGCTAATTTAGCTAAATATTGATGTCCTTTAATTTTTTTATACTTATTTACACAAAATTTGCTTAATGTGTAGGTCAGATCATTGTTTTTTACAAAGATAATATTTACACATTGTATTTCAAATAGGGTTCAAAGCTTTCAAAATAGAACTGCCATAAGTAAGATCCTTAAGGTGTGACATGGTTAAGTGGATCTTATATCAATGTGCTTCATTAGGTACATGACTTACCAAGAAATTCTAAAAGGCATTTTCCTTCTTTTAGTCCTAATAATGTTGTCACAACTAAAGAACATGTTATAATCTTTAAAGCTACTTTGAGACTTATAAATGTAGTTCATGAAGATGTAGCATGTATATTGTTTTTATTTACTTTAAAATATGTTTCATATGAATGATTCCTTAACCTACCTGAGAAATACATTATCAATTGGAATAACTATAATGATTACTTCATTGACTAATTTGGCAAAATATTTAGTCCTTGTGTCTTATAAAAATAGTTTACCATAGTTAAAAATATCCCAATAAACCCATAAGATCCTTTAATTATGTATTCTAGAAGATGTTTAGTATAACCATATCTGATCTAATGAAACTTTAGCCTTAGATATTTACAAGGATGTTTTGGATTCCATGACTTCTATGTTTCTTAAAAGGTCTGTTGGAGTCATAAACACCTTAGCATTGGCTTATGTTGAAGTTGTAATAATCAATGATCAAATGTATCCTCAAGGTAAGCTTTCATATACTATCCCAAATGTCAACCTCAATTTCCCAACACTAAATATAATTTCTAATGCCAATTAGACACCAGTATTAAACCAATTTCCCTTAAACCATGCCCATCCTAGCCAAAATTTGGGGTTCTTGAATAATGTTACAAATGGATTTCATCCAAAAAAATAAAGAGATTTAATGCCCACTAGTAATAAAAATCAAGTTCATAACTCAAAAGCACCAAATAATGAGAATGAATCCATACTTAAGATGGTTCAAAAGTTAAGCACTGATTTTATTCAATTGCAAAAGCAAGTGGGTAATATTGTGGAAAAATCCAACATAAACTATGCTTCTCAAAGGTTTAATAGGCTTACAAAAAGGTTTCATGATGACATCAATAATAGGTCATCTAATAATGTACATGAAATGAATCTTTGTGATATAGGTTTAGTTGATCATTGTAATGTTTTTGAAGAATATCAAAATGAAAAGGATGTATTTGAACCTATGTTTAATCAAGATAATGCTATAATGACATCTGGATTTACAAGGACATCTAAATCCTTCATGGTACATGATTTTGATTTTACATTCAAATAATAAAATAAACTTGAAGATTCTCTATAAGAAGGAATAACCATTCAAGATGAGCATCCCCATGAACAAGATCAGATACAAGTTAACCTCTCTTTAGAAGATAGTTGTGAGGACAATTCATATGAGGTCATTGCTAAAATTGAGGATATCCCTAAAGAAATTGACCAATGACAACATTTATAATAAGATTTTTTGAAATAAATTGAGGTATTCCAAAAAATAATGTCATCCTAGAGATCCCAAACCAAGATGAGGTGGGACTTGATTGGATAGAAGATATGTCATTATTCATAGAGGATGAAGATGAATCACGTATAACATATTAGGTATTTCTATATAATCCCATCAAAAGGTTGGAAGTATGTGATCAACTTGATTCAAATGGTAATTTTGAAAATGAATTTCATGCCCTTTTAGTTGATCATGATGAAGTAGCCTTTTGGGATGACTTGGAAAGTTTTGGTGCAAAGATTGGTAGTTCATCTCCACCTCAAGCCAAACTTAATGAAGACATAAGTCTAAGAATGCTAGATGAGATTCCATCATTGAATGATGATGATGATATAAGTCACTATCAATCTATGAATGAAGGATAATTATCACTCTTCAAACAAGACAAAAGGATTTAGGAAGAATATGATTGGGTTTTATATCCATATCTTTAATTTAAGTACTGAATGATGGAGATAAGGAATCAACATACATCACATAGAAGACATGAACACACAAGTGCTCCTATACATAAGAAGAGGCCATTGAATGGAAGTAATCATATTTCAAGGCTCTTTATTACTTTAAATAAATTTTCATTTGATCCTGGAGGTAAGTTCTTTGTAGGGTTAGTTTAGGTAGGTATTACATTAGCTTCTTTTCATGTCCCTTGTTTGTAAGCAGTGCTTGTAAATATTTTTTTTCTCGCCATTTGTTTTAATTTATGTTTGGTGTGTTTGCTTTTTATGATTTGTTCCTTACATTTAATAAGTCATTTTTGACATCCCTCATCTCAAATTTCACCTAATTTCTCAAGAACTTCATAGATTATAAATATAGGTACAACTTTTAAACATCAGTTGATCATGGATTCTAGAAATTGGAACTTGATGTAATTTTTTATTGAAACTATTAAATACTAATGGATAGGTTAATTGTTCCTTGAGATTTTAATCCTTGTTATGATCTAAATTTGATTTTAATAATGATTGCACATTTTGGGTGAAAGTTTGAATTATTGAAACAAAATCATGTTTGCACTTAATAAACATTATTACCTAGGATAAAGTTTACAACCAAGGATGATTGTCTGAAGATCAAACACCTGACCAAATCCCAAAACTTGGCTAACCTAGTTCCAAACTTTTATTAGAGAGTCAAAAAAAGATTATAAAAATACAAAAATAAGAGTCTTATTTCAAAATTCTATAGCTTTCTGAGCAAAGGTGATTCTACTAAACTCCACCAGGGATATGGACACCTATCTAGCAGTGGAATAAGGCCTTGAGTGGAGCCAAAGACATCTCTATCAAGGTTATAGATGCTTGGATGGTAGCAAAGCAATGCCCAAGCCTTCCTTGAGCTAAATCATGATCTTCTAATGCACACCTAAATATGCTATAAGTTAGTGTTAATTTTTGAAGTCATGAAATTTGGAAATTGTTCCCTAAATCCCATGGCAAATAGTAAGTGGAATCAAAGCACACACACATGGCTGAGTTTTGATGTTTGGGCATAATTATACATATGTAAGACTTTTTTTAATTATGATTTGATATTAATAATGGTACTTAATCATATGGAATTATTTATCTAGTTATTAGTTTGAACCAAGTGTATCTGAATTCTAACATATTGTTATGTTCTCCTAGAAGTCACCATTTGTTGAGGTCAACATACCTCAATTCCTAAAATTGGGGACCCTTGTTTCAAATTTTTCTAATTTGTGTTATAATTAAACATTCAAATTGATAGGGAACTAGTATTTAATATCTTGTGTGTTAGCATATAACCTTCTTTTGACTTCATCTAATATTTATAATGTTGATTTTTGTGTTCCCATCTTATAAGTTTAATGGATTCCCTTTTGGATAAACATTATGTAGGTTTTTGTACTTTAATAATTAATTGACCCTTTGATTAATCTTTTTGGACCTTAATTGTCTAATTGAATCTATGTCTAAATCATGTAAAAACCTTAGTCTAAAATGATTTTTATCTTGGGTCTTTTAAAATAAGATTCAAATTTATTTGGGTCATTTTTATTTTGAATTTATGTGGGAAGCATTTTGTTATAATCTTGTGTTTAAACTTTACCCTAAGTCCTAGTCATATTCACTAATAGCACTAAGACATTAATATAAAAAACTTTAAGATAAGTCTTTATCCTAATCTTCTATGTTTCTTGAGACCTAACTTAACTTTCATTGACAGCAAAAATGGAATAATGTGAAGGTGCTATGTGGTGAGATCTCAAAGCTTAGGAAAGCAGATCAATGACCCACATAAAAGGCTTAAAGTCAATAAAGTCTAAAGGAATATTGACGGTGCATATTTATTCATGCATAAAATATTTAATGACATGGGGTAGAGTTAATAAATTTGGTATATATATGGAGAAATTCTTAGATCCAGTCAAGTGGTAGCATCTCAGGAATTCTAGATGATAGATCAATGGTCTGCGGACCCCTTCCACAAGTCATAAGTCAATAGATAAAAAGATTGAGATCTTATCAAGTGGCACACCTGAATTTAATCACACTAAGAGATATTTATTATATGATATAATTAGTTTAAAAATTTATGCTAGGTCCTTTATATTTTATGGTTCACAAGGACTAATTAATGAGGGTACTCTTTTATTATGTTTTGAACTTAGATTAAAATTTATAGTGATGTTTTAATCATGTTTATTGATATAACAAAAACCTTAGTCTAGATTATTTATGCTAAGTCTTTTAATTCTCCAAAAACTTATGTATTTAATTTTATGCCTATAGAAATGGACAAACTTGAAGGTAATAAGTGTTTTGATCTCAGGGCTTCAAAAGGAGATCAATGACTCACATGTCAAGTTAAAAGGTTAATAAGTCAAAGAAAGGATATGATGATATTATTTTTCTCACTCAAAGATGATTTAATGACATCAGATCAAATTTGAAATTTCAAAGGTTCTAAGAGCTCCAAAATAGTGACAAGTGTCACCATCTTGGCAAGATGCTTGAAGATCCAATGGAGGGCATTTACTCAGGCAGAGATGATCAAACGGTGCATGAGCAATGTTGAAATTTCAAAAAGATGTAAGAGTAGCATGAGAGTACCAAGTTTCACAATCTCATAGGTATCTCAAATATCTAATGGCACCCAAGGGTCAAAACTTTAACAAGCCTAGAGACCTAATGAGAGGCTACCACATGATGCAAAGATGGTAAGCAATGGAGTATATTTGCAAGATGCACATAAATCCCATAGATTTACCAAGTGGCATGACCTCAAGGTATTAATATAGATCTAATATTTTGTGATAAAATATAATGCTAAAGGCATTTCAAGAGCCTATAAAGTTTCCAAGTGGCATGCTCGCATTCTATCATGTAGATGAGGATCTGATGGAGCGAGTCCTAGGTAGACTTTTCAAAGATCTAGATGTAATGACATGTTGACACATGTCCTAGGGTTAATTGTCACATTTTAAGATTAATAAAAAGAATGACATAGCATTTCCACATAGGCATACAACTCACATTGAAATATATTTTTGACACTTGAGTTAGAGTGTCATCAGATGCACAGTTAGTTAAGTAAGGAATATTCCTTTGGAAACTAAGCTTGTTTAATATTTTGAAGAGGAATATTCTTTTGTAAAGTCATGTGAAAATTATAAATCATGTGGCCTATTATTCATAGTTAAATAATTTCATTAGTCCTAAAGCATTTGTAAAGGGATGCTTTTATTTGACACTTGTCCATTTGCATGTTGACACTTGTCTAGTTGCATGTTGAGAAGGAATAACTGACATATCTCATGAATTATTTATATAAAGGAGGTATTTCCAATTTTAAAAAGGATTTTGTGTTCTTAGATCCAAAAATAATTTTTAAACTTGGATCAAGTATTACAAGCAAGGAATTCCACAAAGTTTGTCCAATATTTATCTGTGTGTTTGCTATCATGGTTATTTCCTTAGTTATCTAGTTTGATATTCATATTTGAATTATCTTTGTGGATCCTAGATGTGCACATGATAATGTAGAGTTGTCAATTTATTATTATCATAGGTTGATTGAAATATCTTATTTTCATTTCATTTTCTTTTTTTTTTTGAAAATGTGTAGAAGCTATTTTCCTATGAGATTAAACATTGAAAGTGAACCTGATTTCTTATTTACATTACCTTTCCTTAGACATTTTATTGATATATAGTAGGATCTATGCCTATGTAATTTCATGTTATATATTTATTTAGTGCATGTCTTGATGGAATTTAATCTCTATCATAATGTTTTGGTTGAAGATCAAAAACACTTTCTTTTTGCCTTACCCTCCCTTTTGCTCCTTTTTTAACCATATCACTTTATCTTAGCTTGTTATTGTAAATATACATGCTATCTTAGGGTTTATAATTTATGTTTTGGACATCATTTATTATACTTAGTTCACATCACTTTCATCTTCATAAATATTTAGGACCACAGTTGCTCCTAACAACCATGTACATGTTCATTTTGTGAAATAGCCATTTAGCTTGACCACTATTCCACCGCAAATCTTAGGAAGATCACAACCAACAACTCATGTAATGGATTATTTGAATTTATAAATGATAATTTTTTATTAAAAACTATATGTTGACCTAGTGATAGACATTTAGGCATCAAAAATAGACACTTGTTCTATAAGTGTCAGATTCTGACACTTATTCTATAAGTGTTTGATCTTGACATCATCTTAGTATTTCTAGCATAACCTTTGAATCATTTCTTCAATTTATGATTAATATATGGAATTGGAAAGAGGGTTTTATAATAAACATTATGGTATATTAAATGTGTTTTGAGGTTTTTTTAATAAATATATATATAGTATTTATCCTGACCAAGTTATATATTTTTAAAATAAAGTACACATTTAAATGAGTTGAAAGCCTTTCTTTTAATTTTTCCAATTAACTTGTTTTATCTACTTTTTAGGTGTGAACAGAGATAAAGTTCAAGTATCTTCAAAAAGGGGGGAAAGTACAACTCAAGATAAAATTAAAGTGATTTTGGGTTTTGGATGGAAAATTATTTCCCTTTATTGACCAATTTTTCTATAAGTAGAGAGCCCAAGACCATTCCAAGGGCTATGTAATTGTGAATCCAAGGATACATTATGGACCAGACATCATTATTTCTCTCTCTCTCTCTCTCTCTCTCTCTCTCTCTCTCTCTCTCTCTCTCATCTCTCTCTCTCTCATCTCTCTCTCTCTCCTCTCTCTCTCTCTCTCTCTCTCTCTCTCTCTCTCTCTCTCTCTCTCTCTCTCTCTCTCTCTCTCTCTCTCTCTCTCTCTCTCTCTCTCTCTCTCTCTCTCTCTCATTCTTATCTTAATATTAAGTTGGAAAAATGTGTATTCATATTATTGTAATCACTCAAAAAAATTTGTGGGAATTTATTTCCATTTCTCATGCATGTATATAATGGATTTGTTTTCTTTATTTGTTGATTTTCTATCCTTAGAATATTACATTATCCTCGTAAGTGTTAGTGTGAATACTATGCAAGCAAGAGATCAATTTCATTGGCACATTTAATTGGATGTTTTAGACTTGTCTTCATCATAATAAGCTTTTTCCCCCTTGTCCCCCTTATATTTTTAACTTTTTTATAAATATGTTAATATAGGGTTTGAATAAATATGAATTCAATCTAAATATTTTTTAAATATTATTTTATGAGTATATATCACCTTATTCTTGTACACATGGAAACATTATACCTTGTTTTTTCATCTTAGTTCTATACCTTTCTTTCTTATAATGCTTAAAATTTACTTATCTTCCACTTCTACAAGTTTTGGACCTGTACCTTTTATCCTACACCCTGGACACTAGCATTCACAATAGATATCTATGTTAATGTAGGTGTGTTTCTTTGATACAAGTGTGTAGTGCCTTAAATTTATCTAATTTGAAAATGAAACATATATTAATGGTCAGGTTAAGTGCTTTAATTTGAGTTTTATTTCCAAAGGGATTAATAAATATAAGATCAACCCTCATTCATTCCTCACCTAGAAACTTCTTACCTACTCACCATCAAAATTACAAAATACATTCAATCAAGCACTCAAGTCAAATAATATTCCCTATTCTCTCTTATTTTTATATCAATCACAATGAAAACAGATATATAATTCTAAATTACTAAAGTAGTAGCCTATGAGCTATATTTTCCAAGTTTTATTGTACTTACTTTCCACATATTACATGATTTATACACAAGCTAACATGTTAGGTATAATTGCATCAATATGAGGCCCTCTTCAAAGTATTGGATATGTAATAAACACCTAATAACATATTTGGGTTATCTCGACACCATGATCTAACTAAATACTTTTTCCCTACAGTCACTATGAAGATGGAGAACTAGGGTTTTACTATTTTACAAGGAGTGATAGTCCATGACCCAAATTTGAATGCACCAAAATGAAGGCAAATCCAAACCCAAAATCATCCATGTGTTCACATCCTTTTCTAGTAGGTATTCCTTACAAGATACTCACATATAACCCAGACAATAACATTGACACAACCATCCTAAGATGACATAACTATCCACAGATATAGAGGTCGAATATCTAAAATCAAGAAGTTATTCTAGAAACATATTCTAGTCTACTTTATCCATATTCTAGATCCATAACTATTATAGCATCATAATTATCTAAGTACTTTTTTTCTATGTCATTTCCATATTTAGCATAGCTGTACAATTCATATTTATACTATCTTAGTTTTATGAACTCAACATATGTTTATATATGAGTTTATCATCTAATTTACCTACTATAGATCTGATTATCACCCTTGTGTATTTAATTTATATATACCCCTTTAAAGGTAGTCTAAGGAAAACAACAAACACTTAGACATTTAATATAGGGTTAAACATTTGTTGAACCCAATATTTTAACATATTTTGCCTATATGTATCCTATCATATGTTTATTTCCCATCTTGTCCTAGTCTTTGTGTTATTTATTTCCCTTATCATAGATGATATTAATTTATTTGATGACTATTATTATGAAACTATTCAACTCTCCCTCAAGGAATGAGTTAAAATTTACTACTCTTGCATTCTTTCAAGTGATAAAGCATATAATATAAAATTTTCAATGGTGGGTAGTTGTTATCCCTCTAATTAGGTCCATGCTTCCACTATTTCAAGATATGATTTGATCTATCTTAAGGAAGAAAAAGAGCCTTAGCCATACTTCATACAACACCATTATATGATTTTGGCCTTTGATACTTGTTAAATTATGGATACCAAGGCCAAGGATTGGGAAAACATGAGGAAGTTATAACCCACCATATATCTCTTGAATATAACAATACAAATAGTCAAGACTTGGGGTTTTCAAAAACATCCATGAGTTACCAATAATTCAAGTCATCTAAACATGTACACTTTACCAAAAACGTGGGTACATATGACCAATAATCTCCTTCATTTATTGTCAAAAGTTCCAATAACAACATAGAGAAATTATGACTAATTTACAAATAACAAGTAAGGTGGAAATGTCTTCAATAAAATTTATTCAAACCCCCATTATCCCTACATTCCCAAAACAATATATCAATGGTGATGGTTTCTTCTTGCCTTCACTCAAAACAAATTCTATACCAAAAAAGGTTCCTTTACCAAAGATTTCCCAAGATAAAATTGTTAAAACCTTAACAAAGGTAAATGAAACAAATAATCAAATGGTTAAATTTATTCAAATAGTATACCAAAATTACCAAATTTCAAATATCACATACCACTACCAAAATATACTATATTTTGTGATCATGAACTTATACTTGTTATACATGAAGATGAGGATACTCATATGCCTATATTAAAAATAAGTGGTGGGTTGTAACCAATGATAACACCTATGACAATCACCACTATTCCCAATGAAATATCTCAATTATATGATGACCACTAATGAGGGTCTTAAAAAATAGGTTTTGATACTTCAAATGCAAATGTCTTTCCATAATGATAATGCAAATGTGACTTCATTTAACAATCAACCTCTTTCATAATATATACTTTAATATCCTTATCTACAATATTTTGAAATACTATAGTTATCCCTCTTTTTGAGTCACAAA
>JARHVA010009171.1:0-82500 GCA_037957365.1 Torreya grandis
ATGTGGGACCTCATATCAATGTGCTTGTTTATCTTGTGAAATACATTGATAATGTAATTACTGACTTGTTATCACAAAGTATTGGTGTTATTTTATCCTAATTATGAAACAAATATAATAAAACCCAACATATCCATATTGGTTGACATGTTCCAGTAGTTGTGGCTACATATTCTACTTTAGCTAATGAAATTATCATTACAGGTTATTTATTTGATGCCCACAACACAACTCATGATCCAAAATGAAAGACATGATCAGAAGTGCTCTTCCTGTAATCTATGCTACATGATAAATCATTATCAATATAACCATCCAAACCAAAATATTTTATTTTTGGAATATAAAATTCCATATCCTATTTTTCTTACAACATATCTCAATATTCTTTCTCTGTGTTACTGGTGATAATCCTAAGGTGAATCCATGAACCTTGAATTTAGACTAACACCATTCATAATATCTGGGTTAGTAAATATGAGATACATTAGACTTACAACAAGTATTTTAAACATAGTTGGCTTAACATTTGAACCCTTATCCTCTTCACTATGTTTTGTTCCTATTATAACTGTAGTTGATATTGGATTACAATTCCATATTTTGAATCTTCCCAACACATCCTTGACTTACTTAGATTTAAAAATGAAGATACACTTATCAAATTTAATAACTTAAATTCCTAAGAAGTATATCATCAAGCCTACATCTATCATTTAAAATTCTTTCATCATGGTTGACTTGAACATATCTACTAAAATAATTCCATTGAAAATCAAACCATCAACATACAAATACATAATCAATATTTAACCTTGATAATTTATATTTATATACAATGTGGGATCACATATAATTATACTTAATTCTTTGCTTATCAAATATGAATCAATCTTAACAAACCAAGCCCTAGGTGCCTGTTGCAAACCATAAAGTGACTTTTTTAATTTACAAAATTTATTTTCATGCCCATATACCTCATAATGAGGTTTCTATTGAACATAAACTTATTCATCAAGAAAACCATTCAAAAAGGTTGATTTTATATCCATTTGATAAACATTCCAAATATTTTGTGTACTTATTGCTAAAACAATTCTAAATGTATTAAAATTAGTAACTAGAGAAAATGTTTCATTATAATCAATCCCATACTATTGTGAGAATAATTTTTCAACCAATCTTTTTTTAAGTTTTACAATTTTTCCATTAGCATTAAATTTAGTATTATAAATCCACTTAAGTAATATACAATCTTTACCTTCAGGTATATCCATTAACTCCCATGTTTGATTTATTTCAATAGAGTCCATTTCTTCATCCATTACCTTTATCTATTTATCTTCTTTTACTTATTATTCAAAATATATAAGATCGCAAGAGAATACAAAAATATTTAAATATAAATATGTTTTCTCTTCTCCTTGATCATATATATATATATATATATATATATATATATATATATATATATATATATATATATATATATATATATATATATATATATATATATATATATATATATATATATTGTTTTCTTACCTCTATACATTTGTATTAATGAGACAATTGTTGGATCTCACTTATCACTCAAATTGAGAGTAGGATGATCTAGATGTCTTAATGGCGTTCCCTACACAACATTTTTCAATGGAGTAGTTGGTGTTTGATTTTGACAAACCACGTTGGTCTTCTAGTTCTTCTTCACTATGATATATTGGTTCACCACCTATAACTACTTTGTCAACATTTCCATCCCTTTTTTTCAATGAATTCAACATCTCTATTAATAATTGATTCCTTTGAGATGGGATTATACAATTGATAATATTTTGATTGTTCAATATAACCAATAAAAAAAATTCACTTTTACCATCTAGCTTTTTCTCAATTCAGATGGCAATAGTGAATAAACAACATATACAAAAATTCAAAAATGCGATAGACTATGTTTCTTATAATTCCATGCTTCTTATGGAATTTTGTCTCTGAAACACTTTGTAGGACTCATGTTTAAAATGTATAATCCACACTCTACTACTTTTACCCATAAATCATTGGGTAAGTTCTTGTTTGTAAACATGCTCTTGGCCATGTCCATTATGGTTATATTATTCTTATCTGCTACACCATTCTGAAATGGTGTGTACCTTGTTGAAAACTATTTATTGATTCCATGATATTTGCAAAAAATCTAGAAATTAATTAGAACTTAACTCACCACCCCTATTAGATTTGAGTACCTTGTTGTATAGGCCACATTATTTTTCTAAAAAAAAATTAAATTCCTTGAATTTATCAAAGGCTTTGGACTTCTTCTTGAGAAAGTATATCCAGGTATTCTTGATGAAATCATCAATAATTGTTAGGAAATATATGCTTCTACCTAAATATGGAGTCTAAATTGGCCCAATTATATTAGTCTAAATTAATTGAAATGGTTTCCTTATTCTATATGAACTTTTAATTATAGATCTTTCTCTATGTTGTTTTACTAATATATAAATTTTACATGAAATGGATGGAATCTCTATGACTGGTAATCCTTTCACCGTATTTTTCTTTTGTAATAAAATAAAAACTCTAAAATTAAGATGACCATACCTCAATTGTTAGATTCATGTTTAGTCTAGGTACATTGTTTTGATGTTGACTTCCTTTGTTCCTTAGATGTAGTGAATCTGAAGGGAGAACATTCAGTTCCTGGTCATCTTGACCCTTGAAATTAACCTATAACTAGGATTTCTATCTATAATTATTCATAGATCATTGTTAAATATAATTTTATACCCTTTTTCACTAATTAACCAATACTAAGATAATTATGTTTTAAACGGGTACAAAGAAAACATCATGATTATATATCTCTTTTATCCATTCTTAGTCAGAATGTTTATAACACATTTCCATATTATAGATACTTTGCTCTCCTTTTTAAATTTAACATCATATTTTATAGATTCTTCCAAACTAGCCAATAACATTCTATTTCTTGTCATATGACTACTACATCCATTATCCAAGAACCATATATCACTAGAATTTTCTTGATAAACATTACAAATTATAAGTAAACTTGCAGAGTTATTATCAAATACATCTAAGTAATTTGATTTCTATTTATCCACATTTGCTTGTTTCTTTTACAATATTTTGTAACATGGTCAAATTTCCTAAAATAATAACATTGAATGTGGGACTTATCAAACCTCCATGATTAAAGTTAATTTATTCCATGTCCTCTAATGTTGAAAATTTGATTGGATTGATCGGTCCTTTGTCCTTGATTTAGAACCATGTGTCCACTTCTGTCTCTTCCTCTTACTTTACCAAATGACACCTATGATCTGAAAGCATTTTTTAAGGAAGAATTGTTATTCATATTCATCCTAGTTTGGTGGAATAACAAACATCCCATCAATTCATCTATTAAAAATTAAGATAAGTCTTTTGATTCTTTATTTGTAACTAATATTGCATTAAATTTTTTTAAAGGCTTCTAATAAATTTATATACCACTTTTTGATCAGATACATTCTCTCCATGCAATCTCATTTAATTTCCAACATTCATTACATTAATAAAGAATTGATTTATATATTTTGATGCATTCATTTGAATATTTTCAAAATTCCTTCTTAGTATGTATAATTTTCCTAGATTTAATTTATTTGTCCCCTAGTATGAAGTTTCTAATATTTCCCAATCTTGTTTAGACCTAGATAATGCAATGATCCTAGGAAACACAGAATCATCCATTGTTTGTTAAATGAAGAATAGGGGTTTAGTATTTTTTTCTTTTCCTTAAGTTCATATTTTTATTCTTGAGTTGAAGTGGTTAGATCTTGAGGTTTTACAAACCCATTATCTACTAAATCCCAAACATCTTGAGAACAAAATAAAATTTTCATCTTGGCTGCCAAAAACTCATAATTATTACTAGTAAACAACATTTTTTGATGTTGGTTGATACTGGTAATGGATGTTATGATCATTATCTCTCGTTAATACTAAAATCTCATCCTTAATGATATAATATCCTCTTAATTTGATGACTCTTTAAGAAAATGTTAAAATAAACAACTCATTTTTTAAAAAAAAAATCTTTCTTATTGAAATCCTTACTTGGAATAAAATAAAACACTTCAAACTATGAGAATAGAAGTTGTTTGAAAATAATCTTGGCCTAAGTGGTTTTACCAAATATACCATGATCTCACCTTATAGACTGGGTACTATAAAATCATGTGGAGTAACTCATCAATATTATCCAAGATCCCCTTTTAATGCTAAAAATGGAGGGTTTTTTATATCACTTTCATGGCATTAACACAATACAAACTCAAAAATATAAAAAATCATATTAACTTAAAACAATTCAAGATAGACATAAACAAAAACCTTCAATAAAAATATTGAAATCTAATTAACCAAGTTTAGTTGGGAGGCCATTGAGGAACTGCCATCTTCATTGCATACAAATTTTATTAATTGTTGAATTATGAGGGAATTTCAACATTTATCTAATGTTGGATGAGCTCCTTTATACCACCTTGGCATTGAAATAATAGAAAATTTTAAACTTGGTGACCCTATCCACCTTCCCAGCCTTATCCTCAAGCTTCTCTCCTCTGAATACCATATTCTAAAATGTAGTCCTTGGGCTCCTTAAAGTTTGAAAATGTGGATATCATGTGGTCTGTAATTACCATGGCCCTAATGATTATAATCATGACATTGTGAATCTAAATGAATAACATGAAATCCTTCCCATAATTTTTTAGGCAATTGCACTACTCTTCAATGATCTCCTTTCGCTCTATCTTCCAATGGTATACCACCTTTAGATTAACCACTCCCATGATATTATACTCTGATAACAGACTAAAATGCTAATACATGATGCATCATTCAAGAATATACTTTCATTTATTGATTATACAAAGCTTATAAATACCTTTATTTAAATAGAGGCATTTGAACGTTTTAGACCAAAGACCCTTACAATCACATCGGCAGTGGGGAACATTCTTGATGGAGAACATGAGTTAAATAGATAGTTTTATTTATTAGTTAGTATGGCATTTGATTGGAGTTAGGTGTTTGGCAAGATAATTGAATAGTGGATCAATTAGTGCACTCCAAAATTTCCTATGAATGTAAAGCAAGCGTATTCATAAGATACAATATTTTAAACTAGGGAAAAATATTTTGGTATAATATTTATAAAAATATTAATTTGGTAGACCATAATAATAGTGGTGCCTAGTAATCATATTAATTGTTCTACATATGGATAACCTATGGTGCATAAGGAATGAAAATACATGACCTCATTGCTGACAACATTAAAATGGATATCATGACTACTATTCATAATGACCTTGATTTATGTAAAGGTAGGAATAAATTAAAAAATTTCAACCAATCAATGTGGAGGGAAAATAATATTTTATGCTATCAATTAAATAATCTATAACTTATTTATACACAAATTTCACATATTTGAAATCACACCAAAAATAATGCAATTTGATTGGCTGAGAAAACATAGTCTCATAACAAATTAGAGAAAAAAGAATTGAAGAGTTATCCCTTTAGGCCTAATAACATTATCTTATGTTATCACATACGTTTACAAATTTCAAGTTGGATTTCCCTAGCATTTACTTTTGAGAAGTTAATTTCTTGAGAATGATAGAATAAAAACAAATGCCAATTATAGAAATCTCAAGTCACATTTAAAGACACCTAACATTGTAAATTATTAGAAAATAATTATCAATTAGTAGTTTCCCTAAAGGTGCATGTTATGTGGGAAGGGATGACATAATTTTAATTTTGGTAAAGTAGATTTTTTAATAATGAAATAGTGTGAATCGATAGTCAAACCTCACTTGAAACTTATGTATGTTTACTCTATATCATTTTTTGTGAATGATTTCAAACAAAACGAATCTGATATTTCTGGTTGAGGTGATGGTCAAAAATGAGGTTGTTTGTTCCTTTAGAGTGAATATGAGCAATGGTGAATCAATAGAAAAGGGAAAGACCATAAAAAAACATGAAAGTGATTAAAAAGTGCACTAGGAAATGATAATAAAAGACAATAAAAAAATATTTCAATGGATGGAAATGAAGAAACTCATACAAATACATGTAGAAACCTCCGTAATATGTCAGTATTATAATATATAAGATATTATAATTTTATATGATAATCAATAAAATATTATAATAAATATATATCGTTGTGAAAATATTTTGTGTGTGTGTGATAATAAATTAGTAGTATATATATTTAATAATATGTATTATTGTGTAATATTATAATATATTATACTATTATATTACATATATTATCAATGTATTTATATTATTGATAATCTTTATTATATTAGCATAGAAAGTATATTATGTATAATAGATAATATTATATTAAATAATTATATATCATAATATATAATTAGATATTTATTAAATTAATATATACAGTAATAGTATATATTATTATTTATATTATATATGTTATTAAATATATCCAAATATATAATATCATGTTTGATATATATATATATATATATATATATATATATATATATATATATATATATATATATATATATATATATATATATATATAATTAAAATATTTATATATAGTGTTTATATTAATTATCTTTTAATGTAAATCACCAATCATATACCACTCAAAACCCATCACTGTTGACCATGTCTCATTTTTCATGCATGAAGTGTTAAGCCACAATAAATTGATATTCATTTTACCTTAAAAAATGTATTTTTCCTTACTAGTTCTTCCTTAAATTTTATGTTTTCTTTCTAGTAGGGATAAATAAGAAGTTTAGGGAGATAGACTCCAATTCTAGGCACATTTTATTCCAAGTGTCAATGTTTGGAATTTTTATATGTCCTTAAGCCTAACCTAATTACTCCAAGTGTCAATATATTGGTAGCATTAAAATACAAAAGCTACATGATAGAATTTTGGATAAGTGTTATCCATATATCATTGGAGAGAAATATGTTTATCTTCCATCTGATAACATGTTCATCAATGCTTATATTATATTATATTATATTATATTATATTATATTATATTATATCATATTATATTATATTATATTATATTATATTATATTATATTATATCGTATCATATCATGTTATATTATATTATATATAGATTATTATATTGTTATATGGGCCCCTTGGTCTACAATATCACCTTAAATACCTTTTCATTTCCCCTCATCATCAAAATGCAATGCACCTTGAAATCCTTCACTATTTGCATGTTTTGTATGACATTTCCCTTTCTTCCATGGGTCTGATCATGGATTTTTTTATATTTTATTGATCCTAATGTAATTGTTTTAGGTGTCAATATATTGGTATCATGTATGAATTTAATCTACAAGATAGACTCTAGGATGCCAAAGCATTATTTAAATTTATATACTACAAATTATGATATTAAATTATAAAATTAAATAACGATATAAAATATTTATGTTTATAATAATAATAATAATAATAATAATAATAATAATAATAATAATAATAATAATAATAATAATAATAATAATAATTTTTATACTCTTTAATAATAAAATTTATCACATTTTATTATTTGAGACCTTACTACTCAAAAATTACAAGGCATGCATACTAATTCTTAACATATAGTTTAAAACACTATCTTTGCCTTATTGTGTAATCCTTATAGACTTTTAGAAAAGGATTGTCATGGTAGAAAAAAATCAATCAACTATGCATGGAAAGGTAGGCTTGTTAATGAAAAATATTTATTGTCCAAGATTTAATCTCTGCAATGTATCCCATTCTATTTTTTCATTTTATTAAAAAAAATGTATTTCCTCGTACTCAATCCATCATTATCACCTACAATCCTTCCTATTCTCCTTATTTATAGCAGTTAGGGATTTGCCATTATCATATCTAGTTATCAGGAGACTATTTTGATCTCACAATATATTTTTTAGGTAAGGCTTTGTACATGAATGATGTGAGTTTTTAGTTTCCTTTTGATGGAATTATGATATTGACTCTTATAAAAAAGGAAGAATGATATATTTAGGAAAATTAGATACAATTTGTTTATCAATATGGATGTTTGTGTTGGTAGGAAGTAAATATTTTTACATTTATTATTATTTATATGTAATTTAATCCCATTAGGTGAAATTCCATGTGAATTTTATGGTGTTGGAATCAACACTTAGCTTTATAAAAATCTTTCCTCTTTTATGGTTACATGGGAATTTCATGTTTTAGTTACATGGGGTTTTCCTATTCTAAATATATGGGGTTTTCATATTTTATTTACATTATTTTCACATGCATTCAACATGAGAGAGAGTGTGGTCATAAATATAAGGATTAATGGATATGATTAAAAATTCTTAAGGTCATATCAGCTTTTCATTTAAAAAAATTCTTTAAGATCTCAGTTAAAATTTCTACTTGTATCTTTCTTGGAAATAGGGAAACGTGGAAGAAATAAGATATACTATGGGCCTTAATGTCTAATCCCCATGTTTCAACATTACATTATTGATTTTAGTAACACATTGAAAATGGATCTTGATGCAATCAAATCATCTTTTAATAATGATGAATCAAATATGTCATCACGTTACATGTTGTAAAACCCTTCACAATGGGTTTTGAAAGTTACATAAATCCAATAAATTTCCTTACTCTAGGTTTGAACTATTAGAAATGAATGCTTTCAAGATCTGGAGATGGATACATGTTACATATCAATGGTAATCAAGTTCTTATGGAAATGACTACTTCTTGACAAAACTATTTAATGGATGAAACTCTACTATTTTGAGGTGTCTACTCCCTTTGTTTCCTTTTTAGATAATGGTTTTATTTTATCTTAGTTCACCTTCAGAGAAGACATGGAACTATTTTTTGAAAAAAAAAGTATGGTTCTTTAAAAATTAAGGTGCATTATTAGATCCTACTATGGTATCTATCTCACTATTACCCATTTGGATATATCATTATAAGTTGCCTCCCATTTTGAGATATATTATCTTGATTTAATAGATGATATCTAAGATGGGTTACTTTATTAGGATTGATAATGCCATGTTGTTTTTGTAAAATACCTTTTTAGAATTTTTAGTATGGCATACTTTTCTAACCCCATCTCTCACTCTATCAAGGTGGTTTCTTTTAAAAGAATATTGCTATAGTTTTTGAACATTGAATTTCTCCATTTTAGATTCTCTAGGTGTAATTAGGCAGGGAAATTTTAATGATTTTTTCATCCAATCTTCTGATTGAGTTCAAGTCATCCTAATTCATGAGTTTGATAAAAATCATTGTGAGACCCAATCTAGTTCTAGGGAAGGTCACTTAGAGTTATCAAAACGTAAAAACATCTCAAATATTTGCAGATTACAACTCTTTTCTTACACCAATAGGTACCATACATTCATTTTCCTTTATGTGTCATAAATATTAGGTTAAAAATGTAATCAATCTCCAAATAATTATTTGGAGTTAGGGTCATATGGTTTTAACTTCTCTATGAGGGAATATCAAGAGGAAATTGAGATTTAGAGGTTGAGAGTCTAATGATTGAAAATTTCATTTTCAAGGAGACAATGCCATCTGTCCATCAAAGGAGGGAACCAAATTTGAAAGAATTTTTTTTTTCGGTTAGTCAAAGGGTAGCATGTAACTCTAGAAGATGGTAGACCATCAATTCATCTTAGATTAAGTAGAGATTGGATCTCATCTTGATGAGATAAAGAGTAAGACTGTGTCTTTAGAAGAGGTCGCTACATATATAAAATACAAAGAGGAAGAAATAAACGATCCAACTTTGTGTTTAGAAGATAGGATGGAATCGAACTTTGTCCTAGTTATACATGACAGATGACTCCAACTAGGGGAAATGATATATTTAAGAGAGATTAGGTCACATTCATAGGATGACATTACATCCTATAATTATTCAGGCATCCATCCAATAAATGTTAGTTTATCCAACCTAAACTTTGGTGCTCTTAAATGTAGAAGCTAGATATTAAATGCATAAAAATTAAAAATGGATGATTGGGAGGCCAATAGTGGTGAATTGTAATGGACTATATATTCCTTTTTTATCGAAGGGAATGGAGGTTAATTTCTCCTACCTTTAGGGTTAGCCTTGATGATGAGTCATTCATTGGATATAGGCCTCTCAATAAAATTAGGTTATATTTCAGATTTCAAGCTTATCTATTATAGACAGTATTTATGAATTATATTATCAACTCAATCTTCTACACTTGGAAAATACATATCATGGATGTACCTTAAAATTTTTGACCTTTTTCATTGCCAAAATATTTGCATATACTATCTCTTTATGCCTAATTACTTATATTATAGTATGACTTATGTTATTCTAATGACTCATACTTTTTATCTCACCTATAATTTTATAAACTTGTGTATCTTCCATCTATGCAAGTTCTAAACTAGCACCTATTTTCTAACTACCTAGACACTTCTATCCCAATCAGATACATGTGCCGAGGCTAGTGTCTTATACCAATGTAATTGTCTAATTTCCTAAATTCATCTAATTTTAAAATAAAACATATCTAAAATTTTTGCCTAAGTGCTTTAATGAAATATATTATCTAAAGGGATTGGTATAAATACAAGATCAAGCCTCATTCATTCAAAACCTAGAAAATACCTATAGAAACCAAAATAATTTACTAAAACCATTCTATCAAGCACTCAAGTGAGAAAAGCATCCCTATTTTATCCTATTTCCATATCCCTATATTATCCTAAAGTCATCCAATTTAAAAATAAAACATAACCTAAAGGTTGACCTAAGTGTTTTAATGAAAGATATTATCCAAAGCGATTGGTATACATACAAGATCAACCCTCATTCATTCAAAATGTAGAAAATACCCATAGAAACCAAAATTACTTACTAAAAACATTTTATCAAGCACTAAAGTGAGAAAATCATCCCTATTTTATCCTATTTTCATATTAGTGATAGGGATAACACATCTACAAGTCTAAAGTATTGAAGGAGTAGCCCAAGAGATATATTTTCCAAATTACAAACTAGGTCATTGTTGTGCTTGATTATCAAACATTTCATGATTCACACATAAGAAAACATGTAGTGGATAATTTCATAAGTTTGAGGTTTTCTTCATAGTATTAGATATATAGGAAACACTCATTAATAGAGAGGTATATAAAGAAGCTCATCAATATGTGCCCACTAACCCATTTGTCACACAATAAATATGAAGATGAATAACTAAGGTTTTTATATTTTACAAGGAGTGACATTACATGACCCAGATATAAATGCACCAGAGCAAAGGTGACATATAACCTATAAGCATATTGGTGGTTGCATCTAGTTTAAATAGGTATTTTGTACTAGATGCATGTTTCCATATTAGATAATATTGTTGGTTACTATCCCAGGTCGACACAAGTGCTAATGATTACATGGATACAATCTATAGAATCAAGTGACTATTCTATATTCTAAATCTAGTCTAATTTTTCATGTTAAAAGATAAATATCTATATTAGTATCATAAATATCTAAGTATCTTCTTGTCATTACTATTGTAATATGTAGTATAGTTGTATTTTCTATCTTTACCATCTTAGTATAATAATTTTAGTATATGTTTTATCCAAGTTTCACAAAAAATTAGCTTGCTCTAGAGGTATTATACCATACTTGTACCGTAGACTATCTATACCCTTTTAAGACCATATCCCCACATATCTAGGTTTTAGGATTAAACATTTGGTGAGCCCAAACTTTCATCCTTAAAACCCTATATTTTGATCTAGGTTTTCCTGATTTTCTAATCTCATTTTTTATTTTTTATTTAAAAATATTTTATGAGTTAAAAATTAGATATATTTTTCTCTCTACATGTTTAATATGGTTACATGCGTAGCATGTTTTATGTTAAAATTTGTAGTTATAGTAATAGTCTACTATTATACTAAGTTAATCTAAGGTACCATCCAAATAAATAAGTAGATCCATCAATATAATGGGAGGGTTTTAAATTAAAAAAACACCTACTATCTCTTTAAATTTCCTTTGGTATTAATATAGATCCCAATATCTAAATGCCACCATGCTAAAAAAACTCTTACAATGATGTTACGTCTAAAACTTCACTTTAGAACTTGCTACACCACTCTTCCCTTTACAAGCATGTTATTTTGGATGCATTATGCATGACCTTTTTACCAAGTAATTTGGAGCCTACATATGTGGTTTCTATGTTAAATTGTATCAAAAGGATTGAACAAAATATATCCTTTGAAAAGGAGGATTTACCACCTCAAAACCTCATAAATTGTTTATTACCATTACATATTCATGTTGGTGTGTTCAATAAAATTGTATAAATATTCCTTAAGGATAATGGTTTATGGCTCAACATGTACTACATATCATTTATTTACTTACTTGACATTGGACCTAATGAATTAAAACCTTCCAATATGAGCATTAAAGGATTTGATAATATTTAAAAAAATGTATTGGGGAAAATAACATTAAACATTACTGTGGGACCTCGTACATTAAATATTTTTTGTCAAGTTTTTCCAAATTATTCCTTTTATAATATATTTTTGGGATAACTTTGGATATATGAAATGCATGTTTTTCAATTTACTTTTCACATATGCTTGAAATTTAGCCATCAAATACTTATTTATACATGTCAAATGGATACTAATCCATTTAAACATCATGCAATGATACCATGAACAAATGATCATACACCAAAATATTATACACTCGATTTTGGTCTTCAATTTTTTATAGAATGTGGAAATAAAGGACAAGGACTAGTAAAACATGAATGGAGTATATCTCAATCCATCTCTCCCTCAAATGGCACAACATTTTCTGATACACTATTAGAACAACCTAATCAATGTGTCTTATATAATGCATGACAAACAAAATTTTCACACTTACCTAATTTTCTCACTTGATTAATATGATGGATTATATAGTTCGATATTATATCTGTCCCTCATCCCATAGAGTTTGATATGAGTAGACATATACCCAAAGGGTAAGATGTAAATGCATGTTATGACTATAACCAAGGCCTTGGGAATTATAGATGTTTTACCTTGAAGCATAAGATCCAAAATCTCATTGATGACCAAAATATAAAATTCTATGATCCTCCAAAGAAATTAGGTTCACAACATGGTGACCATAAAAAATAGAAAATATTTAACAATTTGTTGCAAGATGATTCAAAAAAGGAACCGAAAATTCAAGTGGTATACAACACACACCAAAATATTCAATTAAAAATTAAAAAACGTCCATGCCAATAGGATTTAATAATCAAATTATTCAGATTGGTATTGTTTCTTAACATAATCAAATTGATCCTACATAGAACAAAAACTACTTGTAATGTAAAACATTTCCAATAGTTTGACTTTAATCTAAAAAACTTGTAAATAAAATTCATTTGGAAATACTCCTTGGGATACACAAAAGTCAAATTAATTGTGGTCCTAAAGAGATTAAAACTTAGGTTTTGGTCATGCCACAAACCTCTCCATATGCATTTACATTGGAAACTATCTGGTGATATCAAATGGGATAAAAAATTGAACAAAATCAGCAAAGCATCTAAATTTCTTATATAGATAAATTGATCCATATTCTAGATGATAACATTGGTTCTTATAATACACATGTAAAACATGAGGATGAATATGCCATGTACCATTTTATTTGATCCAACCATGATATAAAAATGTTAAATATCCAACATAAGGATGCAAGGTCTCACATATCCTAAAAATACCATAAAAATTCAAAAATATGTTTAGTATTTAAATATCCTATTATATCCTTGGCATATATTTTGTTGGTTATATGTTTGTAAATGGTGTATCAGTATTTCCTATATACACATGTGCTTCACACATTTTTTGAGTGTGATACAGACATACACACATACATGATTTATGCATTTTAGGATGTTGGGCTTTCCTTCTACTCATGTCACAAGGACATTGGGAAGCAACCACCTCTTTAGTCATGTTACATGTAGGTTATATCATTATATAGTAGCTTTATATTATTATATTTTATCTCATTTATGTACTTATACATGCCTTTATCCATACTTATATATTTCACAGTGTACTTGATATGGTATTTGCATAATGTTTTTACGCTAATACATATATCTAGGGATTAGTATGATATGCTCATGCTTGTTGCTTATGATTTAATTTATGAACTTCTTTGGGTGTCTTGCCTTGTTATTATCTTTTTTTTTTGAGTACTTGAATATGCTCCATTATTTGTAGACCCGTGCATTTCGTTTTCCTGTTTGACATTTGAATATGTCATTGATTTTTATATGTTGAAATTTGAATATGTCATTCTTTATTTAGTGAACAATTGAATAAGTCATGTCCCTTTAATTAAGTGGGATTTGAACATGAACCTTGTTTATGGTCTCCTTATATCTTTGTCTCTTGATTTTAATTTTGATTGATCTTGTATGTATACTTAATTGCTTGTTAAGAATGTATTATTACTATCTAGATTTTATAATGATCTACATCATGTATCTTTGGATTTGGTGTAACCACGTTCTTCACGATTCAATTATAGACCTATCTAGACATGTTCCCTCTATATGCCACATGATACATTCATAGTTTACATGGTTATCTTATCCTTTTGAGGTAAAGGCAACTACCAATTACTACTACCTGTCATATCTTTGGTGGCAGGCCATAGAGGCATGACTTCCACATTGCTTCACTAATTCAAATTATAGTGGTAGCATGTCTAAAAATAGGTTATATGCACTTGTCATAGTTTCAGATTTAGTGGGGCATGTTTTTGAAACATGTCATCCACACTTATTTACTATTCAGCATACCTAGATTACAGTGGGGGCATGTTTTGGAAACATGTGCTCCACACTTATTTATTATTAATCATACCCAGATTATTTTGGGGGCATGTTTTGGAAACATGTCCTCCAAATTAGCACTTATATTTATTTTTAGATTATAGAGGAGACATGTTTTGGAAACATGTTCTCCACTCTTAGACAGTTTCATATTGGCCAAAACTTATAATTATATGATATAGATACAAATTTGTGGTAGAATACTATACATTGGTACCATTGTTATAGATAGTTTCAAGATAATACATATATAAGGTACATATGTTATATAATGTGTGCATAGTATTTTAATATCAAATTAGTTTCAAATAAACAAACTTTTATATACTAGCATCACCTAATAGGTTGGATTTTTATAGACTGTACTGAGCCAATCTACTATAGTGTAAGTTGGTTCACTTTTTGGTATGGTAGAGGTTATTAATTCACTTAATCTTTCTAAATTTATATGTTGGACTTGATGCATCATCCAGACCCACCATTTTAATAGTGTGAGTTGACTTGGTTCACTCACAATCATTGGGTTATAAGTATGGTTAGCTTGTATGGTTGAATTAGTCTTAACTACTAGGTGAAAAATCATCTTTTCTCTAAGGTTTTAAGTTTATCTCTCTCCATATCTTTAGATATATGACTCTCACTATCTTTATATATATGCACTTTCCAAATTTATATTTGTCTTAGTGATTCATAATGACATATCATTCAAATCAGATTGCCAAAAGGAAAGATAGTTGTATCAATACACATGTTTACTTAAAACCGTGTTCTCTTTTGATTTTAATTATTTCAAAGGTTTCACTTTAAAATTATATGAACTTATTATATATTGTATCATACTCTTGGTTGCAGGTTAGTCAAAAAGTAAATCACTCAAGATGGACTCAAACACAGACAAGGTGCGTAATACACACCTAAGTATGCATTCATTTTCCTTTAACCTAAAAATTTAAATCCTAAATTAAATGGGGGGAAATGAATACAATATTTATGAATTGTATATCACTTTAGTCTTGTAAAACTGAGAAATATATATCATGGATATATGTTTAGCTTCTATACTTTTTATGCTTTTAAAAGGCTTGTATACGCTATCTCTCTATGCCTAATTACTTATCTCTTAGTTTGACCTAGGTTATTCTAATGACTTAGACCTTTTATCTTGCCTAGAATGTTAGAAACTTTCTTATCTTCCATACCTAGAAGTTCTTGACCTGCACCTATTTTCCAACTCCCCAAACACATACATCTTAATTATATGCCTACATGGACACAAGTGTCTTATCACAACACAAGTGTCTAGTGCATTAAATTCATCTAATTGTAAATGAAGCATATCCTAAAGTTATGCCTAAGTTATTTAATGTGATAAATTCTCCAAAGGAATTGGTATAAATATAAGATCAACTCTCATTCATCTAGTTCCTAGAAAATACCTACAGAGACCAAGGTAAATTACCAAAACCATTTTATCAAGCATTAAAGTGATCAAAGCCTACCTATTATATCCTATTTCTATACCAATCATATGGATAACACATATACATGTCTAAAGTATTGAAGGATCAACCCAAAATATATATTTTCTAGATTACAAGATTGGTCATTGTTTAACTTATTTATCACACATTACATGATTTGCACATAAGGCAACATACAGAGGATAACTACATAAGTCTAAGTATCTCTTTAGAGTATTGGCTATGAAGGTAGCATTAATTAATAAAGGGGTCTTCGAGTAAACTCAATAACATGAACCCACTAACCCATTTTTTTTATAGCTAATATGAAGATGAAAAACTAGGGTTTTTTTTATCTGGTAAGGAGCAATAACATATGTCCCACAATTGAATGCACCAAAATGAAGGTGATACAAAACCTAAAAGCACCCAGGTGGTCACACCTAGTTTTAATAGGTATTCCATAAAAGACACCTACGTCCAATCTAGATAATCACATCAATGCAACCATCCCATATCAATGCAAGTATCCACAAATACATATGCATAATTTATAGAATCATGTGATTATTTCAGAATCTAGATCTAGTACATTTTATTCTTGTTTCAGATCCAAATATATATTAGCATCAAAACTCACTAAGTATTTTTTTCATTGTTATTAAAATATCTATTATAGTTGTACTTTATATCTTTAGCATCTTAGAATAATAAATTAAGTATATATTCTATCTGAGTTTTAAAAATAATTGGCCTACTCTAGAGATAGTCTACTATCCTTGTGCCCTAAGTTATCTCTACTCCTTTAACCTAGATTCTAGCATATCTACATTTTAGGGCTAAATATCTACTTGTTTTGACTTTATTTGTCCAATTGATTCATAAGCTTCATCTTTTTTTATCTCTTTAGGGTAGCCTCTCTACTTGAGCATTGATTTTCATCCAACCTTTTCCATGATGTGATAACTTCATCTCTTTGTTTTTGATATCTTCTATTGGAAGAAGAACCCCTTCAACCCTTACTCATGTGTGTGTGTGTGTGTGTGTGTGTAGATACATTACATATGTATGTATGTGTTTGTCTTTATATATATGTATGTATGCATGCATATATACATGTGTACATAGATAAATATATATTATATTATATTATATATGTACATATATCTATAAATATATATATATATATGTATATATATATATGTATATATACATGCACGTATACACACACACACACACAAGTTTGTATGTGTATGTATGTATATTTATATATATACATATATAAACATACATACATATACATATATATATATATATATATATATATATATATATATATATATATATATATATATATATATATATATTACATTATGTATATACATACGTACATATGTCTGTAAGTGTGTCTATATATATCTATATATATTCATATACATACACACACATACCTATTCATATTCATATTCATATGCATTATGTGCATATGTAGGTATGTGTGTGTATGTATATGAATATATATAGACACACTTACAGACATACGTACGTATGTATATACATAATGTAATATATATATCTATGCATGTATATCTGCATGTATGTATGTTTATATATGTATATATATAAATATACTTACATACACATACAAACTTTTGTATGTATGTAATGTATACATGCATACATACACTTACTGATTATTTTCATATATATATGAAAATAATCAGTAAATGTATGTATGTATGTTTGCATGTGTGTATGTTTGTGTATGTATATATATACATATACATACACATATACAAACTTTTGTGTGTACATAATTTATACATATATATATATACATTTACTGATTATTTTTTTTTACATATATATAAGAAAATAATCACTAAATGTATTTATGTATGCACATATATAATATACACTACAATAATAATATAAGATCATATTATAATATTAATGGATATTATTATAATATATTATTATTTATTATGTATATTAATACTATAAATATAATATTATATTATAGTATATTATAGTAATATTATATTTATTATTACTTAGTAAAATTTCTTAAATTAAATGAGGTAGAGATTAATGGAGGTTATGCACGTTTAAATGTAGGTCACAATGTAATTGACAAATGGAAGAAAGATCGATAGTTCGATGACACGTAGCACTAGGATGAATAAGTGGTAGTCACTGAAGTTTGTAATATATTTTAACAAGTAGTGTTGTTTACATATTCTTTAACCACATCTATTTGTGTTATGTGATTTTTACTCTTGAATGTATTTTTTCCATGTACACAATTCACAATACTCATGTGCATAGAAAAATCACCGGGCTTCCATAATTCAACACATTGAAGGTAATTTTATTTAATCAACTTAAACACATGTTTAATTGATCTATGTTTTTAAGGATTAAAATATTGAGATTTATGGCTTCCACACCACAGTCTACAATAACATTCTGAGGTTTAGATGAAGCAAAAATATACACTAATTAACTAGAATTACCTAGGATCTCTTCACCCATTTTCATGGATAGTGTAACATGTCAAATGTTAACAATATCATTCTTGGAAGGTAATTGGTTCTAATTTATCTTAGTTTATTGTTATTTCAATTAGGGTCATAACATTTCACATAGAATAATTTTCTTTATAAAACTCAGTTGATATTATATAACCTTGTTGTGATCCATCACCATGTAGTTCATATGTTATCTTAAACATGAAGCTATTTTAGTAAAAGAATTGTGTGTAGATAATAACGAAATTCGTGCAAACTAAAGGAAAGGTTGCAATAATCACAGGGGAACAAGAAACATTGGAGAAGCTATTGTTCAAATTTTCATCAAACATGGAACCAACATCATTATTGTTGGTATTGCAGATGAAGTTGGTCATAAATTTGTCCAATCTCACCATGTTACCATATGATCAAAAGGAAAACACTAAGCGCAACGATAAATTTGACCATAAGAAAACATAAAAAACTCGATATTTATTTAATGAGCATCGCATAATATGAGATACACAAATTTGATTATGTAATGAATGTAAATCCAAAAAGAGTAATACATGACATTAAGCATGCAACCTACATTATAATTCCCAATAAGAATGCCTCCTTATACACGCAACGTTGTGTGATTAGGGTAAATTTAAAAAAATAGCATATTGTACTTGTGATAGTGGTTACACGTGGCAGTTGGTAATTCACAAAGAATGTATCAAAAGGTATCTAGAAAAATGTATGCAATGGCCTTACTAATATGCGTAGTAACCGAAGTATGAGCCAATCATTTGACAATTTTATATCCAGTCTGATTCCAAGCACGCGGTTTTTTTCTAACAAAGCATTTTTAATATAGAATCGTTTTCCCAAAGTCAATGAATGTCGGACCACAGTGTGACATTTCCTCGACTCCGCAAGTCAAGTTAAATATTCTCAAGCGGCACCTTCGTGGAGCATTCAAACGGGCTTCTTTTGCCTCTACCTTGGATTCTTATTAAGGCGTATCTTTATTCCTCTGGAGTTTGGGCGGCTGCATCAACAATTGGGATTTTCCTGATCTTCGTGTTCTTTTCGTACAAATTTATCATAAATAAGTAGTCCTCTCGGTCGGAGTTGGGATTGCTACCAGGTCCACGTCCATGGCCCCTCGTAGCAAATCTTCATTTGTTGGGGCATCTCCCTCATCAGTCTCTTACAAAACTTGCGAGGAAATATGGGCATATCATGTTTATACGCTCTACCTCCAATGGTACGCTCCATTCGGCTGGAGAGTGGACAAGGGATACGCTGCGTGGAGCTGAGCAACAGCCTCTCATCCCTCACTCGAAATATCACCTGTAGAATGTTTGCCAGCAGAAAATTTGCAGATGATGAATTGATTGGAGGTTATGGCTTTAAAGAACTGTTCTCTGAGATCGAGGCCCTTGCCGGAGCCTTTTGCATTGGAAGATTTCACTCCTTTTCTCGACTGGCTCGATTTGCAAGGCTTCCACCGTCGCACGAAAGCCGTTATAAAAATATTTGACGCATTTGCTGAGAAATCATCGATGAGCACATTAATTGTCAAAAGAAAAAAGCTAAAGGCGGAGACATCATGTAAAAGACATGGTGGACGTGCTTATCGATAGGGCAGAGTTGGAGAGCCAGAGGATGGAGATGAAAATCACAAGGGTCCACATCAAGGCAATCATCATGGGAAGCTTTAGCATTATGATTTAGCTTAGCTGTTGGAAATCGAATAAACTAAGAACTTTGTAATTGAAATATAAATATTTTGCAATCAATCATCGATGTCGACGTCGACGGCGGAGCAGAGAGCTCGGCAGAAACGCGAGCGGACAGAAGAGAAGAAAGTTGAAGCAGCAGCGGCGGATGTGGGAACCAGGGTTGCAGGAATGGAAGGAGTTTTGGGTTTGAGCGCATGTATGAAATGGAAGGTGAGGAAGAGGATGGGGCGGTTTCAGCGGAAGCTGGAGCCAGGTCAGAAACAGTGGAGATTGGGTCATCGCTTTGTAGGAATAGGAGTATAGGAAGGATTAAAATCCAAGAATCTGGTCAAGTTTTTTCTCCCTCTAAACTACCCGATGATGGTTTTGTTGTTCAAATGGAAGCTTTAGGGTTTGACCAGCTGGGTGAAGCCAGTGATAGGTCAAGAGCCGGCTTCTTTTCGGTTAAAAGTCTAGCTGGAGTTTCTTCAAGGACAGCTAGGGTTTCATCTAAAGCTCTAATGTATGCACGCTGCATTAATATTTCAAACCAGTTTCATACCCGTAGAGCTTTTTGCAAGGAAGTTAATCTCAAGACTCAGCCAGGATCAGATCCAAATCTCATTTCCAGAAACCAATACCGTTGGAAAATTGTTCCGATCAAGAAAGAGGTGGAGTAGAGGATAATAAGAGGTTTGCAGAAGAAGAATTTGTTCAGAGGAATGCATTAAAAACAGGTTTTCTTGGTGATGTTCCTCTCCTTTTTTCAGATAATCCACCTATTCTGGCTATTTCAGATTTAGAACTGTCGGAGATAGATTTGGAAAAGGGAAATAAATCTTTTATAGACAGATGTATTGAGAAACAACCTTCTTGGGAAGTGCTTCAACAACGGGCTTTTAACTCATGGCTATTGCTGAAAGCTCCTTCTATATCTCTTATTTCTAATGGTTTCTTTTTGCTTCAGTTTCAGTCTGAGGATAAGATGTTTGTTGAGAAGAATGGTCCTTGGTTTGTGGGTAAATAGGGTTTTTTTTTTTTTTTGGTTTCTTGGGCACTTTTTTTTGACTTAGTTGCTACAGTCATTTCAAAAGCTCCGGTTTGGGTAAAATTTTATAATTTTTTTCTAGTGATGAGAGACCCTAGGTGAGTAAATTGGGTGTTTTTGTTAAAATTGATGAATCTTCTGAAGCTCATATGAGTTTTATCTAAGTGTGTGTTTTGGTTGATCTTTCCAAACTTTTGGATCATTCCATTCAAATTGTGTCCTCTAAAGGAAAGTGGACCCAATATATAAATTTTGAAGCTCTTCCTTTTGGATGTTTCAAATATAATAAAACTGATCATAGGAACGTGACTTGTCCTGAGAAGGGTTTCAATGGATAACATTTTATGTTTCTATAGAAGTGGATAAGGAATGTCGAGTGTTCGAATTGTTATTTGGTGCATTGTTTGAAGTTTTCGGTTAATTTCAAATTTCTTTACCTAATTTGGATACTCTTCAGGAGGTTCAGGAAAAATTACAGGAGAATGAAATGCCGGTAGTAGCAGATGATTAGTTAATTCAGGAATCAAGGTAGCCTTTTTCATCCAAGCTATTTAAGAAAATGGATGTGCTGGATGTCAAGCCAGATAAAATAAGTGGAGCTTTGTCACCAATGGATATGCTCCAATAGAAGGATAATTCAGATGTAGAAGGGACAAGTAGGGAGGTTGAAGAAGAAGAGTTAGCAAGCAAGGCCGTTTTGGCTATTGCTCAGAGGTCTTCTATTCTGAAGACCCCAACCTGCCAATCTGTGGAAAGAAATGGAAGAGAGACAGGAAAACATAAGCATAAATATTGTAATTGAATGCTCAGACTTCAATCATCGATGGTACTCAATGGACTATGGAGTCTTTGCTTTCTAGTAGGGGCAGAAGATTGCAAGCAGCTAATGGTTGATGAATTGATTTGGCTGTGTAGGTAGAATTTAAGTTGGTGGTGTTCCGATGGTGCTTTGATATTTTTTAGCTTCTAGTTTTTAATTTGTAGATTAGTTTTTTATCATGATTTTTTCTGTTGGAAGAGTTTTTGAGAATTAATAGTTGAATTTGATCTTGGTTTCTATCTTTTGGAAGACTGAACCTTTCGTTGTGTTCCAGAATCAGTTTGGGTTCCAGTTAAAAGTCAGTATCTATTTAAAAATAAATATAAATATTCTGAGCAGCAGATGATTTTTTGATGAAATTGTGTGTGTATTTTTTTATCAAAGTCATTTTGAATCACTATCCATGATTCATCATCAAAAATTCTACATAATAATGAATCATAAATGGTAATTCAAACCGCGTCAAATAAAAACTATCACATAATTTCACCCAAAAATCATCTGCTGCTCAATCTTATCAACTGTAAAAACATGAAAACTTTTACAAATACTTTAATTAACGTGTACAGAAGACATATAAGTGATGAAAAGTAAAACTTGTCGGAACTAAGTTCTGTTGCAAATCGTAAAACACCAACAGCCAAATGCTTTTGCATTAACTGATGGTTTTAATTTCAACCCAGATATCCGTTCTTTGTTGTAAAACATTTTTTATTACAATAAGAAATATATTTGTGAAAAAAAACATTACAAGAAAATTCATTCTCAAGAATATTATACATTATTACTCTTTAATTATATATATATATATATATATTCTTTTTGGCTCAGGATATTTTGGCTGCTGCAGTAGAATCATCTTTCACAACATTAGAATAGGCAATGAGTGAGGTAATCTGAAACCCCCAGGTAATGGAAGTAGTGTTGGATAGGCATCGTTTCTTAATGGAAAATGATTTGGTAGCTTGTGAATACTTGTGATCTGTAGTGAAAGAAACATTCCGATTACATCCACGAGTACCATTGCTTCTTCCACTTGAGTCCATGGGATTGTGTATTGTGGATAACTATTATATCCTCATAAAACAATCTTGTTTCTAAACATATGGGCTGTGAGAAGGGATGAAACTATTTGGGAAAATCCGTTACAATTCAAGCTAGACAGGTTTATGGTAAAAAATATAGATGTCAATGGTCAATACTTTGAATTGTTGCCGTTTGGAACAGGAAGAAGGGGTTGCCCTGCAGTTTCGATGGGGCTTTCTTTGTTGAGTTAGCATTTGCTGAGCTCATACATTGTTTTGACTGCAGTGTGAAGGGCCAGCTGAACATGGATGAACGCTTTGGATTGACTCTTCCCAAAAACGTTCGACTCTCTGCTCGTTCGTGTGGAGGTTGAGTGGAAAAACAAGTCAATATCCAATGTTATCAAACTTGAACAATGAATTTCAGAAGTGACATTATATAATCTTAGACCACATATAATTACGTTACTCTAATATTATGAAAAACCACATAGGTTGGAGGAGGTTAAGCTTTTACTTAGGTATTTAACGTGTTGTGGCTCGTATAATGTCTTATACGTTTATTAATTCACAGATACTTTACACTATGATTATGATATTGTTATATTGATTATAGTGTGTGAATGTGTTTTTGTGAATATGTGTTTAATTGTTTATGTTTTATGTTGATAAAGTAAGTTGTGTCTTTGTTTTTATTTTTATTTTTTTCAATGTTTTATGAGTCGTGTTTTTAATTGAAGACATAAATTTGGGTGTCGACATTAACATTTTGTGGTATTAACTTAAGTTTGATTCAAAGACATGAACTTGGATGTAGTTATTAATATTATGTAGTAATAATGTAAGTACATTATACATATTATTATGTTTACATCAATAATGAGTACATGTTTGGTGCTTATGTTGTTAAGGTGGCCACCATGCATTTATAAGGGAATGTATGTTTAATTAGGTTTTTATTATTTATTTACTCTATTTAAGAGCACGTTTGTTACATAAAATATATTGCATACTTTCATTTTCAAAATTATTATTTTTATATTATTTATAAAAGTATTCTTAGATGTTAATTTAAAAGTCAAATGGTATGATAGTTACAAAAACCTAAATCAATTTCCATATTTTTAGATAATAGCAGAGTTTGGATAACTTATTTTTCTAGCATGTAAAAGGAAAAATGCAATTACATATATTTTCGATAATAACACGTGACTAATAAATAAATTTGCTTAGCATGTGATGCTTTTAACATGTGTATTTTCAGATGAGTCAATTTAGAAATAGGGTCTCCATCCCTCACCTCAAAAGAGGGACATAATAGAATTTTTTTTAAAAATAAAAATGAACAAAATGATCAAAGATGAAATAAATTAAATAATTCCTTGACCAATAAATGGAATGGTTGTTAGTTGACTCCTGAAAGAATGTTTTGACTTGTTTCAAGTAGTTTTTAAAGAAATGATGTGTGCATTAGGCAATGGTGATTCCCATGAGAATGTGTTGGGATTTATTTTTAACACCTAGTAAAAGTCTATAGATGAAACTATTATGGTTAAATATCAAGTGCTATCAAACATGTGTATTCATTTTTCATTTTCAAGAGCTAATTTCTAGTTACAACCTTTTTTTTTTTAATAACTTGCATGTATATATTGATAGATTTAATTACATGCAATGGTTGGCACACATTTTGAGGTAAATCAACTAATCAAATGTGTATGGGATGTTATTAAAAGTAAGGTAAGAATCCTTCATTCTTCACTAGGTAAGTATATATCTACATTTACAATTATTAACAATTTTATTTGACATAGACATGCATTTCACTTACATATCCACATCAAGGTGGGGATATTAAGTAGATACTTAATTTTATGATAGAAAATTTATTTCCATGTTTTATTATTAATTCAAATTGTTTAAAAAATATTTTAATTTATTTATAAGATGCACAAATCTGACATAAGTTTATATTTAGTTAGTAAAACATAAAAGCATATCAACACTTATTTAATATGCACATGCGCACATGCACACACACACACACACACACACACACACACAATCCACTAGCTATCCTTGTTTATAAAAATGAGCTTGACCTATCTCCTTGCAAAACTTGTGGCTATATGGCCGTATCTTGGAATAAACTTATATGCATATTAGTTTGTCTCTTTAATGTTTTTCCATATTTATCCTTTTTAAAATTGGTTGTGAGCCTTAACCCTTTCCTTTTGTATTTCCAAAATGTGGTTGACATAATTTAGTCATATTAGATAATCTTAAAAATGCAAGCACTTGCCAAGCTTTTTAGAAGATGAGAGGAAAATAAATTAATAAAAGAGAACAAGGAGAATTTTCAACACCCCAGTACACCAAGGGTCAAGTCTAGAGGAAATATTCTACAATAAAGTTGTGTTCATTGAATCAAATTCTACACACTTGTGAAATATTTCCATCTTGGTCTCTCTAAAGCATCCTTTGCACCAAGGAGAGTAATTAGACTTGAGTAGTTACATTGATCACTTATAGGGAAGAGGAGGTTAAAACCTTTAATTAATCTATTCTATTCATACAACACAAGAACTCCATGCAAATGTGTAAAAAATACATATTTTGTAATGTTTCTTCCAATATTTTTCAACTCCATTAATTTTAGTTATGTTTAAATATGAAATTTAGAACAAATTTAAGATTCAAACTCACAACATAATTTTACGTACACATATATAAAGCTGAGGTACATCCACAATCAGGAACACACAAATCATAAGCACTAACAAATTGAAACTATGAAACCTTTAAGATATGCAATTAATAAAATAGATACACACATGATGGCACATGAGAAAAAGCAAATCCATTGGGCTTGTTGTGGTTGGGCTTACATGACAAAATATTGTATAAGTTAATCACAAAGTATAGCATAGGTCCATAAAATCAATAGAAGGTCAAATATAACTAACATAATAAAAATGTAGACTCATGTTTGTATAAAAATTAATGTGTGATCATGTCATACCCTCTTTGTTAACTCATCATTTTGGTTTAGTTTGAATTTGTGACACTTGGGATTTTTTTTTGTTAAATATTTTATTAAATATTTTTATTTATTTATTTTTTTGCGTACATGTTTAAATTTATTTATTACTTGAGATTAAAATAGTATATGAAATTTTCAAGAAACAAATTGTTTGGCATAGTTAGAATGTTTATTTATCTTTAGTGGTGATGATGCATAAGAAAGATGGCACCTCATGCATGTGTCCAAAATAAATGAAACTCAATAAATACACCATTATACATATTTGTGGTTTTGTAAATGAGTTACATGATGTGCTATACTTAATGAAACTTGATCATTGTCGATGTTATAATTAAATTATAATAACATATAAAGATATAAATAAGAAAACTTATTTATTTTATTGGCAATACTCTTTAGTCTTACAAATGCACCATTTAAATTTAAAAGTTTTATGAACTCTATCTTTAAGAGGTTTATATAAATATTTATCTTAGTTTTATTTTATGACATCTTAATATAAAAATATCAAGGAAAATATTTACAACGTGTGAATCATGTTTTATGTATTTTTGGTAACATATTAATTATATTCTAAGACTTCAAAGTTTTATTTTGAATTTAAGGAGGTTAAATAATTAGATCAAATTGTTTCTTATAAAGGCATAATACTAGACCCTCATAATATAAAGATCATGGTCAAATGAAAAGTGCATAAAACTATCAATCGCCTAAGAAAATTCTTAATGCCCACATGTAAATTTTTTAAGTTTCTAAACTTGGGTGTTTTAGTGTTGTATACTTAATAATCTTAATACAAAGAGGATTCATGGCTACCTTTAGTTATCAAGGAAAATTTCAGTAGTTATTAGTGCCACTATGGGTGTTTGAAAAATGTAAGAACAACATTCAATAACGGTTACTCCATACTCATGGCCTATGATTTTGACAATTGAGAAAATTTTACAAATGTTTTGTGATAAAAGAGAATACCTGTAAATGACATATATTTATAGCCCCTTTCTTTTTATTTTTCCATGCTACTTTATTTTACCTCCTTAACATGGTGGTAGTTTTTAAAATATCTTACATATTTAAGTCCTACTCGAATACATGCTCTATTGAATACTGTATGAAAGGAGACATTAATTCAAATTAAATATATACCATCTCTAGGAAAGAAAATTTGTTTTTTAATAGGGAGAATGTTTATTTATTTTATATTATTGATAATGAAATAAATTATAGTAAAGATAATAAATAAAGACATTTTATTAAAGAAAATATTTGAGACAATAAATAATTTTTTAAGTCAAATATTATATGCAAATAATGATATATATAATAGTGGAAAAAATAACCCAAGAAAAATCAATAAATGAATATTTAACTCTATGTTAAATAAGATTTAATTTAAAGGGAGACTCCCTTATTAGTCCTTTTTTTTTTTTTTTTTTTGGCGCGGGGGGGATAATGTTGAATTTGAAGAGGATGAAAAAGATTTGAAAAAGAAGGAAGATGCAATTGAAGTGAAGAAAGAAAAGGAAGTTTTCTAGGCAGCCCAAAGCTCCCCATTTAGAGTTTTAAGTTCTCCCTCTAAAGAGAATGTTCAAATTAAAGTTACAAAGAATCAATTCAAATTGAAATAGCTATTCCTTTATCTCATGTTTCAGAATTACATGGTAAAAAGAGTTGGAATTTGGTATGTAGGAAGAGGAAAGGAATTCTTAGCAAAGGCTTTAGTTCAAAGACTTTCCCTCGCAAAGGATCAATAGAGTAGTTTATAGTGTTGAGATTTTGCTGGATCCTAAGGGGTAATTATCTAAAAGTAGTAAAATTTTTGGTTAATTGTTTGTTAATTTTTGTTAGCTTTTGTTATATTAGGTTTATGTATTGGGTTTTTTTTATGGACAATTAGTTCTTTGTAAATTTGAAGTTGTGCTCTAAGAGCCATTAGTAGAGGCATAGGTTTTTAGCCTTCATTTTTTAATCTTTAGTTCCATTTTATAAAGTTAGGAAGCCTTTCAAAATCTTAGTTTTTATCTTATCTAAAAAAAATAATGGGAAAAGGAACATGTTAAAGAATTGGACCTAATTAATTTTAATCTAACAAAAAATGTAATACTAGAAAGGTGTAAGAGAGAATGGGATCACCAAATTGTGGTATGAAAATGGGTTTTTACTTGAAAATGTAATATATTTTTTCATACACATTTATTTAACAATAATTAGATGTAAAATATTAAAATAAAACCCAATTAATATTCTAATTATACAAGAATAAATGATTAAGAGGTGTTTTGGAAAAGCACCTTGATTTGCAAGAAATATGAAAATATTATTCATAATCTAACAACAGAAATAGTTTTTTTTTGAGATAGATTATAAGAATCTTAAAGACTTGACATGACCTAAATGCTCCCCAAAACCATACATTGTGTTTTTTTTGTCAAAGAATGACAAACTATATATTTATCCAAAATTATATATAGTTAAAATTTGATCTAGTGACTACATTCATCAAGTTCAGAGTTCCTAAAGGAACATGTTAAAGAATTGGACCTAATTAATTTTGATCTGACAAAAAATGAAGAAGGATGTAATGCTAGAAAAGGTTTAAGAGAAAATAGGATCAGCAAATTGTGGTATGGAAATCGGATTTTACTTCAAAATATAGTAAATTTACCCATACACATTTATGTAATGATAATTAGATGTAAAATATTAAAATAAAACTTAATTAATATTCAAATTCTACATGAGTAAATGATTGACATGTGTTTTACAAAAATCACCTTGATTTTCAAGAAATATGAAAATATTCTTCATAACTTAACAACAGAAATAGGGTTTTTAATAATAGATTGTAAGAATCTCAAAGACTGGACATGACCTAAATTCTACCAAAAACCATACATTTTTTTTTTTTCAAAGAGTGACAAATTACATATTTATTCAAAATTATATATAATTAGAAACTAATCTAGTGACTACATTCATCAAGTTATCTAAAAATCTCATTTACTATTTTGAACCTTAGCATCAATGAATGATAAACTTCTCTTCTTCTTTAAATTTTAATAAAGACAATTGGACATGTAAAGAATATGGAAAATAATATTTTTTAGATATATGCCTAGGGTTGGCAAGTGTTTTAAGCATTAATTATTTATCAAGGTTCTCAATGATGCACAATTTTAAATAAAATAAAATAAAATAAAAATCTAATAAAAAAATCTCATGTAATAGAAGTATGTCATTACGATGATCTTCAATACTACACTAAATAGTGTTTCAAATTTCAATTTCTTTCAAAATTTTAAATAAAATATAATAACAATTAATAATAGATATTCTTTCATATTTTTTTTATATTCTTATATACTTTTTTCCTATATATTTAAATATATAAAATACATAAATATAATTCTATAATTTATATAACTCTTAAATTCAAATTAAAACTCTATTAACAACATACTAAACATAATAACCTTTTACTCATTCTATTCACATCATGAAAACACACATGATCTTGACTGTATTAATGGTTAAAACGACATTAGAAAAGTAAAGAAGGATAAAGCACGAACGCAAAACTCATACGAACCTAAAAGACACGCTCACCCATAAATACACACCAAATGTTTCTGGGACCCACAAACATAAAACATTAAAATTATGAAGATAAAAAAAACACAATGAAAAAGAATGTTAAAAAAGAATGGCATATCATGTCTCTACGCTTGGGCTCCGTGCCCACCGTTGTGGTGTTTTCTCCTGCCATGGTAAAAGAGTTTTTTAAAACGCACGATTTGCTTTTCGCTAACAGACCCTCTGTTTCTGCTGGGAAATACTTAGCCTACGATTGCAAAGACCTGGGATATGCCCCCTCTGGAGAGTACTGGAGGCAAATGAAAAGGGTCGGACGCACAATCGAGTTATTCACCGTGAAAAGAACCGAGTGTTTCCAATCTGTAGAGGAGGAAGAAGTATCGACCCTGCTACGCTCGATTTGGCTACGCTGCGTGGACCTCCGGAACAGCCTCTCATCCCTCACAAAATATCATCTGCAAAATGTTTGACAATAGAGTATTCTCAGATGATGAATTGAGTGGAGGCCACAGCTTTAAAGAAATGGTCTCTGAGATGATGGCCGTTGCCGGAACTTGCATCGAAGATTTCACTCCCTTTCTAGACTGGTTCGATTTTCATGGTCTTCGTCGTCGCATGCAAGACTTAAAAAATATATATGACGGATTTGCTGATCGATGAGCACATTAATCTTAAAAGAGACAAAACAGAGGAAGAATATGGTGTAAATGAATATGGTAGACGTGCTGATGGACATGACAGAATCGCAGAGGCAGAGGAAGGAGATGAAAATAACAAAGGTCCACATGAAGGCAATCAGCACGGTCAGTTTTAGCATTAAGATTAGCTTAGCTGTTGGAAATCTAGTAATCTATGAGTTTTTAGAGGGCGAGATTAACTAGCACTTACAAATTCGGGTGCGTGCTGGCGCGGCTCTGGCCCCACGATCTGTTCACCGGAGTTGAAAAGTCAGCAGCTTACGCTTACTGTCAGTCACACTTCTCCATTAACGCCGGATTCTACTAATGACGTGTTATGACCGTGCCCAACGCGGTTATGGTGACGGTTTAGAGATTTGTTACGGTATCTTTGACCGTTCAAAAAAGTTTAAATTTTATAGCTCCTGCTCAAATCCATTCCCTATCGATTTCGATGGCTGTCCTCCTCAACATTCTAAAAGACATGATGAAACTGGAGAATCAGTTGCCCATGCTCGTTCTCAAAGAAGCCATGAATGCCGCATGGTATAATCAGAATCAGCTAGAGGATTTTTTAAGCCACCTCTGCGCTCATGTTTCACCTATTACTTTTCAATTTCCTTGGCCTCGCAATGCGTCGCTCAAGTTGATGGAATGCAAATACATCTTGGATTGCTTACGGACGACCCTTGTTGTTGTAGAACATGGGCATAGTTATAAAGAGCAGTTGGCACTGAAAGCTTCCACTGTATGCTCTTCTTCTTTTTCTTCCTCTGGTTGGACTTTCAGGTCCTGTGTTCAAGGTTGCTTATACATGCTTTTGAGCCCTTTTCGCAGGAAACAGGGGAATCCATATCAAGAAGAAGATATATATATATGTGTGTGTATATATATATATATATATATATATATATATATATATATATATATATATATATATATATGTATATATATATATATATAATGGTGCAGTAAAATTGAACAAAAAGGAAGTGCCGTTCAGAGCGCTGGAGCATGACAGAATAAGGGACATCCGTTTATCTAAGGAAACTGGTGTATTGTTGCTTCTAAAGATAGATGTGAGTCAATTTCGATGGCAGTCTTGCAGAGTCTATGGTTTCAACTATGTATGTGATCGATGTGTGATGAAAGTGACGATAATGAAGCATCACATACAAATAAACTTTACAAGGACTATTTGACTATTTTAGAATAACTATGTCTGAAAATATCCAAAATAGGGCTACTCAACTGGAGAGCCTTGTAACTAAAGTAGAAAACTCTTAAATCTCTGTGTGAGGAAAAGATTATGAGCCAGGCAGAGCTTTTTACGTTTAGAGGGTGGAAAAAGGGAAATTTATTGAAGTTATCATACAATGTAACATTTGAAGATGGAGCTCTGCTTACAAATACACTCCTTTCAAGTTCCTTAACATGGAGCTATGGGATTTATATCCGTGAGAATCCCAATCAGCATTTATGCGCTCCCTTTATAGCTTTTTATGTTGAGTGTTTTCTATTTCCCCTAACATTGTCAATATCCTTCCTTCCATTGTTTGAACAATAAAGAAAGCTTGCAATCCATATTTAGAGATCTTGAACTGTGAAATTTATTTTTTCCTCACTATTTATATTCTAAAATAAAGAGCAACAAAATATTTATTACAGTATTGAGAAATATTTAAAACAGGTAATATGGTTTCTAGTGAATTACTCTTACAATTTTTTTTTGCCTTGATTCAGAATATAGACTCGAAGAAGCATTTTCAGAGAGTCAATGATGCCTTTGTGTATAAGATAATTGGTGGTCTTAAGGATGACTACAATAATTGCATTTCATTCGAAGTAAAAGAGTTTATGTTAAGTGAGATTTTTGGTTCGTTTAGTTTCAAAGCTTCACCTATCTTCATGTTTATGGATTCAGGGGATGACCATATATGCTACACAAGTATCCCAGTGACCTGAAGCAACTCGCTGAAGTACATCACTTCGTCACCGATTAAAAAAAAGGAATGAGTTTGAAATTTTCTTATAAAAATAGGGTTCTATTGTTGTAAATATTTTGTTGTTGATAAGAATACTTTTACTAAGATCACCGATACGAATCTAAGTTTGTTTGAGTCCCTTCTATAGCAGAAGAAAGATTGAATCTATCCTTGACCAACATTTTGCTCACGTCTGTTCTCTCAAGGATTATGATGCAGAAAAAGTAGGCCATAACTTTTGACCCGTAATTTCATTTGAGCTCTTCCATGTGTCAAAACAATCGTATCGAAAAGTTCTATTCTGCTGTAAGTGGCTCTATCCACTTGAATTTGATTTCAATATATTTTTAAAAATTGTCCAAAATTAACATTTAATGATTTTTTTAGGAATTTTTTATTTTTAAAAATTGTATATTTTTAGAAGCAGCATCAACGTCAATTGAATTTTATCCCATAGGCTAATTTTAACATTTAAGATATTTATTAAAAAAAATGAGATCGGTGTGCGCTTGCATGTGAAACTTACTATAAATAGTGGCTACTAAAAATAAGCATTTTTTTAGATTTTTATTTTTTTTCGAATTTTATATAAAAACCATAATTTTTGAGTTTAGTCTTATTTAATCATGGTTTGGTTTTTTAATTATTTCATGTCATTCAATATGAATCAATATAAGTTATTGTTTAGAATCTTAGCCTATTGGTAATTTTATTTGTCTTGTTGGTTTTCAGATTCATTAGTATTCATAATCTTGGTCTATTGGTAATTTTATTTGTCTTGTTAGTTTTTGGGTCCATTAGATTACTAGAAAAATTGTTAGAATATGACTGATGTGAAAAGAAATGATATGACCCTGATGACTTTGGAAGAAATTTTTATGTACGAATTTTTTGAGGTTCTTGTTGGTTTGATAAAATATCCCATCTTGAGCATCTAGTTTGTAATTGAAATTCTTTTTGAAGAAGAATGCTCTAATAAAAATATCATTTTAATGTATTATTATTTTCAATAGGTGGTTAAAAAATAAAATAAGAGAATTTTGGAATATGGCTTTTGGTTCTTTTAAATCTATACACCACACCCATTTCAAATAACAATCAACCTCTATTCACAATACTGAAACTAAATATGGTGCCTGAGGTGGAACTCATTCTACTATTCTCGACATATCGGGTGATAGAGATGATGGAAACAAGTGTGTGTGTGTGTGTGTGTACGTTACAAATATGCCTCACCTATTTGAAATAAAAATCAACCTCTATTCCAAATACTCAGACTAAATCTAGTGCCTGAGGTGGAACTCATTCTACTATTCTCAGGTGATATATATATATATATATATATATATGAATGATTGTCTTTTGTAGTTTCATCTTTACCAAGATCCTTAGATGGTATGACCCTCATCCTTTTTATTGGATAATTCTTGTACTCATACTAAATATTGTTCATGAGGTGGAACTCATTCTACTACTCCTAGCATATCAAGTGATAGAAATGACATAAATAATATCTTTACTTGTTTACATTATCTCTATCACCTAATATGTTGAGAGTAGTAGAATGAATTCCACCTCAAGAACCATATTTTGTATGATTACAAGACTTATCCAAGGATTAGGTTCATATCACCTAAAGATCTTGTAAAGATGAAACTACAAAAGATAATCCTCCTCAATCTCATGGTGATTTTGATATATGTAACATCCTAGGTGATGGTATTGCTTAGGATTTTATTGATAATACTACTATGATTGATATTAATTAAGGACTAATAATGTTTGAACCCCTTTGAATGATTTAGTCTCTAGATCTAGTCACTTGTTGATGTTTCTATCTCTCCTATTGTTTCTAACATAAATTTTCTTCCTTCACCAAATGTTGTTTCTTAATGTGCCTTAAGTGTATCACTTATTCCATGCAGCCTTGTCCCCTAATTTGGAGAGAAGCCTAAAATTATATTAGTAGATGGCTCAAAATCTACTACAACAACTAATTGTGGTTAACAACTTGTTAAGAAGAGGAAGACACATGTTGCTAAAGCAATGTTTCCAATGTTGATACTATGTTTATATATGTGAAAAGGAAGATTCCCCAAGTCTCCATGGTAAAAAACTATTTCAAGATAGATGATGTGGTGAAATTAACATTGAGATTTCCATTTCAACATTTCTAGGAAAAATGAGAACATGGAGGTAGTTGATTAATTTGTATATGAAATTCCATTACTTATAGTGGTGTGATGAGAAATTAACCTATGCATATCACCACCATGAAGTAGATTGAAAAATATGGAGCAAGGCAAATTTTAGTGGCTATTCTTCATTAATTCATGAATATTTTGGTTTTATAAATTGGCATTTGGCTATTTTAGGGGGTGGTGAATAATGTGCATTTGCCTAAATTATTTTGTTGTAATTTATTTTTCTAGGTTGATTCATCTATTATTTAAAATAAATTTCATGCATATAAATATATTTTGACACTTCATTGAAAGTCACTATGAGCTTATTTGACTTTATATGTAAATAGACATCAACCCATATACTCATAAAGGTAAATTTTAGTAGAAGGAAAGGGATGAAGGAAGTGTCTATAGGTTTTCTATCTAGTCACATGCCCATATTTATTCTACACCCTATCATAATTTTCTTATCTATTTGTTTCTCACCTAAACACCATCTGTTAGCTTTTGTTATACTTTCAAAACACATACTTATAAATTATTCAAAAAAACCCAAGTTAATTTCTATATGGACTACTAAAATTTACCCTGAGATGAAGTCTCAAAATATGGTTTGAAGGGACAAGATGAAAATATCACTACCTACATCAATTTCTTATTTCCCACAATATCATCCAAGGGAGAAACCAATCCTCCTTATCTACACAATGTATTCATGGATAAAGATACTCTTCCTAAAGTGGGCAAGATTTATTAATTTGGCTATGGTGTGATTGAAGTTATTTCTAAACTACCAATTCATGGGTTGAATTTTGTGATGAGGTGGTGAAGTGTTCCTATAGCTCCAATCATGCTATAATAATATGAATGCTTTTTTTTTAAGAATATGGAAGTTATGATAAAATATGTATGCCTTGACATTGATTATATTTACAAAATTGATATCTAACAACTCATGGTTGTCTCTATGTAGTGGACTTACTATATTTCAAAATCAGAATAGAAATAAATTAAAATATAATAGATCAAATAAGTAGAATAACACATTCACATGAAAATAATAGGAGTTCTAATCTATACATGGAAATAAAGAGAAGAATAGTTGAATATAGAATTGAGTCACTTTGAGGGGGAAACATCCCAAGTTCTTAAAATCAAAAGATAATTCTAAATATATGGAGACTAATATCCAAACACTACCTCCTATAATACACTATAATAATGCTATAATAAATCCATAAACCAAATAAGCTAACTACTCCTACTAGTATACAACCTAAAGAGTATCAAATGATTAATTCAAATATTATGTGTGTTATATGTTGGCCACACATATCTCTATATAATCCATAGGTTAAGGGCATATCATGGACCACTATTCAAATTAATGTTACCCTAAATACTAATTAACTTTTAATGATTTTATATAAAATCTTCCTCTTCCCTTGTCGCATCTTCTCTGGAAAAATTATTACATGCGATAAGATAATATGTGTTCATCCTCAATCATAGTTACATATTAATGTGTGTCTTGAGAAGCATTTTAGGTTTCATGGTGATTATTCCTTCATCAAAGTGTTGATAACTTCATCTAAGATAGAATATTTCAACAAATTATTTTCATCAAATAATAAACATTAAAAATGAAATATATTTTTGGTTATTGAGGTAACTCTAATTTTTTGGCCATACTCCAAAATTTATACAATAAATGATAAGGACTATAATACTTTTGCAATAGATTTTCTGTACTTTATTTTCTATTTTAAGGATATTTTTATATGGTTTGAGCCATCAAAAAATCAAATTACGTACATCAAAATGTCTTTTGATTATGTTCTAATAATCCTATTATTTTTTTTGGTTTTCTGGCATGGCTAAGATATCACTAAGACTAGATTGTACCTTATTATAGCCTTGGTATCATTTTTAAGGATGAAGTGATAGATGTTGGAGGTTATCCATACACAAAATTTTTATTTTTATTTTATTTTTATAATGTGTTAATTTTTTCAGTTAAGGAAAGGATGGTTTGAGGGTGTTATGATCTTGGATGCTAGTGAATATCAGTTTCTTAGTGACCAATAAATTTTCCTCTACCTTTCATTGCATGATAATAGATTAAGAATAAGTAAATGGATTAAACCTTCTTAGCTCATGTTGAATTTGGTCCTTTAGTCTACCTAAAAAAAATTATTTCAATTTATCCTTTGTAACCTTTATCACTCTCAAGGGTGGGTTGTAAAATTACTAAATATAATCCTTTACTAAACCTATTTGCCTTAGCTTGTGCAATTTTTTATAATAGTTTTATGATAAATGACTATGATAGTGTACTTGAAATTCCTCCATATAGACAAACAATGTGACTTTGAGATTCACCTTTTTATTTTTATCATAAAGCCATTACAACTAAATTAATTTATCAAGATTCAAATAAAAGGATTCCATCGTAAACTTTTACCCACATGGAATCTAATTTGGATAAAATAAAATCTCCATATGATCTATCCAATTGAGTGGGTGATTTCCATCAAATGTATGAATTTAAACCTTAAATATAAAATTTTGAGATAGTAAAGTATTATTATTCATGGGTTATTATATCATTATATTTGAAAGAGGATTGTATTATTCCATTAATCCATCAAAAGTGATTGAAATTTTCGCTACCTAAATATGCGACTAAAACATCAATGACAATAACATTATCTAATTGTTGAAATAAGTTGTGAACTAATATATTTTCACACTCTTGAATTCCATGGATGATTTGATCTAAGATATATCCAATTTTGTGGCCATCTTACCCTATATAATTTCCCAAACTCTATTTGATTTGGTGCACTCTATCCTAGACACTAAGTGCCACCACATCATGAGTCACACCTAATAACTTATTTCGACATGTCTATTATTTTAAAAAATTATTCCCTTTTATGAATTGTTTCCCCTACCTTTAATTTATGGAGTGATTATGTATGATGAGGGACAATGAGGGCCGATAACGGAGTGATCAAGGATGATGACATATGATGAGGACTAATGATGGTGTGATTAGGGACAATGAGGGACGATGAAAAAATATGAGGATTATTGATAAAGTGATAAGGAATGATTAAGGATGCCAAAGGATGATAAGGCAGTGATTAGGGATAATGAGTGTAGATAATGGAGTGATAGTAGATCTCAAAGGACCACATCACATAATAAAAAAAAATTGTTGAATCCTCAAATTACACTTATGAAGATATACCAAACTATTAGTTATGAATGATGAGGTAACATTTAGTACCAAATGGTGAACAAATTTTCAAAGTTATCAATACTGGTGGGCCCACCAACAGATACCCAAGTTTGTGCATATTAGTTAAGATCAGGTACTAGGGAGTGTTTCCAAGATTATTCATTTGTCCTGGAGATCTCATTTACTTTCAAAATGGTGAGGGAAAATATGTGGATCCATTCAATCATCATGAGAAAAAATCATATGGATGTGGTGAAAAAAGATATAGATCTTACAAAATTGCACATTAGTGAGAGGCATTACATAAATGTACAATATTTCTAGTTTGGAATTGGATTCAAAGATTTATAATAACTAAGACTTTACATTCAATCCAAAACACAACCTACAGTGCCTAAATTACATATATCTCCCCTATCTTTTTAACCTTTTTGTGCTCAACCAAATTAAAGCACATGGCCTCCCCTGCTTGGTGAAAAGGTAACAAAGTAGTTAAATATTTAAAAGACATTTTTCATCATGCTTTGACTATGTATTTATTTAATCCACCTTTATATAGTCAACATCTAACCATAAAACTTGATTATAATTTTTGGTGGATGTCAATAACCTATTCTAAAGCTCTATTTTTGGCACATGTTAGGAGAAGAGAAAAATTTAAGGGGAATTATGGATTTAATGCATACATGGAATATGAAGGGGAAAAAATAGGTGTCCTTTCAAACATAGTGTTGTATGGTTTTGAGCTTAAAAATACAACATGTTTTGTTTGAGTTGTAGTTTATGTTAGGCATGAGACTAAAGCTATGCTGAATAATTTGAGAGCACCATAAAAATGTATAAGTCTAGAATCCCACATGAATAGATACGATAAAAAGACATTTTATATTTTCAAATGGACATAAACAACTCCATGGACTTGTAATAACCTATTAATAAAATTTATAATCTTGAATAATGTAATTATTATAGACTATATTTTGTCTTCCTCAAAATCTACACGCTATGGTACCTCAATATCATGAAAGAATCACAAGGGAAAATGGATATATGGGAATTTAAGAAAAAAGGTTCATAGACAATCATAGAGGAATTATATCAAATATATCACATGCCTTTAACTTTTGTATACATACATATTACTAAATTATATCAAACAATAATAAAACTAGTATATGGACAATTAATAGTAAGTGGGAGGTGTTACACCAGAGATTATGCTATTTGATACTAAGAAAAATGGACCATGCTTAGTAGAGGGCATTATAAAATGGATAAAAAACTAATTGGGTCAATATTTGATCTAAACATTATTTATCTTTTTTGTGTCAAGCATTGTAGGATATATGTTTTTTCCTTGTTTTTAAGCTTTCATGGGTTCTCTAATCCTTTCATTACTAACTTGAGAGAAATTTTTATGGTAGGCATAGATATTTATATGTCCAACTACACTCAAGCTTGATCTTCCTCCATCCACCTTAGGTCCCACTAAATTAACAATCAAATATAAAATAGACTCCAAAATGATTGAGATCCAATGCAAACTAATTTTGAATGCATGGGTTTATAATATTGACACAAGGATAGGTGTAGGATGGGATAATTATATCACCCTGATGCATTCATTTCAAATTTTGAATGATTATTGGAAATGAAAAATCATGAAAAGTAGTGTGGCAAGCTCATAACTACCACGCAATTCCTACACAAATTCCACATAAATCCTACACCCACCATTATTTGAGGAGTGTAGTTATGTTGTTAGTGACTTTGTCATGGATATTGAGCTATTTCATTAGCAGTCAAGTTCACCTCTGGTTATGTTCCCAGTCAGGGGTCTTACAAAGTCACTTATGGTTGACCTGGGGTTGTTGATGCTAGCACTCATGTAGTTTGTGCATGTTAGTTAAGATCATCCTAGAATCATCAGTTTGGTTGATGATGTATTTTAGAAACAAATTATTTTAATACGTCATTAGTTGAGTTGATGATTGTTATTTTTTGTGAAATTATTTATACAACATTGATAAACATGATATATCAAAAAAAGTTGAGTCTTTACAATTAGAGATTGTATATATAGTTATAAGTTTCCTATTTTCCATTTATAAAGATATTAGTAAGTAATATGCTTTAATGATGCTAAAAAATTCATATTATAAATAAGGAGATGAATTACAGTGAAGGGGAGTTCACATCAAGGAAGACGAGCTATTATAAAGTCCTAGAAGATATAAAGAATATTAATCACATTTGTGAAGTTTACTAAGTCTTTAAAGTTTACAAATTTGGTATACTTAGGGATTATTCTCTCCATCTTTAATTTACCTAAAACCATCTCTCATAATGTGATACAATATAAAGGGGAGATTAATGTGTTGACAAGTTAACCAAAGATAACTATACATAACATTAATATCTCTTTCTTTTATAGTATGGTTGACATTGTAGATATTTTTTTGTCTCATGTATTAAATAGTAAAACTTAATACATGATTTTTACTTTCATTCTATATTTTATATATTAAATATCCATAGCTTTTGCTTAACATCTAGTGACATTGTTACATTTTTATAAAAAAAATTAACTACCTAATGGAATGTTTGTATATATAGCTCTTACTTTATCACCTTGAGTTTACATAGCTCTTGATTTAGTTTATAATTAAACCCTATATTAGGTAAGGTATTCCACCCTCTATTTACTTGGAGATTGTGTGTTTTAATTCACATTATATACATATTAAAACATCCTTATACACAAACCTTGTCTATAGCCATATATCACTTTATGCACTGGTGTCTTATATGTGTGTTTTATTTAGATAGTCTTATTCCTTTTTACTATTTATTGGATCCTTGTATTAGATATTTTTATATGGAAAAAATGTTTTTGTAAAAAAAAATACTACCTCAAACCATAAAATTGTGAAATTGAAGCCTAATTATATAAGTATATCACAATAATTTAATAGTAAAAATAAATTTAATTATAGTAAATGAATCTTTTATAATAATTAAAATGCGCAAATTTAGGGTTCTAATCAGAATAATTATTTTTTTAGAATTTTTACACTATATGATGCTAAAATTAGGTGGTAATAGGTTCAATAACTAAGGCGGACATGGTTTAAAATTTTTAGTGCACATAGACAACTTCCAAAATTTGATGAATATTGGAGTGCTACATTTTTGGATGCTACTAAGTATATAAATTAATGGTAATCTACACTCTTTATCCAATTTAATTTTCCTTAATCAAATTTTGTTAATTTTATCCTCTAATCCTAAGATCTAAAAACTTGGTCTAATTTGTTATAATTCTTTGCTCATCACTGTTAAATCGTTCTCCTTTCTTAAAATCCAAATCACCTCACAAATCCTTAAAAAAGCTTAAAATTGGGGTATTCAACTGGTGGGAATAACATTGTCAAATCTTTATTCTTATAATATTTAGATACTAACTCTCTTAAGTACATTAATACAAAAAATTGTGTAGTACAAGTCCTAATCTTTACATGAATTTTAATTATATGAATAAATAACTATTGACCTCCACTTCACTCAACAAATCCCTAAACCTTTTTTTATTTTTTTAATCTTTTAATAATTTCATATTCATTTTAAAATGCAAATAATATTATATTATATCCTCACGATAAAACATGGTCAAGAATTACATGAAATTAGTTGAATGGGAGAAAGTTTATTCCATTTTACACTACTAGGCACATAACTTAAGGGTAACCTACACTCTTCATCTAATTTTATTTTTATTAATCAAATTTGATGAATTCAAACTTCTAATCCTAAGATATAAATTTTTGGTTTAAATTTTCATAATTTTTTGCACATCACTAGTAAATCCTTCTCCTTTCTTGAAATCTCAATCATCTCACAAAACCTTAAAAAACCTTAAAATTGGGGTTTTTAATTTGTGATAAAATATTCATAAAACCCTCATTCTTATAATATTTATAATCTAACACTCTAACTAATTTAACAAAACAATCGTGTAATACAAGTCTCTATATTTATATGAATTTTATTACATGAATAAATAATTTTTCCCTTCCACTTCACTCAATGAATCCCTACACATTTTTATTTTGATATTTTTCTCTTTTAACCCTATCACATGCATTTTAAAATGCAAATAATATTAGCTTACATCCTCATGATATAACCTAGTCAAGATGCACTTTCATGGGTGCAAGTTTACAAATGGTGCATGCATGGAATGATAACAACCACCTATAATGGTGTCCAATTCCAATATCTATTGTTCTGTGTCCTTGTTTGGTTATTCATTTTTTCTTGTCTACAAGGTATTTTTAATAAATTTAAAGATTAACATGATTAGTCATATAAGTAATAATCAAATATAATTTGTAATCCTAATTTTATTATTTTTTATGAACCAATTAAAATACAAATTTAGATTCAAACCTTCAATTTAGATGTTGGGGTGGTCCACTACTAATCCACTGACATTTTTCCACTAAATTTTCTTTCAAGTATACTTCTTATGGTTTAGTGTATCTCATTTTTACCACATGCTTTCATACATGTGCTCCCTCAATAATAAAATAAATAAATAATATTATATCTTCAAAATGTTTAAAACATATATCAGTAGATGGATACACTATTCAATTTAATACAAGAGGCTTTTGAGATTTCATATGTTTTGATACATTATAAATATTCTAATCTATATCATTTTGAGAATGAGATTATAAATGGTTTAACTTTCATAAGATTTTTTAACATATTACTCTACTTGATGAAATAACAATAATATCTTTCCATATTTGTTTCAAGCATGGAAATGCCTCAAACCATTCTCAAAACATAATTAATCCTAAACTCTAAACATATGTATTTCTGAGCATGATTTTTAGATAAGACAAAAAGAATTATCATCTCACATAGACATATAATAGTATTCACAATAGTGAGTTCAAAACATGCTAAATATTTAGCATAAAAATGTTAATAAATTTCTTGTTTGACATTATTTATCATCTATTTACTTGTAATAATTATGAGGGAAAAAATATTAGTGTCATTAAATATGAGTAAATTTGTGGAGCTTATATATATAGAATAAATCATCTTCTTTGTAATTATTTTCCCAATAAAAAATTTACATCTATTGTTCACAATATTTGTGAATTATGGAAACTCTCAAAACATAATGCATGCATACAAAAAATCCAAAAAATATACCATAACAAACCTAAAATACTCAACTTGTATTTTGAAAGACTAGGTTTGATAGTTGCAAATGATTCAATGGGATATAAAGGAAAAAGGAAGCAAGTGATTCAACTTAAATAATCACCCCAAGAAAAATCATTTCTTCATTTATATAACATATGTTATATACTCACTTTATATTCATGGTGAACAAGCAAAGGCAAAAATCTTAGAATATATAATAGACACCTTGAATTGTTTTAGAACCCAATGTTTTCAAAAATCTATGAACTAAAGGATGAATAAGCTTAGAAATACTTGAAGTGATCAAATAAATTAAATATAATAATAATAATCCCAACATAAAGAGAGATGAAACCTTGAATTCAACATATACAAATAAAGAGCCTTATCTCCATGACAGATTAACTTAAAAATGAGAAAAAAAATCAAAATTTGGATAATTAACCAAAAATAAGGAAATGACAATAAACATTAAATCAATGACAAGGAAATATTACTCCATACCCAAAACTCTCACTACTTTCATTTATGACCATTAATTCAATTTTAGAATTACCAGCCACTTTTATATAAAGCACATTTATTAAAATAAACCCTATTTTGATATTTTTGCAATTATATGTACTATCAACCATACCACATAAATTTTAGAATTTTTTACAAGCTATTTTTTAATTGTATTTTTAGGGTGGACCCAAACCCCTTGGATGGTTGGGATAGGTTCAATTTTGATCACTACTTGTCCCCTTTAATTATTAAGCCCCAAAAATAAAAATTATTACCATTGAAACATATGAACCAAATTTATAATTTTATGGGCTTGTGTATTACAAAACTATTGTAGGATGAATGAAATAAGGTTTTTAGTGCCATAGAATCAATTTTAATATGTATTGAATAAGAATAGATAACTGTTAGTTAGTATGGATTATATTTAGAGGTATTTGAGGATGGCTAATCAACCATTACGTTAGTAAAAGGGCCACTTCCATTTTGATAGATCATCGCATTATAATAAGCATCATGTTCTCTTCGATTTATATGTTTTTGTGGATCAATCTTACCAAATAACATGAGATTAATGTTTTGAATGGATAGAATTATTGAAGCAATTCCAAGATGCAATTTTAAAAAGATATATTTGACTTGAGATAATAAGACATATATTTAGAAGTATTTGATGATATATATATATATATATATATATATATATATATATATATATATATATATATATATATATATATTATGAATTATAACATATACTTATAAGTATTTTAATGAGATTTTTTTTTTAAAATTATAAAGTCACATAGAAGAAGATGTGAAAGCTAATAAATTAATGAAGGATAGGTATGAACTTGAATTTTTTTATTGAATTAATAATTTTTATTAACTAATTAAAAATTATTATAGTGTTAGGCATAAGAAAATGACATAATGAAAAACTTTAAATATTTAACAAAAAACTAGATTAGAAATTTCCCCAAAGTTGCAAGTTACACTAGAAGGGATGTAATTTTCTATTTTGGTAAAGTGAGGTTTTGTAAAGAGAAATGTAAATTGAGAAATGTACTTCACTCAAAATCCATGATTCTAGAGCATTTTTTATCTTTCATGCAAGAAGGATTAAAAACAACAATGTTCTTATAATTATGGTGGAGGTGAGGAGATAAACAAAATGATAATCCACATCCACCACTATTATTGTTTATTATTTATATGGCCTAGTGTTGTGAAATATCATTTTTTTAATATTTTATCAAAGTTCTAATTTTTTTGTAATTTATTTGAATATCAATGTTGTTATAAACCCTAAATAATAATAAATAATTGAAATATGCAAAACTAAAAATATCCAACTACAATTTTTATTCAAATATATTTAATATAAATTTATTACAATAAACCCTAACCTAAGACTCAACAAAAATCATGAAAACTAATTTTTTATTAAAAATTCACTGAAAGAGGAAGTCTTGAAGTACAACACCCTATTGGAAGGTATGACAGGTCCTTGGTAGTAATAATAAACCCTTGTGAGTATGATGTCAATATAATTTTCCCTATAAAGAACGATGTCAAGGGTTGAAGTGTACAGCAGGTGGTATGTAAGACTGTAATTATATCTACAATAATGAATTGTGACACGAATAGTGAAATAATGAATAGTGAAGTTATGAATAGTGAAATAATGAATAGTTAAGTCATGAATAGTGATGATGTCAATATTGATGTAGAGATGAAATGTCACTTAAGGAGAATATTTTAATAATTTTTTGAAGTATTTTAGTCCCATAAACAACCATAAGTTAGCCTCTTTGTACCCATATGATGGATTTACTCTGAACCTAAAAGCTCTGGTGTAATAATTGAAAAGAATTACTAAATGGGTTTGAGGTTTTTCATCCCCAAGTCTACACACATAAAGGTTTTTGTCATCTATGTATAATAATGTAGTTATTGCCCCATATTTACCAAACAAGGGTTTTGTAAAAGTGTTTGAATGAAGGGATAATTGACCCTTTAATTTTTTCAACCAATTATTTTGAGTATATATTTTCACCCAAAACCGTAAAATTAATTAACTTTATTTTTAAATGAATATTCACCTTTTTCCATTTTTTTAATTATTAATTAACTTGTTGGTAATGTATCTAATATTTAATTTTTTGCCTCATTATATAATAATACACTAAGTGTCCTTTTATTTCAAGTTATATCTTAAATTACCTTTTTTGACAACTTAATGAATTATTGTAATTCTATTTCCCTTTTTAATTCCACCTTAGCCCAAAGAAACTAAAATAAGCCTTGGGTCATTTGATTTAATTATTTTAGAAAAGAGAACATTATAATCCACCCTTACCATAATTACCTTCCCTTAAGTAATTTCAAACCCATCTATTATAGTAACACCATGCCAATTTCATAAATCAAGTTATAGTGCCAATGTAATCTAGAACCTGTACATCTGAAGTGGGACAACTCATCCAAACAAAAAAAATTTGTCAATGCCAAGATCTCAAATCAATCTCAATAAATCTTCATCATATTTTTGTTTCACCATTATGATGCAATTGGAAGATGAAAATACTCCATGAGTTGTGGACTTTAATCTCCCATATCATCCTTAGGAATTGGTGTGACCAACTACACAAATTAATAAACTATGATAAAACTTTGGTAAATTACCAAAAGTGATCACATACAGTTTCATAATGTTGACATTCAAAATTATTAGTAGGATAAAGATAAAGTTATTCCTTTCTAGGATCAAGTGTCTTCAAGTCCTAAACTTCCTCAGATGTCCCTATGGACATTAGTTCAACTTCCTGACCTTGTTTGTATGTAATCAAAATAACATTCATCTAAGTAACCAATAGTTGTTAAAAAAATCCCAATGAACTATGTTGAAATAATTTAAAACAGCCTATGGTGGATTCCTCTATGAAAACCCCACACATGACTTTATAACAATGCATTTTTTTCTTTCTATTCTTCTAAAATATCAAACATAGAAGCATTACAAGTCTATATTATTGATGATATTGGCTACCCTGAGATAATGGTATGTATATCTTTCTCTTTCCTTTTTTCAGAAGAGACAAAAGTACTTTCACTCTTCAATGAGTTCAATAAATTCTCATAACCAATATCCATTGGTTTTATCAACTCATGATCACATTTATGAGTTTTATGAGTTGATGTTACCCTTAGAAAAATGGTTCCATCCAATGAAAATCATATTAAGAAGATTGGAAATTATTTAGTTGTTTCCTAAAAATTTTAGCAAACTGGAACCCATCATAGTATCCAATGAGGCATTTTCCTTATTTGCATGCCTCTTAACATATTTACTATGTAAATAAGCCTCATACACCTCTTGATTTGAAAGTTTATTATTATCTTCAAATCTATCATAAGTATTATTCAAGAGCTTACATTTTTTTTTAATTTTATACAGGTGTTGCTTTTCTTGCATGGATATACATTTAACTTCCTTAGCTCTTCTTAGTTGTTCATCACACCTTTTATGGGTTCTCATCACATCATTTTTGTTTTTATACAATGTAACTATTTCTTTTCAACACAAGGATCCACTTTTTCTGTTGATGGTGGATCATTAAAATTTGCCTCATATAAGTGATGTATGCACACTTTTTCTATTGAAATATTTGGGTAATCAATGAATTATGTTTTCTTCTTCATAATTTATCCCTTAAAATCTTTAGGGTACTCCTTACCTAAAGGCAATCTAGGAAGTGTAAAATCAAACACCATGAAAATATGACCCATAGTATCACAATGAGCATGATAATAACTCATTTTATTTTTGATGGATCTTACCACTATACTATAGGATGAAACCTTCATGAATTTGTACTAATCAAGTTGCATGCAAGCTAGAAAAAAATTGAAGGAACCACAGTTAATTATAAACCACACCCAAAATAATAGTATGACAACTAGAGTAATTTATTTTAGTATCTCTAATGGCTATAGCCTTCACAAAGAACATGATATAATAAAAATTCTTTAAATTTTACAAACTAGGGGCTAAATGTGATTGATAATAGTAGTCCCTTATTTAATGTGTTATTACTTCCACACATATGTAGATCATTACATATGGAGGATATCATGCCAATGTTGAACGGTAAACCATAAACTATATTATTTTCAATGTAATAAGAGAACATTGATGCCCTATATCAATTCTAAAATGGTCCATTACTACTTGTTTTGATTCCTTGCATTTGATCCATTTGCTCGAATCTTTGAATATAGTTTAGATTAAACATATCTTCCTTATGCTCAACTAAGATCAATTCTAATATTACACTTTTCCATTTATATGGGATGACAAAATCATCAACAATAATTCTATTAAAATTATAAACTCTATCCTTTATAGATCTAAATCTATCACTAGATCCCACACTATTATTCACAAACATTTTTTATTCAAAGGATCTATCTTCACACATTTACCCATATGGAGATTGATGGAAAAGTTAGAATAGTTCATTATTTCCATACCACATCTTGAGATAGAATTATAAGGGTCCTTACCCTCTTAACAAAACTTTTTTAATGGCATAGTATGGATCAATGAATATGGGATATGACCATCACACATTGGGCTATAATCAAGATGCTTACCTCTTTTGGTAGAACCAGAATATTTTAATAGTATTACATCACCACCACTATTCTTTTAAGTGCCTTCTCATAGTTTTTTCTATAAATCCATCTCATAAGGTAATGACTCAGTCTTTGGAGGAGTGATAGGTGATTATTTGGCTATAACAAGTAGTAGTCTATTTTCTTTGACTTCATTGAAGTAAATTTTTTTCAGATGCAATCTCAAAAGTCAATAAGATATGCTTTTCTTAATTATATTTCATACATTTCATGGGTTTTTCCCTCTCAATTTATTGTAGTTATGATGTATCCAACACTTCCCTAATTATATGGTCTTCTTTTCCAGCTATTTTGAGTCTTAATATGATAATATGTCCTCATAGTGCACTTATACACTTCTTGTATTCATCAATTTCATGAAGTATGGAAAGAATATTTATTTTTGATTATCTAAAGATCTATATTTAATGTAATTGGCAATAACATCATCCACCATATTTGTCTCCTCTAGAAATAACACCATGATTCATAGGATGAAAAGATCACATTTCTAATACCATTGAAATATCCCTTTTTATATTTTTATTAAAGTTCTATTTTTTTAATTTCTCTGAGTATCAATTTTGTTATAAACCCTAAATAATAATAAATATCTAAAATGTGTAAAACTAAAAAAATAACCACCTATGTGTTTTATTCAAATATGTTGAATATGAATTTATTATAACAAACCCTAACCTAAAAATACACATCTTTCACAAAAACTAAATTTGCACTAAAACCCTAGCTGAAAGAGGAAGTCTATAAGTATGACACTAGTTGGAAGGTATGATAGATCACTATTTAAAATAATAAATCCATGTGAGTGTGATGTCTATATAATTTTCCCTAAAAATAATGATGCCTAGGCTATAAGTGTACTTTGGGTGGTACAATAGACTATAATTACGTGTACAATAGTGAATAGTGACATAGTGAGTAGTGACATTATGAATAGTGATGTCTGGCTGAAATATCACTTTAGGAAAATATTTAAATAATTTTAAAGTATTACAGACCCATATACAACCATAAATCAATCTTTTGTTCCTGTGTGATGGATTTTATCTTAATTTGAAATCTCTGGTTTAATTCCTAAATGGAACTACCAAATGGGTTTCAAGGATTTCATTCCCAACCTTATGCACATGAAGGTTTTCATCCTATGTGTAAAATACTAAAGTTTTTACCCTAAATTTAGTAACCAATGATTTTATAAAAGTGTTCATATGAATGGATGATTGACCCTTCGCTTTATCCAATCAATTATTTTAGTAATCTCTTTTCAATCAAAAACCTAAAAGCAATTAATATTAATTTTAATTGAACATTCACATTTTTTCATCCTTATAATTATTAATTACCTTTTTGGTCATGTATCCAAATTTTTTCTTTTTAATCCCATTCAATAATAATAATAATACACTAAGTGTCCCTTTTTATTCAGTTTATTTCTTAAATCACCTTTATAGATAACTTAATGAATTATTATAATAGTATTTACCTTTTTAATTCTTTCTTATCCCACAGGAAATAAAAATAGGCTTCAAGTCCTTCGATTTAATTAATTCATAAAAGGGGGCATTACATTTTGTCTCATGTTTTTCTAGTTAAGCCTTTTATCCCTTTATGGTTGAGAAGGTATCTTCTATTTTATTTTATTATATTAAGCTTTTTTTTTTAAGTGAACTATATATATGATATTTTAGAGAGTGATGTTATCCACTCATTTTTTGTACAATTAGTAATGTATACTTTATATTATTAATAGAGATCCACTTTAAATTAAAAATATTATGAACTCAGTTTGATAAAGCACCAATAAAGTGATTTAATTTGTGAATATTCTTATAAAAATATATTTATATTTTTTTGACATACACACACAATTTGAATAAGTAGCTAATCAAGATATCTTACATTGGTGTTAGTAATAAGAACATCATAAAACAAGTGAAATCCAACGTTAATTGATCCAAATCCTAAAAGGTATTTGAGGGAGCATGGTCAAAATTGATCACAACCTCTAATCCAAGAGTAAAAACTATTTGAACCCTGAGAGGTATTCAAAGGATCATGATCAAAATTGATCACTACCTTTTATCTAAGAGTCAAAACATTTGAGAAATAATCAAAGTGTTAAGTTGGAGAGATAACAAAATGAAAGATAATAAACCACTTGTTATGGTTGCACAAACATAACCAAAATTAATTTTAATATGTTATTCCAATTCTCCATAATTTAATCATTTGTCATAAATTTTTAAAAATATATCAAAAGAATCTATATTTTTTTAATAAAATGTAATACATTTTTTAAGGTCTTAAAAAATATGGTCAAGAAATGAAAAACATCTTGAGATGGATACAAGACCCAATAGGCCCAATATTTGGTCATATGTAGTCTTCTTAAACCACCATAGATGCCATTTCCATTGAAGCAAACATATATGCAGATATAATCAAACTAAAACAACTTTCCCAACAACATTGTGGACATCCTTTCCATAAAAATAAAAAATATATGTTTCATTATATTAGTTACAAATATTATGACATAATAGGTCATAATTTTAATAAATATTATAATCTCTATCCTGTAAAATTATATAAGAAGTACAATCACAATAATGTTACGTGTTAGTTAGTTGATATTCTTTTTCATAATTAGTAAAAATGAATTTTGGATGGAAAATCCCATTCAAGTTGAAAAGATTTGCATTTGCACTTAGAATTTATTATGTTCATTAAAAATATAAAATAGAATCAATGGATCCCATTGTTTCTAAGGTGAAAAAATGATCTAGGTGGTAGTTAGTGGCAACCCTTAATACAACTTCATTGTTTAGGTTACAATTTCGTTACCAATGCCTAGATATAAAAATATAAGATGCATTAAGAAGATTATGATTTTCTATAGTTTGATCATGTTGGATTAAGGACATTATTTTTCTAAAAATATGCTTCCAAAGGCATCGAAAACACAAAATAAAAAAAGTGTACCAAAAATCTTGAATTCTTTTGAATATAAATTTTAATAAGTTTTGATAAGTCTCATGTTACAATATATCCCCTCAACATGTAAAGTCAAATCATTTCATGTTTTATTGTTATATTATTCATTTTATATAAAAAAATAAGTTATAAAGGAATTATCTAAGGTATTTTTCTATTTGTTGATTATTGGTTTAAATAGATTTTCTTGGCATATTTATCTATTTTTTAAAGAGGTCATGCTTATCTTCTCACCTCTTTAGTTATCTCTTTTTTTATATGGTTTCTCTTTTTGAGGATATGTGTTAGAATCATCCATACAATTATAGCCCTACTTTTTGGTCTTTACTTGGTTAGAATGCACATGTCCCAAGATTTTTGTTGTGTTTTTTATATTTTAACTATTAAATATAAGTTTTTACATATCAATAGGGTCCTAATTTAAATTTATTTATCTAAAAATACACAAACATTATAATTCATTTGACATAGAGAAGAACTAAAAAATACACTAAACATTTATAAAATTTCTATTGAGCATTCACATACATATCAGAGAGATCAAACTATAATTAAAATATTTATCATTATATAACATTGACATTTATTATAAAACACTTTTAAAACAAGCCTTGTGATATAATTTTATCTTTTAAAAATATTGTTTATCAAATAATGCTCACTATTTAAGAGCTTATTAATTAAACAATGTTTATTAAACCTTGTTAGTCTCCAACACAAATCCCCCCCCCCCTTAAATCTCCTTGATCCTCATCTTTTTCATGTTTCTATTTATTTATAAATTAATTTAACACAAATATCTTTTTTATTTTATTTATTTTTTCAAAAGTAAGGGAACCATAATATAATTTATCTTCTCTATTGTTTATTATTAATAAATATAATGATACATTTCCAAACATAATAATAATAATAATAATAATAATAATAATAATAATAATAATAATAATAATAATAATAATAATAATAATAAACTTTTTAATTTAAAAAATATATATAATACCAGTCATCGATACATTATATTACAAGGAATTAAAAAACTTTCTTGCTAGCATAAACAGCCTCTACACTCACACACATACCTAGATTTATAGACCACCTCCTTTACTAAAAGACTCGATAGAGATAACGGAGGAAAACATAGTAACATAAACACCACTACACTTAAGTATATATGAAGCCCTTGACTGAAGACCAGACACTTAAAACGGTTTCTGCAAACACAATAATTCCCACAATAAAAGCCATGATGAGCCAAGGTTTTGAGCAGTTTTGATCCCAAAATCCAGCGAACCACTTAATCCACTATTATGAGTGGTAATCGTTGAGGTCCCTGGTGAGGTAGTCAAAGAGTTGACACTCGTGTATCCACGTGGAACTGTGGATATTGTTCCACAGTTGTGCTCTCTCTTTGCTGTCTCCTAGATTATCCTCAAATATATCTTCCTCTCTCACAATCCATCTTCTTCTGTTTTTGCCAATTGGGACATGAACGTGTTATCCATAAATTATAAGTTCGCATTATTATAGAATTCTCCTTTTCAGTTAGCGATTGTGTTATTGACGTATTACAATCCAGTATTTATATTTTATCGTATTTATAAAAATTATATTGTATTGTATTTCTTTTAAATTTTCATTTATCTCATATTTTATTAGTTTTTAATTTTGAGGTTTTATTATATAATTTATAACTTTTATCATAATATTTATTATTTTTATATTATTTATTATTATTTTTAAAATTAATTAATAGATATGTTAATAAAATTTTTTTATTTTTTTATTTTTATTTTTAAATTGAAACTAAACAAGTAAAAAATTACAAATAAAGGTAACCAAAAGGGTGCTAAAAACTAGAGAGTCATAAAGCTACAACAGTACAAAACAATTTAGTGTTGTTGTAAGGACAATAGCTTTTTACAAAACCAAAACAATACAAAACAACAGCATTACATTCTGAATTTCAACATACTTTATAACTGTTTGAAACATAATGTGTTTTTTTCATATAACTATAGCATTTGATACTTGTGTTGCAATTATTTAAAAGTGGCATTATAAAACAGCAAATAATTTAATTTAATTATTTGGAAGTCAACATGATTAAATAAAAAAATTAAGCAGTAAACATGATGGTTTAAAAAAGTAAAAACATATAAATACAAACAATTTTTTTTTAAAATGTAGAATAAAACAAATTTAAAAAACTGTAGAATGAATTTTATATAAAAAATCATAATTAGTTTATGATTAACATAATAAAAAATTTAGTGCATTATATTTATACATAATTAAATAATCATAACTAATTTATATAGTATATAGATTTTATCACATAATATTTATAAATAATTCTAATTAATATATAAGTAATGTATAAATTTTATTACATTTTATTTATAAATAATTATAGCAATAAAATTGTAATACTTATAACAATAAAAGTGTGGAAATAAACTATCATAAAAATATTATCATATTATAATAAATACACGGATAATATAATTAGTTTATAAGTAATATATAAATTTTACCACGTTATATTTATAAAAAATCATAACAATAAAATTTTAAAAATAAATTATCATAAAAAATATGACCACGTAGTAATAAATAAATAAATAATATACAAATAATAGATAATTTTTTGTAAAAAAATATACCGATAGAGCATATAAATAGATATTATTTTCAAAATAGATGTTTCTAGAATGATACATATCTTAGATAAATTTATGTAAAATAACGTAAAATACACCGATAGATATCATTCTCAACGCAGATGTCTTGATAATGATAATATCTTAGATAAATCTATGTAAAATATTACAAAATACACTGATAAATATCATTCTCAAAGCAGATACCTTGAGAATAATATTATCAGGTATATTTTACATAGATTTATCTAAAATATGTATGCTAGTTTTAAATTTAATTTTTAAATTGATATCAACTTAAAAATTATGGTGGAATTTGAAGTTCCTTATTTTTTTAAAATAAAATATTTTTGAATTTAACACATGAATAAAAAATTTATGAAAACAATGATAAAATTATAAATAGTTTTTATATCTAACAAATACTAAATAAAATAATTTGAAATGGCCTCTTCCACTCCTCTTCCACCCAAGTGCTTTGTTTGCAGGGATTGGCAATCACTGGTGCACTACCTGGATCTGCTACTATAGCTATTGCAAGGTCTTCTATGGTGTTGTCTAGTGCTGTTGGTGCATCATTTGAGCCAGGGTCTTCTACTATTTTTGGTGTGTTATTTGGTGTTGATACTGGTGTGTCATTTGAACTAGGGTTTGTTGCTATTATTATTGATGCATCGCTCAAGCCAACGTCTTCTATTGTTGCTAGTGTTGTTGTTGGTGTGCCACTCGAGCCAAGGGTTCCTACTAATGAAATGCCTAGGTCTGGGGCAACTATTATTGGTATAATTTTGGGTTCTTCTCCTACTATTCTAGCATTTTTTGCTAATGTGATGCATGCTAGAGCCTCATCCCCTCAGAAGAAGACTAGAGGTAAGTTGAAACTTTCAACACTATCCCCTCCTATTATGATTTTGGGAGATGAAGTTTTACAAAATGAGAAATATTTTTATTTGAAGGGTTTGATTTGTAGATTTGATACATTCTAGTGACGACTCTAGGATCGAAACACTTGGATCCTTGAGCAATGGCATCCTATTACAAAAAGGAAAATAAAAATTTATCCATGTGCCAAAGGATGTTTTGTTGTTGTTTTTGATCCCTTATTGGACCAAAATGCTATTTTTGATAGTTGGTCTTGGTTTTGGGGTAACATGTTCTAGTTCAAAAGCCTTGGATTTCTACCTTTAACCCTCTCACAAAATCTTTCAATAGGTTGCCAGTTTGGATTTGTCTACCAAATCTACCTCTACTGTTTTGGTGTGAATCTTTAATTTAGGCATTGGAAACTCAGTGAGCCCTTTTATCATGGTGGATCCTGCCACTACTCATTTCTCTCACACCATTTATTCTCGTATCTTAGTGGACTTGGATTTGTCTATGCCTTTCTTAGTAGCAGTTTTTTATAAGTTGGTGATCACTCTTGGTAACAGCCCTTAGATTATGAAGGTATCCCATTTCATTGTCGTAGGGGCTTTAATATGAGTCATTTGGCATTCAAATGCCCCTGCTCTAAGTTTTCTCGGTCCTCATCTTAATGGAAGGATCCTTTATAGGACCACCTTACTATAGATGTTGATGAGGATGGCTCAAGCTAAGATACTTTAGAGCCCTCTTCTGATGATGGGAAGGATTCTCTTCCCCCATTACATGACTCTTGTGCTACTAGGATTGCTTCAAGACTTCCCCTATTATTGCTATTATTCCTAAGACTATTGTTCAAACCTTCCCTGCTACTATTGTTGGGACTGCTGTTAGGATCTCCATTGATGTAAAAAGGACCTCCCCTGTTGTTTCCCTTGATGTTGTTGGGACATCTTCAGGGATCTTATTTGTTGTTGTTAAGTTTATAACTATTATTGAAGGTATGCAGTGTGTTATTGGGACTGATGTTGTGATGCCCACTTCATAAGCTCCATCCCTTTCAGAGGATTTGGTGAGATTTTCACCTCCATCATCTCCTTCCTCTGAGATTGGATATTTATATGCCTATTGGACTATTGTCAAAAGGAGGAAGCATGGGCTTCCTAAACATGTTTCTCAAACCTGCATTCATGTCAAAAGTGTTAGACCTATCACTTCAGGTTTTTTTATTGTATAGTTTGTAGCTTAACCTTTTTGGCTCTATTGTTCAACTATTATCGATACACTGTCTCTGATATATGGTTGGCATTTTTGTTTTTAGCGTTAAAGACTGCTTTGTATAGGGCCCAAGACCATTTTCCCCTATTGATCTAATTAAAAAAATACAAAATAAAAACCTTAAAATTAATATCTCAAAATATTAAAAATAAATATATTTAACATTTATATACTATTTTTATTAAATTCATATAAATTTTTTGTAAAGTTATATTTTAATTTTTTTAATATATATTTTTTTAATTTACGTTCTTTCATAATATTTTAATAAGTTATATATTTTTTTTAAATTTGAACTTAAATTTTATTTTTATTTATATGAATATAATTTTATCTAATAAATAAATTTAATTATTGTTTTGTATGGCTTATACAATTTCAACCAAAGTAATTATCGTAACTTTTATCATATACATAAAGTAGTAATGTTTGGCACTGTTTTCAAATATATAAAGTAAAGATATTTTGGTAATTTTTTTAAGAAATACAGTTATTATTATTATATAATTTTAATTATTTTACAATTTTAATTTTATTTTTTTATTATATATGTTTAAAAGTATTATATGAAATTATTGAATTATAAAAAAGGTTGTTATTTTATTTATATTTTTGAAATAGATTTATAATAGAATTATAATAACAAGTAAGCATATATTTAAATTAGTGTTTTTTTTTAATTAAGCAATTATAATTAAAAGTCATCTACACTATCAAAATTATTTAAGATACGATTCTAACTTTGATTGTTTGAATCCTTTTGATACAATTTCAAATTTCAAATATATATAATATAAATATTTTAATACTCCTTAAAAAAATTAATATTATAAAATTTATGTATTTTTAAGATGTCATACATATATCTACAAATAAAAAATTATTTTGTAAAATATTGATGTTAATAACTATTTTTTTAAAGGATTTGACGACTTACCATGTCAATAGGTCATCTATAATGGTAATTGGGCCGAGCGAAGGTGGGAAGCAAGGGCGGACATGAAAGAGTGAATATGGAAGGGGAATTTAATTTCTTTATATAAATAAATAATTAAAATAATTGATCATTATAAAATACTTTTAATTTTAAATTTAATATTTTTAGATTATTATTTATAATAATAATTATTATTTTTTTAAAATTTTAACTGAAAAATATTAATATCTCAGAGATATAATAGAATTTGCAATCTAAATTTTTTTTCTCATTTTTTTTAAACCAAAATATTTATAAAATTATATTTATATTATTTTTTACCATTCCACCAAAAATTTATAATAATAATGTTAAAATTAATATTTCTAAGAAAAATCATATAAATATATGTATCATATCCTACTAATTAAATTTGAACAATATCAATTATATTTAAATTATATAATATTAAAAATGACTAATTTTTTATTTTTAATATAAATATATATTCTCATTTTAAAAAAAAAAACTCAACATATTAATAAAATTATATTTATATTATTTTTCACCATTCAATCAAAAATTTATATTGAAAATGTTAAAATTAATATTTCTAAAAAAAACCATACAAATATATTTATCATATCTTATTAATTAAATTTGAACAATACCAATTATTTAAATTGTACAATATTAAAAATGACTAATTTTTTATGTGTGTGTGTATACGCACGCGTGTGCGCGCACACACACACATATATATACATTCAAACTATTTTGATTAAATGGAAAGAATTAATTATAATATTACAGCATGACCTTGGTTAATAATTACAACACAAGTATTTATTATAATAATCTCTTCATATTATTTTTAATTTGAAAATGTGTAATATAAATATTTTAAAATAATTTATTATTTTAATATTAAGGTTTAAAAATGTATTGTATTTCATAGAAATATAATTTGGATTTGTTTAAATAAAATTTTCCATTAATTAAAAGATAATAAAAGATTAATTTCCTCATTAAATTTATTTAATTGTCAGAAAAAAAAGGGAAAATGTATCCGTTAAATTCATTAAATTTGTATATTATTTTTAAAATATTTTATTAAAAAAGACATTATAGATTTCATGTACTAAATTTATAGTGGTTCTTACATGCACTCAAATATTTAAAAAATATTGGCCACTATATAATTAATAATTTTTTCTAGTTATGCATCATAATTTTAAAACTGATGCATCATAATTTTAATATCATTACCTTTGTAAATTGAATGGAAAATGATGATCATTATGGTTTAGATTTCCACCATCTTTAGATTTTATCCAAGCATCGATCTTCGGCATGTGAAAAAAATGGCTAAGTAAAAATTCGTTGATCTCCACGTCTGCCTTTCTTGTGACCTTTTTTCACTATTGGCAAATGCTATATATTTTGTAAGCGACGTTTCTATTTTTGATTTTATTATTTTTCGATGAAACTTAGAATAGTATCCTCCATGTGTCGATATCATTATGTTTTTATTTGATACAAATAATTTTTATGTTAAGTTATGATTGCCTCACACTTAACATAGTTCCTCCAGATTTAAAATATATTTTAACTGTAAGTCCGGTGTAATATCAACTATGTTGTTATCTCTTCATGGTGTCCACATCTTTCTACTTCACATTTGTTGTGAACCTTTGTTGCCTTTCATTTTCACTGTGGAATTTGGTTGAGACAAATGACCTCTTATTTTCTTGTAACAACAAAATCATAGTGGCATTTATGCTAAACAATGAATTTTAAGGAGGTCATAGATAGATTTATTAATGAAATCCATTTTAACATCTCCACATTTGAGATGTTATCTCTTGGAGTTAATTTTAATGGCCTCTTTATATACTTGTCATTGGAAGACATGTTAAATTATACAATCCAAATTTTATTATTGATTTGTCTTTATGATTGCCACATGGATCACAACCTTGAAGTAACATGTTTTCACATTTGAATTTAAAGGTGACCACTTGAAGTGAAACATTGTAGGCTTTGATTTCATTGCATTTAATAGATTTATTTAGAATTTCAGATATATTTTAAGTGAGAGCATAGTTATAATGGAACATCAAATTTGTTATGATTTCTTCTTAGTGTTTATAGCTTTCTGTTTTACATTTTTGATGAAATTCTATCACTTATCATATTTATTGTGGTAAACATGTTCGAGATAATTGACTCCTCTTATTCTCTTGTAGAAATGGAATCACGAAGTTTAATTTATGCTTGCAGATTACTTTAATGAGGTCGAAGATATGTTTAAAAATCAAATACACTTTAACATCTCCACATGATCATCAACACATGCCCACAATTGATACAAGAGTGACCACATTTATAAATTAGAGTAATTAATATTAAAATAAAAGGGATTATGAAAAATAGAATGTATGGAAACTACAGATATTTTCATAAGATGAAAATAGATCACATTAATCATGAAATTAATACGGTAGACATGCATCTCAATCATGTGATAATGGAATCATAAAGACCATGGACTCATATTAGGTTTAAAATAAAAGAGAATCCCCCTATGGCTATGTTAGTGAATAAGATTCACCAAAAAAATTTGTCATGGTTTCACAACATAAAATGTTGTACAACGAGGAAACGAATTATATACTGATAATGAATATATTAAAGTAAATCTATGGAATAGGATCCACTTTAAGTTTTGCATGGACTTTTTTTTCCTTTTATGTTTCATATGGTCAAATTATTTGACAAAGATGAACTCCTTCTGTTCACTCGAAATAATACAATCATTGATTGTACTGCACACTACTAAAGGAATTTTAGCTAGGCTACAGATACATTGATAAATAAAATCCATTTTAACATCTCCATTAATCTGATCAACACTTATGCATAATAAATAAATGAGTGATCACATTTAAAAATCAATTAGACATGAATTTTAATTGTGTGGCATATTTATATCCTTGCTAACAATGGATGCATTCTATGATACAATCTAACAATTATTGTGACCTTATTTTAGTAGTGGTCAAGTGGATCATAGCATCACAGTGAAATGTCACCACCTTTGACTTCAAATATGTTTACTTGGAGTGACAAGAAGTAGGGTATAATTTCCTCACATTTAATAAAGCTCATTGCGAATTCATATATCTTTTATCTGAGGCCATGAGTACATTAGGATTTAAAAATTGATGTAATCTCTTCTTGGTGTTTGTATATTTAAAATTTGTATTGTTCATGAATTTTGTCACCTTGCATTTTTATTGTAGCCAACTTATTGGAGACAATTGACATTATACTATTTGTTGACAACAATGGAATGATGAAGTGAACTTCAAACTTATAAAATACTTATATTTAAGTAACATGTACTTTTAAAAATCATATCTATATTTGACATTTTCATGGGTCCACTCACCACCTATGTAGATTATATAAACGAGTGTAATCACCTAAAAGTGGTATTTGAGTGATAAAAGTGCTACTTGAGACAAATTATTCTTAGCTTAGACCTACACATATCCTAGAGCCTTTTATTATATTTTTTTAGCCTTTGTGCAGACCAAACGCATCCCTCGTCAGCTAAGACATAGTCTCAAACCTTCATTCCTAGATCATGGTCATTCATGCCCAACAATCTACCCACTCTAGAGACACATGACACTAGTTTCCCCAACATGGTTCTAGTGTCCCTTGTCTTAACTCTATCTAACAAATATATTTTCAAGATTTAAACCCTTGTAAAGATGTTCTAAGCATATTTTATTATCTGTAAAAGTTATGGAACTCTATAAATACATGACTTTTAAGCCTATATCCACTAGATGAAAAATAGATGCAAAAGACCTATTCAAACATGAAACAATTTGAATAAAATCAAGATTATTTAATATATTATGCCCTACTTCTACATACTTCCATCTACAATTGCCCTAAGCTCAGATTTTCAATCTCTAACACACTCAAAGCATTCAAGACAACTATCATTTTAGCATCACGTGTACTTGCACCGGCACTTAGGTGGAGAGAACTACATTGGGATTAATCCCTCCTCATATTGTATTAATGTAAGAAAATCTCTTCATAGTGGGGTGTTGAGGATAACCAACCTTTCCTACTAATGAACACATCTTTTTAGCTCATGCCTTATTTCCAATGAGGATTAGGGTTTGCATCATATATCAGATGTTACATGCAAAATACAAAGTTTCAAATTTTATGTGTGCATGACTAGAACGAGAAAACATTGGTGTAGGTATACTTAGAATTTAGGAACAATCCTACACAGAAGACACTAGTGCCATTTTCAAAACACTAATTCCATATGGCACTTATATCCAAGTGTGGTTCTACTATCTAGAAGAGGATTTGACATAGGGATCATATAAATGACACTCAAACCTATTCATATCCAAATTTTTAGTACTAAAATCTTCCACATCAGGTGTTTTCTAGATAAGTCTTTATTTGAACATATTTGTTACTATTTTTAGAAAGTCAAACCAAGTCAAATTTTATAACAAATTAGTGGTTATTTATTGCATATTATTTCATTGATTTAGACTACTCAACCCTTTAATCAAAAATATTATTTACATATCTAAAACCTATAAGTTTAAACCATTTGGTGAACTTGAATTACTTTGAATATTGCTTAAAACCTTAGTTTGCCTTCTCCAAAATTTTATGCATTAAACTAGGGTTACCAAACATTTTTTTGGCATATTCCATCTCATTAATAAATCTCATAGTAGGGTTTCCTTTATTTAAATATAATTTATTTATTCTCAAATAAACCTTAATTCAAAAAATCCCAACCCTAGACACTCTTAGGGTTTGTATCCTTTTTCTGTTTACACTTAGATATTAGTTCCAAAATATCAGATTCACTTCTATATTTATTTTATGAAATATTTCTTAGATTAACATTCTTCAAAGGTTTAAAATATACAAAAACTTGTTTCCTACCTTCCAAACTATAATGGCATAATTTACCAACATATTTGATGAGACCAATAATAAACAATTACAAGATTTTGTGTCCAAACATATAGATATACACGATGACTTCATCACTATTCATCAAGAAGAACTCTAAAAAATAAACAATGGTCAATATTCAACTCCCCTAGTTAATAACATTTATACACCTATAGTGGGGCCAAATCAGTGAGCACAACCTAAAATTATACTTCAACAACCTTTAGTGACAGCTATACCTCTTCTGGCTAGTTCCTTCACTCTAGATGTACAATCATTTATGTACGAGATTCATACTCTATTGGCTAAGATGTTACATTTTAATAAGGGAGACACTAGGCCATCACATTCTTCAGATTCTACTATTATCTTGCATATACCTTTGGCACAACACATAGTAGTAACTCCCTTGCCATCTAGTTTCATGGCACCTAAGATTACATTATGTGATGGCAAGGGTGACATAGAGCATCATCTCAAAGATTTTTACACAGCATGTTTAGACTATGTTTTCAATGATTGGATTCTCATAAAGTTTTTTTCATGTAGTTTAAAGGATTTTACCCTATAATGTTTTTATTATTTACCAAAACAATCTATCAAAACATTCAATCCTTTAGTCAACATGTTTTATCACACTTCTCCATCAATATTAGTGACAAGAAATCATATACTCAAATGGCACAATTGAAACAAAAGTCAAACAAGCCTATCATAGATTATGTCTTACGATACAAGACTATATTAACCAAAATGATTATCCCCATGGAAGATAGAGAGGTTCAAGACATATTTAACTAATGTCTTCTACCAACATTATAGGAAACTATCTTGTTCAAAAAATTTCCTACAATCACAGATTTGTGCCACATAGTAAAAGAAAGAGAGGTCAAGCTTCTATCAATAGGAAAACTAAATTATACCACTATAATGTACCTAGATATGGGATTAACTAGTATAAATAGTATCATGTAATAGTAATGCATTAGATGAATAGTCACACATGCATTAGAATAAGGACATGGGTAGGTAAGAAATAATATAAATAAAGGGGTATGTGATGTTGTAGATCATCCAAGAAGTTAGTAGTAATTGAGAATTGCTCTTAAGGACGTATCTCCCTCGAAGTGGCAAGCAATTCAGATTTATTCCTTCTAAAAAAATAATATTGTGTGTATAATCAGCATTTGAGTTTGATAGATACAGTCTGAATTATCATTGTGTGAATGTGAATACCAGGTTCCTCTCCTCTAATATTAGAGCTATTCTAATTCATGTGGACTAGGGTGTAAGATCTTATGATAGAAAAATTTTGTTGCATTTTAGGTGTAGTCATTTTGACTACACCAATGCATTTGTATCAACTCAAAACATAGGTGTACATATCTAGTTTGTTTAGATTTGATATTTGAAGCTCAAGAAATCAAATCCCCAAATTTACCAGGTAAAATTTTTGGTTATTTCTGCATTTTAAATCAATATATTATTATTCTTATGTTTAAAAAACTGGATGAAAATATATATTTTTGGATTACTCACTTTGTGAGCTTTTTGAAAAGTATTTGTTTGTTAAAAATGGATTAATGAAGCACCCGTGTGGTGCATTTGAAGACTATAATACATTCTGGTACGATCTACATGCTTGGTGAAGTATATATGCTTTGTAGTTTTTGATTGCTAGCATTAACCATCAATGTAAACCACCTCATGTGACTAGGGAAAACTGTCAGGGCTTAACCACTAGTGGTCACTTCGAAGGTGATTTGCACCTGATATCACTCTAGAGGTGATATCTTTCAAACTATGAGGGTTATAAACCTCTAATTTTTTGGTTGGAATCATGATTCTGATGTAGACCTGGTAATTCTATTTGATAATTTTTTGAAGCTCATTTTATTATTCAAAAATTACATTTTATTTAGTATAACCTTATTTTCTATAGTTTGAAGTACCTTTGTGAACTCTAACTTGAGATCCGTAAAGAATTTTTACGTACTATTTGTTTTGAAAATGTATATTTTTTCAATAAGAATTCTATGAAATAATTTATTTATATCTATAATTTAAGGATTTACAAAAATTTATATTTATCCACTTCTTTTTCTTTAATAATTAAGTATTGTAACTCATAGCTACACAGTGATAACTAGTGGGAGAAGGAGAAAATTTTCATCTAATTGGGTGCATTTTTGGTGGATCCTGATGCATTATATATATATATATATATATATATATATATATATATATATATATATATATATATATATATATATATATATATATATATATATATATATATATATATATATATATATAATGCATCAGGATCCACCAGAAATGCACCCAATTAGATGAAAATTTTCTCCTTCTCCCACTAGTTATCACTGTGTAGCTATGAGTTACAATATTTATGTGTGTGTGTGTGTGTGTGTATATATATATATATATATATTAAAGGATGCATTTTTGGTTGAAATTGACATCAACTCCTATAGTCCTCATGGGGTTTCCCATTTTACCTAAAGGTCATCTCATAATTGAATTGACTAAGATTTAACAAACTAGCACAATACGAGAATATTAGACAACATTTGAACAACTAGCCACTCACATTGTAGGCTTGTCTGAGGATATTATTATAGAGTGCTTCATCAATGGACTCTATGAGGAACTCAAAAAAGAGGTTAAAATGTGGAAATATCACAAACTAATGGAATTTATTGGCTTATACAAGCTCATTGAGGACCGCATCAGTTGGCAATGTCTCCAAACAACACCCCCTTAGACCATAAAAGCATTAGAGCATGACCCTGTAACACTTGAGCTAGAAATAAAATTTCCAAAGTAGGCCCCAATTGAGCCTAAAATGATACATAAATCACCATAGTAAGCACTAGAATAGCATGAACAATCCTCCAATGAGTCCATTCAGGCAACCACCATGCTCGAGCAGACCCCAAATGAGCCCTACCCAACAATAATATATCCCAAGTAGGGAATTGAGGCATCACCTTTATCAAGGAATAATTCTAAGGGGGATGTCATATATCCTCAGTTGGCTCACCTGATAGCCTATTTTGTGTTCCCTTGTTCTATATTTGAGCATCTAATTATCAAGCTTCAAATCACCATGCTAGACTATAACCTCCTAGTTGACATGTCCTCTATTGAGGTTATTTCATATAAATATTTCTACTTACTTCCATACCATGTTATATTTATTATGTTTACAATATTCATGTCCTTTTTCATATCCCAACATTGACATAAGAAGTGGAAGCAAAAATGAATACATGGACATGCCTTTATCTGGTCTTCAACATATTTTTCATATGTATGGTCTGGACTTCATTTGGTCCTCCTATTTATTATCATGTTTCAAGGGATAAAAATATTTAATGGGGATGAAATGTAATGTACCTAGATAGAGGAATAATTAGTATAAATAATAGCATTTAATAGTAATGCATTAGATGAAGAATCCTATATGCATTAGAAAAAAGAGATGGATAGGTAAGAAATAATTTAAATAAAGGGGTAGGTGATGTTGTAGATCATCCAAGAAGTTATTTTCAATTTATCATTGCTCTTAAGGAGGTATCCCCCTCAAAGTATCATGTGATTTAGATTTATTACTTCCATACAAAGAATATTGTGTGTGTAATCAACATTTTAGTTTGATATATATAGTCTAGATTATCATTGTGTGAATGTGAATTCTAGGTTCCTCTCAATTAATGGATTAGAATAAAATATTAAGAGTTGAAAAGAGCCTATGTACTAGGTAAGGGCCACTAATAATAAGAGTGATAAAAATTCCATAGTCAACATAGATTTTGAGCCATCTCTTAGATTGGCTTTATCTACCCCTCAATACCAAATCTTCAACAACCTTCCAGATTCACTAGCACATGTTTTATAAAAACTATTGGAATTCAATGTCATATTTATCCATCCCATTAAATATGTTGATAGACACAACCTCTTCCAAATAAATATAATGCTAATGAATTTTATGAGTATCAAAGGGCACCAGGTCATAAAATAAATAAATGCATCAACTGAAAACATAAGATACAAGATTTGATTGAGGCTAATATTATTGAAGTCTTCACAGCCATAGAGGGACTAAAATCATAGAAAATAGAACATAAATCATTAAATATATTATCTGATCCTTTTCCAAAGCACATAATGAATGAGGTAGAGACCATATCAAGTGTTCACTACACATGTTAGGCACATCCACCACTAGCTTCTTATCATACTATTACGAAGGAGCCACCCCCATTCCACAATATTATTGGCATGTAACAAACTACATTTATACCTAGACCACTCATCACATTCTTAGAGTAGGATATTATCAATGATGATATAGATTTACATGCACTCTTTATACAAGCATACATAGGTCATCATCTTATCTAGAGTGTTATGGTTTACAATAGGTCAAGCATTAAATGTGCACTGTGACACTTTTTCATCATTTAGGGTACTAAGATAAAGATATATTCCCCATAGTCATAGACATTAGTTGTTTTAGTGGTCATGTTTAGAGCTTGATTGGGGATATTGTGCTTCCACTATAGGTTGGACCATCACATATAGTCATTTGATTCCTAGTAGTACCTAATGCAAGTGTGTTTGATATGTTATTGGGTAGGCCATGGTTATATCAACTCTGAGCCATCCCATATATAGTACACAAGTGCCTAAAATATGTACACATAAATCAATTGGTTAAATTTTAGGGTCTCCCATGTGAGTATCCTCTACCCATCTCATAGGAAATTATAATATAGTCACCAATTACAATTCCATCACTATTACCAGATATTACATAGTTATCAGTTACAATTCAAAGTATAATTTCTATTACCAGGTTTTACCCTTACATTCTATACATTCTAGTTTTAGCATTGTTATATTTTGATACTAATCATTCCTACTTATACTCAATTTTATTATTGATTATCATGACTTTACACATAACATATGTACATTCTCATTATTACATAGATTTGTACTACATTCATGAATGCTTTTAATTATAGATTTCCTAGTTTAGACTTGATTTTATTCTCTATGCTTCTTTTATTTGAGGACATTTTCATATGGCATTATTCTTTGGATCTACGCCACTTCTATTTAGGTATGCTTCTGACATGTGCCCATGTCCCTGATGTGTGATTTGCTTATTATTTATGCAAACATTTGAACATTTCCTTATATTTGACTCTAATATAATTTATTTTTTGCTTGACTATGTAGACATTTAAACATGTCCTTGTATGTCTTCCTTTCTAAGATTTAGTGACATGTGCCCATGTCCCTTGTATTGTGGCCCCTTGGCTTATTTTACATGTCTCATGTGTTTTGTATGTATGTTTTCTTGTATAAATCATGGCCATGACCCTTATCTCTATTTGTTATACACACCATTTTTTTATACCATGACAGACCTCATGCATTTATCCTTCCTACTTGGGTGTTGTGATGGATATTATGCCCCATTCCCTTATGTAGCTACTTAGATTTACTAATATACAAATTTATTACATATATGTTGACACCCTTGTGTAATTTTAGACACAACATACATCTTACATTACATACTTATTCTTAGATTATCTTACATTTTGATGTTTTATTTGCACATTGTATTGGATTATCATGTAGTTATAATATATGCTCTGGCTAACACATTTTATAGAGCTATTTATTTTAAGGATAGTTATTACATAGGTCAAAAACTAACCTCAAAAGATGGGGAATTCACATGGGTTTATCATAGAGATCAAGCTCCTACATTATATTCATAGAACATTTTTTACCACAGAGGTTCAGTTTCATAAAATTAGACCTAGGCAAAACATAGGAAAAAATAAGGAATCAAGAATCAATATAGTGACTCAGATTTTAGACCAGACAAACATTAACACCTACATTGGGACACTAGAACCACATGGCACTAATGTCTAATATCCCCAATTTTAGGTAACTGTAGATTATCTAGAAGAGTAGATTAGGTACAATACAAGTTGTATAGATATAATTATAGGTTTGATAGTTATGCTCATATTTTACTCATATTCACACTAGTTCAATTTAGATTCATATTGATTGCTTAGATTAGGGGCATCATGCATGGCATGATCATTTTTTATTTAGTTTAGATACTTAGATACACTCATTATAAGTTAGTCTAGAATTAGTATGTTCAAATATAATATTAGGGGTATGTTTGTGACATATAGTTTTCATATGCTTAGTTACAAATAGGTTGATCAGATGGAAAGTAAAATTTCATGTCATTCTCTAAGATTTATACACTTGACATCATATTATAAGATGTTACCATCTTCATGCCTTATTCCATCTATAGTGGTTGGCATTCTTGAGTGGCCCAAAGCTATTTAATGTACTCAAGTGGCCATGAAGCTAACATACATAGTTAAATTACCTAGTAAGATATTTTTATCACTTTGTAAAATTTAGTTTCAAATTCATCTACTACACATGGGCGATAAATTATGGAGTCATATCATACTTAAGCTCTTGAGCCACCCACATAAGAGGGTTGGACACACTTTCAATCTAATCCAAGCTATTCACAAGTCATAATCCACCAAGCAGGGGTGGGCAATGATGGATTCAAAACTAGATTGAGTTATTGAACCACCAACATGTCAAGATTGAGTAAGGTGTCATCTCAATCCAAGCTATTCAATGATTTGATCACTATATACATGCACACATAGAGAAAGGGATGTGGGGGGAAAATGTAATCACTTAAAATTGGTATTTGAGTTCTAAGAGTGATACTTGAGATAATGTAATCTTATCTTAGACCTAGACTTATCCTAGATCCTTTTGTTACACTTTTATAACCTTTGTGCAGACCAAAGGTGTCCCTAGTTAGCTAAAATAAAATCTTAGACCTTCATTTAAAATTCTTATCCCTTTGTGCCCAACAACCTACCAGCTAGACATTAATGCCACATTAAGGACACTATATCCACATGGTACTAGTGTCCTTTGTCTTAATTCTCCCAAATGGATATATTTTCAAAATTTAAACCCTCTTAAGGTCATCTTAAGCATGTTTTATTATCTTCACAACCTATAAAACGCTATAAATATATGTATTTTATACCTATATCCACTAGGTGGAAAATAGATGCAAAATACCTATTTAAACACAAAATAATCTGAGCAAAATGAATGTTATTAATCCCCGTTCTACCCTACTTCTGTATATTATTATCTATAGCTTCCCTAAGCCCAAAATTTTTAGATTTAAAATCTCAAACACATTCAAGGCATTGAATATCAATAACATTATAGTGTCACTACCACTTAGGTGTGGAGAACTACATCGTGCTTGATCCCTCTTTGAAGTAATGGTATGTAAGCAACTCTCTTCACAATGGGGTTGAGGATGTCCAACCTATCCTACTAAAAAATACACATTTTCAACTCATACCTAACTTACAAAGAAGATTAGGGTTTTCATAATAAATTAGTTGTTACTATGGCACAATATATAGTTTCAAAATTCATGCATGTAGGTACAAAACCCAAAAACATAGGTACAAATGCACCCATAATTTAGGAATAGTCTTGTACATGGGACACTAGTGTCATTTTAAGGACACTAGAGCCACATGGTGATACTATCCAAGTGTGGTGCTACTGTCTAGGATAGGATCTAACATAGATATCCTATAGACTATAATTAAACCTATTTGCATCCCAATTTTTAACACTCAAATCTTTTACATCAAGTGTGTTCTAGATAAGTCTTTATTTTCACATATTTATCAAAATATTTAGAAAGTAATATCGACTCAAATTTTGTAATAAATCAATGGTTATTTATTGCATATTATTTCACTAATTTAGACTACTCAACCATTTAATCAAACATATGATTTACATAGCTAAACCCTAAAAGGCTAAAACAAAGAGTGATCACATTTAAAAAGTAAAGTAACTAAGATTTAAATTTAAAAAATCACACAAAAGAGAACATGTGGCAAGTACAAACCAATTCACAAGGTTAAAAGTGGTCATATAAATCCTAAATCCAAAAAGGTAGCCACATGTATCAATCATGGGCTCTTTGAATCTAGGATGGAATGACCTTACTTTATCTTTAAAATAAACAAGGAGGCCTCTATGGAATTCTTACTATAAAAATTAAAGTTTATACTATAGTTGAATATGTACTGTAAAAAATGTATTAAATGACATGAAATATTAAGTGTGAACCCTTGGTTTATGAAAATTTAAAATGTTCATGATTAAATTTAGGTTTAGTAAGGAATTAGGCCTAGGCTATTCTCAACAACAAGATTTCCACCATGTCATCTTTTCAGATAGTGCGTACGTATTGTGTATGCTTAACCAACACGAATCAATAATATACTTTTAATAAATTTTTATATAATTTTGAATTCTCTTTTACTCTAAATATTCTTCTAAACAACATGTAATAAATTTACATTACAACTATTACAAATTTTATTATATGAATGAATTATTTTGTAGTCAATAAGTATATATTATAAAAGACTCTTCATGTATATACTAAATTTTATGTTTTATTATAGATAAAATATATGTAAAAATTATAATAAAATCTACTCAAATGCATTGGTTAGATTTTCTCTATATTTAATAGTAATAATTTTAGAGACAATACATTTTATAAATATATAGTTTGCTTCTTATCATATTTACTCGTAAAGTGTTACATGAATTTTGTACACATTTAAAATATTAATAGTTTGTAACAAATTATGATTGGTGGTAAGAAGTAAGTAATTATACTATGAAATGATTATACACATTTAGAGTAACATAGAGTTATTACATTTAGAATAAAATACAATTTTTCATATTTTGTCATATAGTTTCTATTTATTGTAGATATTTAATTTTATCATAAATTGTCAATATTCATATTATTTTGTACCAATGGATTATTAATTTGGATTTGGTAATTACTGGCACTTTTTTGTGTTTTTTTTCTCTTTCTTCTCCATGGTTTTGATTGGAATGCATAGAGAAAAATAAATATTGATGGAGTTTTTTAGATTAAGTATTCCCAAGAAATTTACACTATTTGCTTGCTCCTCATGAGGATTTAACATTGAACATACTTTGTCATATAGTTTCTATTTATTATAGACATTTAATTTTATCATAAATTATCAATAATCATATTGTTTTGTATTGAAAAATTATCAATTTGGTATTTGGTAATTACTAGCATTTTTTTGCATTTGTTTCCTCTCTTTCTTCTCCATGGTTTTGACTGGAATGTGTAGGGCAAAATAACTATTGATGGGGTTTTCTAGATTAAGTGTTCCCAATAAATTTAAACTATTTTATTTCCCCTCATGAATATTTAACATTGAGTAAAATTAAATATTTAATGTTAGAAAACTTAGATAAATAAATTTATAAGTGGTATGAGAGTATTTCTTGCGAAATTAATTTTTTAATAACAACTGCCCTGATGGTGCAAGTTACGCTAGAAGAAATGTATATTTAATTTTCATTTTTTTTTTCTTGGTAAGTGTTTTATGTTAATTTATGAATTATAATCTTATTGTAAGTGTATAATGTGGACACCCCCTACTACTTGATAATTCAACTTACCAACTCTCCCTACCACCTAGGACCAATTCACAGTTGACCACCATTTTTATCAACTGGTGATTCCTCTATCACAACATTCAAATTATTTTGTGAACAATGTCCCATTCTACACTGATGTGGCATGAAAAATTTAAAAATATTTGGTACTCACTTCAACTACAACAAAAGCAACAAAATAGACTTTAGAACCTAAATTTACTACCCCGACATCAATGAAATTGAATTGTTGATTCAATTTGCACATTAGACATGGAGTGCTTCCATAATAAAATAGAAAATAGTAAATAAAATATGCCAACACTTTTCAAGTTACAAACCCATTTGTAATGAATGTAGCTCATATAAATCCAACAAAAGCCTTGAACTTTGAGCATGCATATGATTTGTATATCTCCTAATATACCTTGTCACTATAACTTATCATCGCCCCCAAAATCATATTGAAATCTTATAACACTTGGAAGTATTTTATGGTGTCACCTTTTATTCCATGGGATATATATTAAATATGTATGGTATAATATAATAGATATATTAATATAGAATTTGAAACATCAATGTCTTGTCTCCACCTCAAAAGACATTACAAGGGTAATTTGAGTCGCACATTAGACATAAAACCTTTTTAAAATAAAATCATCCTCATATCTTCGTCATCAATTCTTGATAATAGCAAAACATCCAATCAAAGAATACAACACCATGCAAGCTATGTACCCCTTTCCAATCCAAGTGCAAGTAATGTAAATCTAACAACTACCCTAAGTTTGGCTATGGTATAGGATATTATTAGAGTATATTCTCCTTTTCACCATATGATGTGGACACCCCCTAAATATGTGATAATTAAACCTACCAACTCTAATTTCCACCTAGGACTGATCTATAATTGGCCACCTTTTCTCTCTATAGTACTTCCCTATGCACACATGTGGTATGCACTTTGAAAACACTTCAAACTCCATAACTTTAATGTGTTACCTAAACATAAACAATATTGCATTTTTGATTTGATCCACACATTAGACATGGATTCCTTTCATAATAAAATTAAAAAACAACTAATAAACAATGCCATAACCCACAAAACTTAATGAAAACAAAATTTGTTTAGTGTTATATTTATGTAAGTATTTATCAATGCCAATAATGTCAAAATTATATGCTTCAGACTGTGATGCAAGTTTCAAGGATGAGGTGTAACACTCTCTCTCTCTCTCTCTCTCTCTCTCTCTCTCTCTCTCTCTCTCTCTCTCTCTCTCTCTCTCTCTCTCTCTCTCTCTCTCTCTCTCTCTCTCTCTCTCCTCTCTCTCTCTCTCTCCTCTCTCTCTCTCTCTCTCTCTCTGTCTCTCTCATCTCCTCTCTCTCTCTCGTGTGTGTGTGTGTGTGTGTGTGTGTGTGTGTGTGTGTCAGTGTGTATGTGTAGAACTAATATATTTGAAGATTTGAGGAAGAAACTCCAAGATTTGAAAGAGGACTGTCTATGTGAGAAAAGAGACTACTATGAAGGAGAAGCACACAACTATTTATCGGGTATTTACCATCTATCACATAACCTCTTCTAAGTTTTCTTTTAATGAAGGGTTAAGAAATAATACTTTTATCTTATTCATAAATAATGTTAGATAATAGAGAGTGGTAGTTGTGTATAATATATGAAGGTGGTGATACTGGTGGCAAAGGTGAAGGTTGTGAATCCATATGTGAACGTAGTGATTCTGATAAAAATTTATATTCAATTATTGACTGAGGATGGTCATGAGTTTTGGTTCATGGGATTTATTAAATACCTAAAGACTCTATTCAACCTATAAAGTGATATAAACATTTTTGTACCATCATTACTCTACATGGAGCTTAGAATGGGTTTAGGAATTAAACAAAAAAGTGTACAGGCCCTGCAAATTACACTGAAAGGGATGTAATTTTTTCTTGGTAATGCAAGATTTTTTAGAGTGAAAGAGTGTAAATTTATAGTCAAACCTTACTCAATACCCATGCTTGTTGACCTTGTCTCACTTTTGTGAAAGAAATGTTAAGCAAAAAAAATCATATGGTGCATTGTGTGTTGATGGTTAGGTGAGGGTCAATGACAAGGAATTTTTTTTGATGGACTCGAATCAAATCAATCAGTGCAACATGGATCTTCTACTGAACTATTTTAATTACCCAATAAATACTCGAAATACATGTCACCTCAATGAAAATAAGTGTTTAATATCTAATGGCTCTATTAAACACATAGATAATGCACCACGTGTCAATTTAGATATGTCTAAAACTATTAGATAATATAATATTATAATATAAAATAATATTAGATTCAATGGACATGCTATCAGTTGGAAGACAAGCATATTTTTCTATGATGACATATGGATAACACTTTTCCCATGAAATTTACACCTACACATGCGATTACCTTGAATTTTAGATTGGCATCTCAATGTAACAACAATGCATAATAATATGTGTCAGTTATATCTTGGCATGGTGGTCACATCTTTGATTGGCTCTCTAGTGTACAATGTCCCTTGATTTAATTTCTCTAGGTGTCATTATATTTGTGACATAGACAAACATAAGCTCCAATATAGACTTTTGAACCTCAATGTCTTTTCACCACATCAACAATATTACAATGCTTATTTGAGTCGTACATCAGATATGGATCCACGTTGTAATAAAATCAACATCATGTTATCATTATCAACCATTGACAATAAAAACCATCCAATCAAAGATCCTTCCACTTTGTACACTTGTGTACCCCTTTACAATAGGTTTAAATCATGTAAATCCAATATCTTACCTAAATTCAAGTTTGATGTAAGATATCATTCCCCCTCACGATCACCACCAGTCTTGTTTTTAAATGTTTCATCACATGTATGTTATGTATGGGCTTACCTTTCCCCACCAATTCACTGTAACTCAAGTTCACCATAAAACAAAATGTCTCCTCCTCACATAGCACATTAACAAACCATATGAAGAAACACACAATCTTATTTTCTACCTTCACCTACACCAGAAATATAAAATTATTTTTTCCTAACTATTCATACACAAAAGTGAGATGGGGCCAATGGTGATGGGTTTCAAGTGAGGTATTATTATTATTATTATTATTATTATTATTATTATTATTATTATTATTATTATTATTATTATTATTATTATTATTATTATTGAAGTTTTGAATAGGGCCCCTATTAACGAAAGGTAATCTTCCCTTAGTCTTTGAGATTCGTATCTATCTTTAAGTCTCAACATGTCACAAAGTACTCAACAATATTTGAACTCGAAACCTAAACAATTGAATTCGTTGATCCTATCCACTCGATAATAATAATAATAATAATAATAATAATAATAATAATAATAATAATAATAATAATAATAATAATAATAATAATAATAATAATAATAATAATAATAATAATAATAAATGTTTTGTATTGACACATGGATAACATTTTTAAATTTATAATTAAAGTACATGAGGTGTATTTTTTTTGGTGTCGATGCATGGCATTAAACACTGGATTTTAAGTATTATTTGGCTTTAAACTTACATTCAAAGTGAACCAACTAGATTTATAACATGTAGGGGAGTTTTGTACATTAAAAAGGTATTTTAATTGAGTTAGTGTGAAAACAACACGAAGGGAGGTAGGTGTCAACAAGGATGATACCCAAATCCACCTTGTAATCACCTCTTTTTATCTTTCAACGGCATGCAGTTTCATTCCAATCATTCGTTTGCCTTCTTGCATTAAAAAGAATTTGAAATTTATCTAAATTTAAAGAGGTAAGTCTCAGATGTTTGTACATATTCTACCTTTAAGTTGTTTCGAAATAAGTTTTGAATATCATGGCATATTTAGTGAGTTTTATGGTTATTTACTATAAAAATTAGTAGTTCTGCTTTAAAATGATTCAAATTTGCATTTAGGTCTCATATCGAAGCTATTTTTTTTGGGAAATTTTTGATAGCATGATATGTTTAGTAAATATTTTGGTTATATAGTGAAGAAAATGGTGGGCTTGTGGTTGAGCACCTATAATCTATATAAGTTTTTTACATAAAAATTGTTATTTTATTCAAAGGGTTTTAAACATTGTAGTAAAACGTTTCGGCATGAATTAGTTAAAGGGTGGATGAATAAGCCTTTTTTGAGATGAAAAATTGAATCGACGTACCTTATTTACAAAATTTGCCTAGAAGCGAGCCATGGCTTGGTCATATGGATGAGAGGTTAATAACTTGAGACCCTTCATCAATACGTCGTCAATGTATTGTAGAGTAATGAGAGAATCGACTACAGGTTTTCCATTACGAATAAGAAAAAAATGACCTCAGCTCAGAAATAAATGATAGTATGCTGCTCGCCAACCACATCATCCTCTGATATGGACAAGACAACTCTTACACAGGGACATGCTGTTCCTCTATCATTGCGATGTAAGATATCTTTTCGCGATGAGTCTTTACCTGATCAGATCTAAAAACATTAGTAAAATAGTGCATATCTGGTACTTATAAACATGTGGTAATGTTTAGCTTGCTAAAAAGTGAATATCATGTGTTTTGTCTTATTTGAGATGAATTTTTGGGTTGGCGCCCCAATAAAAATGCCTCTGGCATAAGAATCTACAAATCTATTTGAGTTTAATCCTTCTTTTAAAAAGATTTCAAAGAACTGCTGGAACCTTCACTCACACTACTATCTTAAAAAAGAATTTAATAAAATTTTGGACTTGAAACTAATCATTTAAATATTGAAAATTGCTTTTTATTTTTATTTTCAATAGTTTTAGAATATTTTAATTTCTTTTAATAATTAATTGTGAATTCATAATTTTAAATCACCCTCAAGTTTATTTAGATATGTATACAATAAGATATGATTAGTTTTCTTATCGAAACATGCATACAAAAGTTATAAAAAAATTGCAGGTTTTGAAAACTACTAAAATTTACCGAGTTTGGTGAATTCTAAGACAACTTTTCTTTTAATATCATGCTAGTTTTTCATGACAAATCTATCTTTTTATTTTTTATTTTTTTAAAGACTTGTATATTATTTAAAATTAAAACTTACTTATTTTTTACTCGTCTAAACATATCTCTTTGATTTTATCATGCGTTATGTAATTGTTACACTTTTAGATTCATTAAATTACACTATATAAATTAATAATATTAAAAATAGTCATATAATACCATGTTACACATTTAGTTTTAAGGCCATTAAACGAGTTAAATCTTAGACTTGATTTATTTTATCCACCATTGTAAATAACAACCTAAATAAAATAGATTCTGAATTCATGTTATTATAAAATTCAAGTTTTCAATTAGTGATTGTGTTATTATTATTGAAATCCTTTAAGAGAAATTTATTATATAAAACTAATAAAATACATGAAAGTTACATAGCAAAGCAACTAGTTGGCATACATGGCTCACACTCCTCACTGGAGGACAAAAATCAACTCAAAACATGACACTAGAAATGAAAAATAGAAAACAAGGATAGAAAATATACAACATAGAAAAAATCGCATTGCATCAACAAGAGAATAGAAGAGGACTTAAGTACAATCTATAACACTTAAGGGAGGAGATGAGGGATCATCTTTGGGTGGGAGATTAGTCTAAGTAAATGGTTCTGTAGTTAGAGGATCTGAGGCCACCCAATTATCCAGCGTGTATAGAACCATATAAATTACCCAACCATCATTGATCTGATTCTAAGTAATAGTTTTAGTAGGAGAACTCCTCTAGGAGGGAGTTGTATCAAATTTACCGTATAGTAGTGGTGACAACCATCCCCTTGGTGAAGGTGAGGAACAATGTGCCAAGATTGTGTGACCAAATTTTATGCCTCTTATGATTTGGTGGTGGCCACCCCTAGGGCATCCCATCAACTTTCACATGACTCACTATGCATGGGGCACTCCCCTAGTGATATAGAAACTCCTACAAATTGTTTGAAGTAGAACAAGGATACAAAAATCATGAAGTGTAATTAGTAGACATGTGTGCAAATCACACTATTTTATATTTTGTATTTATTTTTATATATATTAAACACTTACAAGCATAGTAATAGTCTTCAAAATGCAAAGAATATTTCCTTTAGGTGTAGAAAAAGGATGGAATATGAGGTGACAACACCTAGTAAAACTTTATAAATAGGGATCAATTTTATTTTAAAATGGTTATGATGTGATAAATATTAATATGAAGGTTATTAAATGGTTTCTCTTGATCTATCTTTTATCATTTTTTAGTGTGTAGTGAATTCTTTATTTCTTAAATATTTTAATCATGTAGAAAATTATGTGTTGTCCTTATTAATTCTTGATTTCATGCATTAATATATCTTCTTTAACTTTTGAATAAATAGATTTAGTCTAATTTGATTTACCTTGTATATTACCTTCACACTTCATATCAATATCCATGTATTATAGCATTCTAATAGGTTCTCTAGGAACCTCTACTAACAATGGTGTGGTGAGCATAAAATATTAAAACATGTTGTGATGGTTATAAGGGCAAAGAAAAATATAGATATGTGTAGATGAAAGAATCCACAAATTTATGGAAGAATAAACAATAATAATATTAAATACTATGAAATAAGCTATTCAATGACATATATCCGAAGAAATATATGAAATCTTCTATTGCGAGTTGCCTTTTTACTAAATTGAAGTACTACTATTTATAGCCTAGAAGGATAGATTTTATAGTTTGGATGGAATAAAAATATATGTCTTATGAGTTTTAGATCTATTAACTAGACCCATGCAATAGATCACTAGACAAAGACTAAGATCGTTGGTTATATGACAAAATTTTCTCTACAAGAACATATGGCTTTTATAACTACACAAGACCTATTTGTGAATCGCATCCAAAGCAATTTTATCCAATGAATACCTACTTTTATTAATATTTTAGTAATTAAGGTCATGGTACCTATCCCTACCAACATAGAGTAGTCATTTTAGGCATTATTGGGGTGTGTGTAGGAAAGAATGATACCAATATTAACTAAGGAACTTGAACCTAAACCCAAAATATGGAGGACATAAAGAACCAAAGTGAGAAAAACATTATGGGATTAGAAAGAGAACTATGATAATAAAGAAGGTGGAATAAAAGGGTAGCCCATATTTAATTATGACTAGGTATAAGAGTAAAATATAGGATCTAAAAGAGAGGGGAGCAAAGAGAGAAGCTACACAAGTCACATAAATTGGCTTATTTAGAGAATGTGTAAATAGGAATGGAAGGGACTAAGAAGGAAGAAGACATATATTAGGACAGAGAGGATATGGAATAGAGCGAGGAGAAATAGGGAAGTAAATTAATAGTAGAGACATTAGAGGATAGAGGTAGATCATAATTAGATGGAAGGATATTTTTTTACTAGGAAAAGAATATTCTCTAGAGGAAGTTATGTATAATCATAGGAAAATTTTAGGTTAAAGATTTCAAATAGAAAAAATTGAAGAAATAGATCATTCATCTGAAACACATGCATCTCATTAGCCCATTTTATCTTCAACAAAGTAAAAATAAAGTGCAAATGTTGGGATAGAAGGAATTTGGTTTGAATCATTTATAAATAATTTTTCTAAACCTAGCACATAAATTGTGAAATTGATAGATATGAAGAGATAAGAAGAGGTTAGAATCTCTTTCACAACTAGTTTTAAGACACACAAAAGGACTAGTTTACATGAGCCAATAGTATTAATTACTATTGCACCAAGCATGGCATTAAACACATGAATATTTATTTATTTAACACCATATGATGTTTCCTCTAACTCTGAACAATATTTATTAACCTGTGATATGAAATGGAAGATTAAGGGAGTGACCATTGAAGATGCGATGATATGCCAACTCATAGGAGCCTAAACAAACCAAGATCTATAGTTAATTTTTAAAAGGGATGTTAGTATTCAGAAATTAAAGTAATAGTTTATTATATACTTTAATATGAATAAGTGTTCAAGTGAAACCATTCAACATCTGAAGTAAATTTAGTAAATATGATTGCATATTTTTAGACATAATGAATAAAATCAATTTTATCATGGAACATAAAGATAATGATTATTTATTTTTTGAATGCATGCAATCAAGGATTATATTTTCCATTATGAAGTAATATATTTTTACTAAGGATGATACTCAAATATCTACACTTTGGGTTGAACATGTTGAGTATTATGTAGATGCTCCATCAACTAGCTCTAAAACTGAGATAAAATATATGATTTTCTCAAGAAGATGGATGATTTTCATGAGATAAATAATCCCAAGTTAGATCTATTGTGTATGGATTATATTAAGGAAGGACATAATAGGAATGATTTTCCTTAAATAAAAACTAATTTCTAAAACATATGTTTTAATAGTAGCACGTGCAACATCAATGTTTCATCTAATATAATAGTACATTCAAAAAATGCATAACTTGTACTTTAATTTTTAAATTCAATTAATCATGATGGGAGGAATAACTATGCTTTACAAAAACTAAGATAATACATCACTAAAAATGTTTGTATAGTCATAGTGTAACATATGCATACTACAAATTAGGGAATTTCAGGCCCTAAGGTAGAAAGGTCTAGTGTGACATAAGCTAGTCCTAAGTGGATGCCTTCATCACCACAATATAAACCCAAGGTTATGACCATATATATGTAATTATCTACCCAATATCACTACAAGTCATTATGGAACACTATGATTCCTTAGCCATAATAATCAAATTGGCCTCCATCATATCCTTAGCAAAAAAAAGGAAAATATGATGCACATCAACAATAGTTAGGGGGATTTTATGGGAAATAGTCTCAAAGATTGGATTTTTTTTAAAAATGAGATGGATAACAAGGAGAGTAACATGATGGATACTAGGGAGGTTGAAATAATGATAACCAATCAGCCCATAAACTAATTAAGTGTTATTTGTGTTGTGAATATAACCACTTCACATGAAATTGTTTGAATAATCATCAAATGTAGATGTACTACCTATTGTAGAGTTTTAGAACATCATACCTAATATTTCCCAATTTTAGATAATCAAAGGAAAGAGAAACCTATGTGAAATGTAAATATGATTAATTTTCACCCTAGGGATAATGCGTTCATGTAAACACTCACAAGGAAACAACATGCTAAGCAAGGATTGCCTCTTTTAAAAATTCCACATGACCAAAGAAAAAGGAATATTCACTAGGATAAGTATTCTCACCTTACAAGGGAAAATCCTTGATGTACAAAAAAACCTAAGTTCTGCATGACATACAATATCATATTGCATTAGAGGGTGATGTTGTAGTCACTGATGCCCATATATATGATCATTTACTTTTTGAATAATAAGGCAAGGATTAGTGAATGCCTTGAATAACCAATTAAGACTTTTGAGCACTATATAAAATGAGTATATCTCATAGAATATTAAAAACATATTACTTAACTATTCGAGTGTGCATGGTGAGGTCAACAACATATTGATAAGATTGTTTAGTAAGTAAAAACTAAGAATCCATTAGATGATGATTCACACAAGGATATTGAGTTGGTATGATAGGAAGTACCTAAAAATTTAAATGATTTTGGAATCACTATGAATATGATTCCTCAGCCTACTTGGGAAGATATTGGATGACCATCACTTATATACAACCCATTCACATTGAGCCTCATTTATTATGGTAAGGTATATCCTACTGATCAACTAGAAGATGTATAAATAAAAGTAGCTAAACTAAATTTATGATGAATTTATTGACATGATTGATAATGAAATGCACTACCCTATGTTAATTTGTAAGAAGTGGGCCTATGATGGTTAGATGGCCATTAGTACAATGCACTAGGGGAATAAAATTATCATTATACCCCTGAATAAAGTAGACCATAATCCATGCATCGTACCTAAATATCTAAATTCATCATATGTGTATGGGGAAACTAGTTGGTTCATTGTGAATACAACATCTAAGCATAATGCCTTATGAGCTGTAAAATATAAACTTTGTCGACTAGAATCAAACCCTAAACAACAATTTAAATGTCACATCACAATTTATCTATAGACCTAATAACCTATTGTTTAGTAGATTTTATGGTTATTGTTTGACTCATTACTATTTTTGTTAAGCTAGATTTCATATACCGATTTGTGGATAGTTATATGTAGTATATTTACATGATTGTTAATTTGTTAAGTTAGTTCTACTTTTATGTTATCTACATGATGAT